>CM076675.1:141287328-141312328 GCA_038501925.1 Xenopus petersii
GCAACTTAAATTAGGAATGTTGCTCTCCCTTATTGTCCGAACCTGACACTTCTCTAGACTTTCTCTGGCCATAAATAACACAGCCATTTATTGTAACTTGGAAATCAGATGCAAATTACCCATAGACAGCCAGCTCTAAAATCATCTGCTCTGAACAGGATTGTCCTGAGAAGGTTTCACATACTGATACACAAATAATATTGTATAACTAAATAACTGTGCTTTTGGGAGACACAAGAATCGACTGGGGTTGTCATGTCAGTGGTGGATCTTGTTGATAGAGGATCTTGAAGCCTCCTTAAAAAAATCGTAAGTAGATAAAATAATTATATAATATTAATATATATATATATATATATATATATATATATATATATATATATCTCAATCCATGTTTATTAGTGAGGTATATGTTAAGTACTCCTTTGTTTCATGGAGGGGGGGCAGCCACAACAAAGGCAAAGAATAATTGTAGTGTTCTTTTCTATATTTACAGAGAGCTGTACTACAAGCATAACATAACAATACACAAAAGGATTTCCGTGACAAGAATAAAATACACAAATATATACAATCCAACGGACTTTCGGAGACTATAACAAAAACATATTGGTATTCCGATTTTGTTTTATACAAAATATGCACTGACAAACTCTTGAAATTAAAAATTAACACTGGTTAAGTATAAGTTACAAAATAAAATTCTAAAAAAAAAAATATATATATATTCAAGTACTCTCTTGGTTAAGGGGAAGGAAACATTTTAATGGCATTTTATAAAAGCCTGTGCTTCCAAAAAAATGCGCCTGTGTTTATCTATTCCAAACACTGATCTCCACATTCATAGTCAGAAAAGTTTTTTTTTGCCCAAAAAAAAAAAATAATGTTTTCTTCACATATTTGTCATGTTGAGGTTATACATATTAGTAATTGTGTGAGTCTCTAGGGCTGCTCCTTGTCGGGTTTCTCCTTGTTCATCTTCTTCATTTTCATCCTTCTGTTCTGAAACCAGATTTTAACTTGGCGCTCAGTGAGATTTAGCACCCGGGCTACTTCATAGCGCCGGTCCCTGGTTAGATACATGTTGAATAAAAACTCCTTTTCGAGTTCCAAAGTCTGATACTTGGTATAAGGACAACGTTTCTTCCTTGTAGAGCGAGCATGGATCCAATTCGCTACAGGGTTGTCTAAGGCAGGAGATATAAAAAAAAGACGATTGTGAAATCACAAATTAATCGCGATGACCATGATATTTTGGCCTTATAGGTATTTAATAGGGCAAGGAGAATCGTCGGGATTTTAGCAGCAAGAAGATAAAAACAACAACAAAAAAACAGCATTTTTAATAGTATCATTTATTGGGACGCTTAATGGTTATTACATGTATTTATTGCGTTTCACATCCTGTAGGATTTTATTGGCAACACGAGGAAGAGAATCCATTGTAAAGGAATCATAAACAACCCCCCCCCCACACTCACACACAAGGCCATAAAAGGTTGTTAAGGGCTAGAGTTTCCCGGGAACTACACAAGCCCATCCAATTTATTTATTTCCCTTAACGTATTTGATATATTTTTATCCGACTGCCAAGGGATAACGATGGCTCACTGCTTTAAAAAGGAGCCACGACAAAGATTTGCTATTAGTGAATGGAATCACTCACACTGTGGCTCTGCAGTTGGGAGCACAGGGGGAATGTGGTGCTTGGTTACAATCAACAATTCCATTGGAGAATCGCACTAAAAATATCTAGATCATTGCCTGAAATCTGAAAAAAATATCTAGATAATTTCCTAAAATCTGAAAAAAAATATCTAGATCATTCCCTAAACTATCGCACTGGTATTTAGAAACATCTCCTTCAATTTGCAATGCAGCCACTGAGCAACTGTACCGCCTGTGCATAATATCAGATGTATTGTTTATATTAGCACTAATCACATGCCAGGCTGCCAGGTGCCTCTCATGTGTCATTGGTACAGGTGTCTATAAAAGATCCTGCAAAAGGAATATGGAGGCTGCTTCAATTTTAAGATTATCCAATGAAGGCGACCCTCCTCCAGGACTGCCTGTGTAATCTCTTAAATACTGTTCTCATAATCATAGAACCAAATTAAAGTCCAACTAGTTCCAATTTTCATGCTGCAACGAGAATTCTGCAGTCTCGTGTACATATGTGTGTATATATATATATATATATATATATATATTGGTGTGAAGGATCAGCACTCTTCCATTAGTTTAGTGAATGAAGTGTTGTACATATATATATATATATATATATATATATATATATATATGTGTGTGTGTGTGTGTGTGTGTGTACTGCCCCAATGTATATCCTGATTAGTGGAAATGGAAGGACCGGGCTACACCAGGCAGGTTCAGGTTGAATATATGAATATATTGCCTTCTGTCTGCTACATGCAGGTTCTGATTCTGCAGCATTGCCTCCCATTGCTTCTTTCCTTTGCACGAATTTAGCTATGTGGCTGCAATGCTGATTCAGTGAAGTGGAGGAAAGGTGCAGAGTAAATAGTGAGGGTTATTATGCACAAGGTAGACACAAGCTTCAATGCATCCCCTGCAAGTACAGCCATTAAAACATCTTTTTTTTTTTTCCCCAGGTTGTTTCTTTCTGCCTAGCCTTCCTGCAGAGCCTGTGCTTTAGGGCTGGGCCCTAGTAAGGAGGTCATTTAATTTTATGGAGGATTCACACACTGACTATAATTCCTCCTCCCCCTCTCCGCTTGTAAACAGGAATGAGTGCAACTTACTCGGGTCCAATTCCGACTTGTCCTCTTTGTGTTTGCTGGAAAGGGTGGCCTCAGACTCCGGGGAGGGAATGGAGTGTAGAAGTGGCCTGTCTCTGAGGTCTCCGGGGGATCCGTAGATATAATCCGGGTAGCTGCGCCCATCACTGGGGCCACACTCTCTCCTTGTGGGAAATGCGTCAGGCTTGAGCCCGTAGTGCCTGCTGCTGGCTGCAAAACCTGGGAAAGAGACGGTCCCTGAGATGGGCTCCAGCCAAGTGCGCATATATCTTGCGTCTGTTCCCAAGTGCGCCTGGTGGTGGCTGTATGGGTGGTAGACCACTGAAGACTGGGAGTGCACAGGACCCCAGGAGGTGGTAAAAACTGCAGGTTTCGGGGCAAAACTGCAGGAAGGAAAATCTCCACAGTCCGGGACTAATCCTGAAGGTCTGGCAGTAGCTGGGTGAGCTCCAGTGCTGGGGAACCTGGAAGCCAAGAGGTCTTCACTCTCATGGCTGATCAGAGAGTCCACATAATAGTTGCTGATGGGACCAGACGCAGACATTGTTCCCCCTTCTTTTACATTCATAAGATTATTGTATGAACTGTATGTGTACTTTTTATCTGCTCATAGAACAATCAGGGCAGGTAATTATTTTTTCAGCCTTTCACGCTTGTCATTGGCTTTCGCGCCCCCACGTGATTGTATTTACCCAAAAAAAAAAAAAAATACAGTGCAGATCAATGCGCAGGTCCTTTCCCCTTTCTCCTTAAGGAAAGCTGAACGGTCTGGTTTTAATAAAACCGATTAAATGAGGCGCACACCAAAGCCGGGTCCATCTAGGGTCTGACTGTGCACCCAGGACTTTCTTACTTTTAAGGAGGTGGAAATGAGTATGAAAGGGAAGTAAGAATGTGAGAAGGGGACTATTTCTTGACGCAATCCATCTCTGTCTCTTCTTCTGTTGCTGCCAGTTTCCAAGCATGGATATATAGTGCAGAGGGAGACATAGCTTTTCATTACAAATATATTATGATTCCTAGATTTCGTTTATAATCACTAAGACAGAAGCAGCACATTGCTTTTCATGCCACTCACAGTTCCTTAACATTATAAGAAAAAATAGATGTTTTTTCCCCCAGGCTCCCCTGCATTGCAAGCCTTTGCCTTAGCCTTTTCTGTTCTGTAGCTAGCCAGCAGTTAGTGAGAAGCAAGCCACTAAAGTTTCAGAGGGGGCAATAGAAAACAAGGAGAGACATTTACACAAAATAAAAGTGTTTAAGCTACTCCCATCTTTCAATGAATGTCTGTATTCGTCTGCTGAGGGCTGGATGTTTTTATGTCCTTCAATAAAAAATTTACGAGGATCATTCGATTCTTCATAAACGTGTCGTTCATTAAAACAAAACTGCAGAGTTAGATTTCAACTGTAAAAAAAAAAAAAAAGAAAAGCTGCGGCTCCCCATTTTCTGGGTGGAAGGAGAGCTGGCCAAGGTTTCCATGAGAATTCTGCACTAAAACAACTTGTAATGTCCCCACTGTCTGCATTTGCTCTTGTCAATAAATTCCTGATAACTGTGGTGGAGGCAAATGCCCTTACATTAGGGCCAGCTGTTATTAAACAATATATGATTTCGCTGTAAACGTGGCTGGTGACAGATGCAATATAGAAATGACACATTATCCTCATTGTCTCTGTTACATGTAAAATTACATGTAAAATATAGATATACCCAAATATATATATATATATATATAAATATACTCCTATATATATAGTTTTATGTGCCAAAACACTGGCACACTATGCTGCTAGCAATAAATATATATATATGTTGTGAAATAATCAGTTACAGTATGAAAAGCACTGCTGTCGGTAGATATTTCCAGTCTATTTATGGCAGTGGGAATCAGCAGTTCCTCTCTTTACACTCCTTGTGCACCAAGTGTGAAGAGATCACTGGGCACCCAGTTTATTTCATTGGTGACATTTCATATAAAACACAAGCGATGCAATAACGAAACACACATTTCAGGAGGGGGAACAAAATCCCAATTACATGAATATTAAATCAGTGTCTGGATTTTTTTTTGTGTTCTATAACTACCGTTCACATTACACTTGCCCACAAAGTGTGATCTGTGCCATCAATGCTTCTCACTCTTATTATACTTGTCTGACATTGTGCTTCGAAATAATCACAAGCTGAAAGCTCTGCGTTTATTATTTTGGGTTAGTTAACTGGTACATGGCCAGATATTATCTGTTAGCAATGCTTGCTACCATATCTCCTTTGCTCCAGGGACTGTAACATTCTCCCCATGACATTTTCCAACCAATAAAAGGTATTTTTGTCTGCCAACAACATTGTCTTTATACAGCAGCTGATCCATGCTTATCCCCCCTGCATTGTTGTTATATAGCAGGGTTATACACAGTGAAGGGCTTTGGAGCTACATCACCATTGTAGGCATGCACCCTATTTATCTGTACATAACTGAAATCCTGCCTGACAGACTTAACATTCCCATTGTATAGATGCTGCATGCACAAATCTGTTCACACCACAACAGCACAAGATGCACTGAGCATTTCAGAAACAACGTTAGCCAGAATATTTCGAAATGTTTTTGTATTTGACTCCAAACATCCCAAGCAGTTATCAAACAACAGCAATGGACTGGGTTATATATCCTCCAAATTCCAGTCCTATGTAAAGCAACTCAAGCACCAATTAGTAATGGGATGCATCACATAATAACAGCATTATTACAATTCTGAATAATATGCGCAGGCAAAGCTCAGCGCCACGGTGATCTCCTCTCTCTCTCTCTCTCTCTCTCTCTCTCTCTCTCTCTCTCTCTCTCTCTCTCTCATCTCTCTCTCTCTCCCGTAATGCATTTCTATTTTCTATTTTCACTGCATAGAAAAAAAAAACAAGCAAATATCTTCACTTTACCTTGTATTCTGCTTCCAGCTGCTCTGGGAAGGTGCTGTTGCTGTGGTTGAGGGAAAAATCGCCACGAATCTCCTCTGATTGGCACATAAGCATATCCAAAATAGTGTTGTCTTGCAGGCCTCTAATGATCTCCAAGATGCCCAGTAATTGTCTCCTACCTGCACAAGGTCTACTTCATCCTTCTACACTACCCAGGTCTCCTGCAGAGCAGCAAACATTTGCTTTGAAACTATGAAGACTCCCTCTCCATCTGGGCTCCCCTGTGCATTTTATTGCAACTTGCCTTGCTTGGATTATTCATGTACATGATGAGGTGTAAAATGCTACTTGTCATGTTGCAAGGAATGCTTACTCATTCTCTTCACTTCCATCCTCTATAAATACCACAGGCAGGTTTTTATTTCCTTTGCAAAATAATAAAATAATAAAAAAAAAGGAGCTGCAATCAGGCCAGGCGAGTTTAAAAAGAAACACAGGGGAGAGAGGTGGGAGGACACTATCATCTTGGGCAGTTAAAAAAAAAATCCAAGACGGTCTTGAAGTCGCAGGCCTGGAGGAATAAAAGGAAAGCCATTCAAGTGAAGAGCTTTTTTTTTTTTTCTTCCCACTTTTATGAGTTTACACTGGGACGCTCTAAAAATTTCGGACGGGGTGGGGAGAGAGAAGAGTCACCTCAGTATAATATCCTGTTAATGGGAGCTCCAACACCCTTTGTCCCTGCATTTCCAAAGGACTGGAAGTGGTCTGCTTTATCCATCATGAGCTGGGAGACTGAAGGAAGCAGACGCATTGACAGACAGACAAATGCCGTCTCCATCCATCCATTTTGTGGCTTGACTGTGCTCATGGTTTGGTTCAATAAACACCGTCAAGTTCGGTTTAAAAGGAGAAATAAAGCCCTAATGTGCTGTATTTTTAACATTAGGGCATTTAGGGGGGTCGTATCATATATGCATAACATTCCCCAATCCTATTTACATGTTTCTGGACTTTAATTTTCGCTGAGCCCTGCAAGGTAAATAAACAACTTTTTTTTGTAAAATGTGTTGTGGTCGAGCGATGTAGCCTTGCAGTGTTGTGTTTGGTCAGTTTGCTCTGTCTCATAGTCCCACAGGGTTTCCTATGTGCTTATTAAATAGCCTTGTTTGGAGCTGCAAATAGCTGGGGTTTTGTTACACACAAGCTGAATTGCTTCTCCCTGCACTGTAATTGTGTCTGACCTCTGAGCTTGGCAACATTTAGTGTAGTCATACTCTATGGATTTTACTATAGTGTGTGTGTGTTTGGATACAAGCAGCAACAATCAGCCTGAATATGTTCCTATATAAATAATACATAGCCGATATACATTACCCAACATCATGAAGAGAAATGCAACTGTCTGGCTGATTAGAAGCACTCAGGAGCAGCTTTGTCTGGGCTACTATGGCTAGCTGACACCCATCTCACACTACTACTGGCAAAGGATCGACACCTAACTACCTTGACAATGTAATGGCTACAATTTTAATGACACAATGACTGTTAATTATAATAATATACAATAGGCTGGCACAGATATTTGTTTTCAACCGTACACAACCAAACCAAGACTGCTCGCCCTGTGGCAGCCAAGAGATGTTCTTCTTGCAGCAAATATGCTCTGCCCAAGACTCCAACTATCAAAGAAAGTGACCAAAGAAGCCAATTAGGTAATTGTCCTGCCATAAACTGGCCAGGTCTCCTAAGGGCTCTCTACCTGCCCCAGCAACTGGCTGAGGTTTAAGGGAATTTCCATCTGAAATGACTTTAGTTTCCAAACCAATTGTAGTGTTGTTAAAGTAGTGTACTAAAAATTCCAAAGTGCAATTACTGCCTGAAGCCCCTTTTGGCAGTCGCTCGCTAAGATGCCATTCTTGTAGCCCATGGACAAACTTCTATCGCCTCTAATTCCGGTTGTAGACATCGCACAGATACACAGACATGGCCCACATTCCTTATTTATAGGAATCCTCTTCTATTATACCTTCTTTTTGTTTTTTAATGGCCCAGTTTCAAGCACTGGACTTTTCATAAATTAATTGCTGAGTGGATTACTGATTTATTTCTTCACTTTAGTTATCAGTTTTTCAGATTTGTTTGAAATAATCAACACAAACGACATTACAACACAACACAAAAAAAATGGCTGTCTCCCTGCCTTAAAGAGGTAATCTGAGGGTTAAAATATGGTAGCTAGTTTTGTGTCTTTACAGTATTTTAGATAAATTAAAAATCTCCTCCATCAACTTTTGTCTCGATATATAAATATTCTTGTATGTGTGTAAGTGTTACTACAGTTATTGAAAGATGTATACACTAATGGTCCCCAATAAAATACAGGGCTGCATTTAGCTATTTGCATGACATAAATAATCGAGTCTGTGTTATATATTTGTAATTCTATTTATTTTGGAAAAGAAAAAATGATTTTAAAGAGGAGCAAATACAAATGTAACTAAATTCATTAAAAAACAGAAAGAAAGTAATGAGTATGCAATGTTTTGAACCATTATATACCATATAATGATTGTATTGTTGAAAACTAATAAAAATTGTCAGGATAAAAAAAAAACAAAAAAAAAAGAAAGAAAAATCGTCTTGAATATTTAAGATCAACGTGAAAGTATAAAATGTTTCGCAGACAGAGCGGTACATACACATTGATGGACAGACAGACAGATGGATGGATGGATAGACAGAAGGGCAAATTATTGACAGACAGGCAGCCATGAGAGAGAGCAATGGCTAGCTAGATAAATAGATAGACAGACAGACACAAAGATCGACAGGCAGACAGATTGATCTCTGTCACGGACATCATATCCCAAATTATTTATTGTTTGTCATTTCATTTTTTCTAGATGCAGAAAACAATCTGTGCATTCTATTAGTGTCAGTTATTGAGCCATAAAAGAACAAAGAAAGCAGTAGCGGGCCTTTTTAACTTGAATGCAATTCTTTTTCTCCCTGTTTGTAAAAATATTTAATGAATTTCCCAAGTCAGACAAAGCAGCACACAACATGTCTAGGGAGGTAGGTTTGCAAACTGTGAAGAATGCTAATAGCCCATCCTGTAGGCAACAGGCCCCAAGACCTTTCACACATTTTTGCTTGTATGATGACGAATAGGCGGCTCTAGCAAAAAAAATATCAGAAATATGGAAGAAATGCAACCAATTACATGCCATGAAAACACACAGTCTGCATAAGATCTCAATGCGTTCAAAAAGAAGAAGGAAGTTGTTTATATGAATCAGGACAAATAAGTGTGTATTTTGAACAGTGGACAGAACCAGCATGCTTTGCATGCTATTTTAATATATTCCTTAAAGGGGGAAATCTTGTAAGCATAATAAAAAAAATTTAAAAAAAATCTAAATACAGTTATATAATTGAATCTGTGTATTCAGTATATAAAATATATCAAATACATATATTTGGAATATAAAGAACACCCAGACTTTGGGGTTGAGACCCTAAATATTGAAATAAATTGGTTGTTACATCTCATTTGTTATTGGGATTTAATTATATATAATCAGAGTCTGTGTAATGAGGCATGTGTGGGAAAAGATGTTGAGGCTGAAGTCTGCATTCTTTCTAAGTTAAATGAATGGCGAGTATTAGTTTGTTGCCAGTGCACTGTTGCATGGTTGTGTATAAGGATCAAATCTGTGAAATAAATTGAAAACAAGACCGAAGAATAAGACCTTTCACATATAAACAATAATTTGCCAATATGACGAGAATATGTGGACCCTTTAGGATTCTTTGCTATGTTTATTTGTTGACTTGCAATTTTAGCATAGTTGGCACAAATGGCCTATTTTATATATTTTTTTTCAAATTATCCAATAAGGACGTTGTCGCCATGATTTTCTTTCTGGATGGACAAAATATATAACTATACATATTTACATTATATATATGCATTTTTATATCTCCTAGAAAGGAAGTTAGACAATAAAAATAAAAAGTGTAGGATTACAAAGGAACGAAATAACATATTTAGGAAATAAAACGCCCCTAATAAAAACATTACAGTCAGGCACCCCAGACTGCTCAGGCTACACAGTTAAAAGTGCCATAAAATCACTTTCAAGTTGTGCGTTATACTGCATTGTCTAAACCTAAGCCATGTTCACAAATGGGGGGTGTAGATGGATTTGTACGTTGCAACCAATAACAACAGTCTACCCCATTTATTTCCATATAAAATGCCATACAGTTTTGGAAAGACATTAACGACACATTTGTGATGTAAGTATCCAATTACCACACTCTGTCACAATCTGCTATAAACATTTTGGAGAAAATACATGTATGTTTTCTACATGCATGTCCATAAAAAGAGGGACACAAAGTGGCAGAATTCTCTTAACTAATGGTAAGTGATACTTCAGCTTCCAGGCTCCTAAAATAAATATTCTCCATATCAACTAAGGTGCACTGAAAACATAATGGCACATAGTAAAAAGCTTGCCTGGTGCGAAAACTAATATTTATCTATAGTGCTCATTTCCTGAGACATTCAGGCAAGCAAAGAAAAGGAGTCATTTAAAAGCTATTGCTAAATAAGTGCCTGTGATCTCTGTGCCAGTAAAAAAAAAAAAACGCAATCTCTTTGTTGGAGCTTTCCGGTTTAGAATTAAATAATTTTATTGGAGTCCTGAAGGAGGGCTCCTTTTGTCTGCCCAATATTCTGAGAAGCCTGAGTCTGGCCAGAGACAATAGCGAGGAGAGCCTCTAATAGCGCCTGTGGAAGAACTGCACCAAGGAAGCCCTTGTCTCCCTGGCCGGCATCCTAGTAGGGATTTTGCGCATGACGCAGTTTGCCTCTCACTTGCCCTGTTGTTAGGGAGTCCCTTGCTGTGTTTAACGGAAATCGTTGCACTTGATGAAGACGAACTGACGTAATTAAGGCAGTTTCTTGTTGCCGCGTTAAGAAATTAGCAATCCCAACAACATGAAACTACCTAAACCACAGATCAGCTGGATACAAAGATGCAACATCCACAATTCCTTTGTCACATACAGAAGAGGAGGAAAGCGAGCAAAAACAAAAGAGGTGAAACAATTCAGCACAAAAAAGACAAAATCCACCACCAACGTCCATCTAAAAAGACTATGGGAGCTGCGACCCCCTTGTGCCAGCTGCAGAACACTAGAGGATACACTGCTTCTAGCAGCCACTGCACAACGCCTCTCAATCACTTACACATTTTCATCTCTTTCATTTAGAAAACCTTATTAAGGAGATGGGATGTGCTCATGTGCTCATGCCTAAACCCCCCCCTCCCCAATTTTCAGATATTCAACACATAAACGAAGTGGTTCCATCACATCCTCATCTGATTCTTATCAAGATACATCTCAGCATACAAACTGTCTGACTCCAAGGCATGGTCCTTCCAAAGCCTCAGTAAAGAAGTGCATTTGAGCAGTAATTGCTAGCTTCCCTGCCATTGCTCTCTTCCCCATACACAGCTGCACACACACAAAAAAGGCAGGCGTTAATAGCTAGGGGGAGATCTGTTTTAGCAGCTAGACAAGGTGTCCTGAAACCCAATGATTCATTTGAAAATCCATGGTCACATACGCAGAGGCAGAAATCAGTAAATAATGTAAGTTCACAGTGCAGAATCAGTGGTGAGTTCTGCAGCCCAGCCATCGTATTCTCCCTGGCACATGATCACCAGAAAGCAAAACAGAATTTTAAAAAAAAAATCCTCTAAAAGTCCAGGTAACCAAGCGCACTGATTCCAAATGCCAGCCAACACTGCGCAATAAACACCCACATCAGATCCACTTGCCACTTTCCATTGATCAGGAAAGGAAAATACACAATATAACAGTTAGAAATAGCAAGAAGTCTCATTCTCTTACCTTTGCTGCAGCTTGAGATGTCCTTCTTTCCATGTGGTGGTAGGAATTCGCCCATATTCCTTTGTCAGGCGTGTGGCAGTGCCTGGTTGTTCCTTGGCACATGCACTGCTTATTTCTCTTAAAACAGAAAAGCCAAAGCCAAAAGTAGTGTGTATCCAAGGATTGCCACTTAAGCTGTGAGTCCGTTCCCTCTTCTGGAGTCACCTTTAAATGCATCTTTTACTGCTGCGGCACATTATATTTGCAGATCATAAAATCCACCTCCAGCGCTTACCAAGACTGTCCTGACATTACTGTTTTATGACCTTGACTTATTGTGGTCACCTGGATAATATTTAAATCAACGTGATGCTTCTCTCACTTATATTAAACCAGCCCAAGGTAGTCTACTTAAAGCCTTAGAAGCATGATCAAAAATAATAAGAATTATTTTTTAAAAAATTAAATCAAACTTCAGATAAATAAATAAATAAATGCTAGCACTGAAAGATGTCTGTCTGAGAAAGGGCTTCATTCTAATGCAGAGAAACAATAGGCTCGGCACAGTTCTATCAAATTTATTATTTTTTTCTCCACAAAGGAAAATACATGCAAAACTTACACATACATGATTTCTTTTTTTTTTTACTTTTTTTAATAACGGTCACAAGAAATGTATTTTAAATGGAGTAGCAATACTGTTATTTTCCCCTTTACTTAAATATGCAGTCGCCCAGTTGGAGGAACTGCATAAGATATATATATATATATTTAAGTGTATTTTTATATATATATATATATATATTTATATAATATGTAATGTCAGCTGCTCATTTACAAACATGTAAAATCAGTTCTGCTCTTGAGATACAATATACAGGTTACACTGATGGAGTAAACTTTCAACGCATTTTTTTTGGGGGGGGGGGGATCCTCTATAAGGTAATTGGCCCAAAAAAAAAGTGATTTAAAAAAAAATGTCCCTGGAAGTAAATAACTTAAAATACCATTTCAGCAGCTGGCTTTGTACATAGGAACAGAGATGCAATATAAGATCATGCTTTATATCGATGTGCCTGGAAATTGCCAAAATCACCTAACGGTATACTTACAAGTTGTTTTTATATGCGTTTTAATAACGACTTAGAAAACGTACAAGTGTTTTTCGATTGGATCTTTTTTTTTTTTTTTTTGTTTCAAATTTTCCTTTTAGGGGTGGGGTAGGGGAGATGCCATTTTTGTCTTGGGGTCTTTGATGTTGGCGTTTTTGTTTTTTCTCTTTCTTATTACCCTTTTTTTTTGTGATCAGGTAAAATTAAAATTGGAAGTCAGTTCCCGAATTCGGTTCTCCCTGTTCATCTTCTTTAATTTCATCCTGCGGTTCTGAAACCAGATTTTCACTTGTCTGTCTGTTAAGTTGATGCTCTTACTGATCTCTAGGCGGCGCTCGCGGGTCAAGTACATATTAAACAAGAACTCCTTTTCCAGTTCCAGCGTCTGGTGCTTAGTATAAGGACACCTTTTCTTTCTTCCGCTCTTAGCTGTCAGCCAATTTCCTGCAGCGTTTTCTGCCTTTATATCCTCTGTTAAAAATAATATTTAAATATAAGTACCCTGAAGTTTTTGGTGGGGATTTTTTTTTTTTAAATTTAACATTAAGTCAGTGGCAACATCAGGCAAAACATAAATATACTAGCAGGCAATTCCTTGCATTTCACTTCACCACAATACATATAATTATTAGTATTATATGATTCACAGGATTCATGGGAGTGGTGACAGTAAAGCAGTAAAACAATGAGGCCATCACATAGCACAAAATCTATACAAGAGAAAGCTGAACCATGATCATGGTCAACTATCTGCCATTACCTAACTAGGATGTAACTAACTAGGATGTAACTAACTAGGATGTAACTAACTGCATGACTGCATTTTATCATAACTGGAAGCAGTGAGCAACTTACATCTTCATCTTAATTAATTCATTGTGTGTGTGTGTGTGTGTGTGTGTGAGTGTGTGTGTGTGTGTGTGTGTGTGTGTGTGTGTGTGAGTGTGTGTGTGTGTGTGTGTGTGTGTGCGTGCGCGCGCGCGCGCAAAGGCTTAGGCACACACGTATAGGGACATAGACCTGAGTTGAAGAATTGTGTATCCATAGAAGAACGCTGAAGCACACCAGGACTTTTAAAACTGAAGCTTGTTTATTAGATCCAATAATGTAATAAACAAGCTTCAATTAAAAAAAACTGGTGTGCTTCATTCTTCTATGGATATATATATACCCACAATGTGAAAAAAGTATTTTGTCCTATGATCCTGGTGTGCGTCTCACGTTCACACACGATACACACACACACACAAGCACACAAGCACACACACATATATTTACACACACACACAAATATATATATTTATATATTATACACATATATATATGTGTGTGTGTGTGTATGTGTGTATGTATATATATATATATATATATATATATATATATATATATATATATATATATATATAAACAAACATGGGTTGAGTGCAGAGGACTCTTTTATTTGTTTATATGTATGTATATATGTATGTATACACACACATACACATATATATAAAACAAACAAGGGAAAGTTGTGCTCACCACTAATTTTTAAAACCATTAGGCGGGGGTGCAATGAGGCTGTGACCACAAATACATATAGACAAAATGTCGCTGTCTTAAATATATTGATTATGTGTTGAGTGCAGAGGACTCTTGTATTTGTCTATATATATATATATATATATATATATATATATATATATATATATATATATATTTATTTTTTTTATTTTTATTTATTTATTTATTTATTTTTTTAAATATATGTATTTACAGATTTTAATATATGTATATTGTGTGTATTTCTTCGTTGTGGGGTTACCAATATAACACCTGCCCAATCAGACCAAATAGTGAATATTGAACTGTACAAATACACTGGGCTGAAGTGCTGATGTTGCTGGTTGGTTGCTACATGCTTCATGCTAAATCGATGGATCCCTTTTCAATCTATACTCTTTATACCCTTTTCAATCTAACTCATTGGTTTGTGATTGCGTGGAAGAAATATGAAAGATCTTCTTTTTCAGCTAACGAGCAGAATGAACACTACAGTCGTCTATCAATGCAGATGTTTGGCTGACAAAACAGTTGCAGGGAAAAGTTCTGAGAAACACTGAAATAAACAGAAAATCAGGGGCTCTATCAGATATTGCCTGGACAGAGGCTGATCTCAAGCAACAGCATAAACAACGCACAATAAAATATAAAATCTGGACTCTACTGAAAGATTCCACGAAATATACCTAATAAATAAATATATATATATATATACATGAAAGCATTGACGGACAGAGACTTTAATTTATCTCAATTCATAAACTTGCCATTGTTTTCCACAGGTAGATAGGGAGACAGACAGACATTTCTACAAGAACAAGAGACGGTGTCACTGTAATTATAAAAAAATTAATTGTTTGTTTTTTAGCAGAGTATTTTTTTTCTACTTTTATTTTATTCTCTTCAGTACCTCGGACATACAGTCAAAATGTATTCGTCATGTTTTTTTGTCTATTGAACCAAAACAATAGCAGCCACAAGTAAATGCCCTTTTATGGGCAAATAAAGACTGTTTCCGTATCATGATTGCCTTGTTTATGTTGATTTAAAATAAAAAATTGTACGCAGATTTGTGCGCATTGTCACAGTGAATCGACCTCTTTCTTATAAATACACTCCAAAATACAGAGATTTACACATAATATATACACATATCTAAGTTACACACACACATCATTTGTACACTTATAGCCATCTACCACCGACTCACTAGAAGGGGTTACACCACAAACAGAAATTGTAGCTCATGCTAATGCTTTGTCTTCTCAGCTGAATATAAACGCACATGTAGCAGTCTGCCAAAAGCTTAATATAGAGGCAGTGGATCCACAACAAAGGGTAAAACAGAGAACGAAATTGCCTGCTCCACTTGTAAAATCTAATCTGGACACAGTAAATATAGCTCATACTTATGACAGTAAAAACATTTTTAGAAACATCTCAGATTTATACACAAACTACCACATTCGTATTCTGATTTGTCAGGTTCGAAGATATAAATCTAACTCCTGTAACACACAAACACGCACTTTTACTTTCAGGGGTGAAGACAACAACAAGGCACAAAATGATGCTTAACATATTGTTAATAACGAATTTCACTTTTATAGATTTAGGGATATTCGTAGGATAATTGAGAATTGATTTTATATATCTCTATCTATCTATCTATATATAATATATATATATATATATATATATATATATATATATATATATATATATATATATATATATATATCCCAACCGATGACAGCACTCCAAGGATAATTCCACATAGCCAAAAGGTCAAATAAAGTGAAGGTTTATTAAAAGTCCAACGTTTCGATTCCGTACATGAACCTTCGTCAGGGAAAAAGTATATATATATATATATATTTTTTATATATATATATATATATATATATATATATATATATATATATATATATATATATATATATATATATATAAATATATATAAATATATATATATATCCATTTATCCTTATATATGTGTGTATATATATATATATATATATATATATATATATATATATATATATTTATAAATATCTATCCATTTATCTTTATATATGTTTATATTATATATTTATATACACACACACAAACATATATATCACCTATAGAGTGCTGTGGGCTTTGGGGTGAGCAAAGTGCTGGCTGCCAGTAGAGTGTTAATTACAGCAATTTTGCAAGGAAGTTTGCCCAGCCTGCTATACTGCTGCATATAGTAAATGAGTCAAGCAGAATGTCTCCTTACCTTTTGCTTCGGTGTCAGAATTGTCGGTGCTGGTGTCTGTGTTCTTACTGGGCTCCTTGTCCCCATCCGAGGGTGGCAGCTTGGGAGCTGGGAGACTTTTCTCTGTCTTTATATCACTGGCAGAGCTGGAGCTGGTGCTAAGGTTGGTGGCCAGGGACTGGTTATCTGTTTTGGTATTTTCGGGGAACCCCCCTTTCCCCACAGCTTGTTGTTGCTCTAAGATCTCACTTCTGGCGTTAATACTCGTCCTATTCTCATAACTTGTCTCAAAGTCGCCAGTGCTGTGACAGCTGGGGGTCTTGTCCATTGGGTAACCTTGAGTGGCTCGGTAGTAACTGGGGACAGGAACTTCATGGTCACTTGGGCGAGTCTCTGGCATCTGGTTTGGGTAGAGGGCAGCCTCGGTGGCGTTTTTCGCTCTTTTATCAGTATTGTACATACAACACACATTTTCCTCCTTGACATTGGTGGGGAAAGAGCAGGAGGAGAGCTGCCTGGCAACAGGTTGTTCAATCCTGTAAGTATTTTTGGGGTCACACCAATTGTCCAGTTGAGAAAGGTAAGATGGGTAGGTGTTGAGAGACAAGCCAGGGTTATTCACATCATCCCTTTTTGAAAGAGACGGGACAATTCCACAGTTTCTCATCATCCCACAGCTGAATTCGTTCCCAGTCTGCATATACATCCCTGGGCTGGTGGAATAATTGTCTCCTCTGCAGCTACCGGCCAATGAGTCCATCAAAAACGAGTTAGGAGTCACATTGTTGGGACATGACATTTTCAGACAGGCTTTTTAAAGAGGAATACTACAGCCAGTGGCTGACATCTTTTTTTTTTTAGGGGAAAAAATATCAGCACCATAATTATCCACGAATTGGGCCCCCCCACCACGTGACTCCCAAGCCAATGAGGATTGAAAATGGCCTTGGTGATTCAGACGCGGGTGACGTCACAGGGGTCAAGTTGTCGAAAGGAGGAAAATGAACGTGGAGTAAGAGCGACATCTACCTGCTGATGTGAGGTACAGACGTAGGGAGCTTGGAGTTGAACAAAGGATGTAGGTCAGTTTGTTTACCAGTGATTCAAACGCAGGTCCAGGGAGGAGAGGGCATTGCCAAAGGTAAAGCTCACATACAGGCAAGTAACATTAAAAAATAAATAAAAAAATAGGGGTTATCGTTTATACCGCTTTTCGATTTTTCCACTGCAAAGTATTTTCGTTTTTGGCCTGCTTAGAGCGAAAACAAACTTTAATGTGACCCTCATGTAGCCCCTTCTCTTTGGGCGACTAAACACCTTCTCCATAATTCTGATAAACGAATTCAATTAACCAGTTCTGTGTGTCTACGTGTAGCTTGTGTAATGGGCATTTAATTGATGCATCAACCCTCTACTCCTTTTTATATCACATTCTGTATTTATTTATATTCATGTATACGCATATTTATGTGTGTGTGTTTTATACATATATACACACACACAAGTCAAGCAAGGCTTATTCTGTATATAACGGAAATGTAAAAGCAGGAATACCTGGGTGCACTTATCTAACTGGAGTTTCATTTGAATATAGTATATGTGTTTGTGTGGAGCAGGGCACACGACGAAAAGCTTGCACAATGTAGTCTAATTTGTATGCAAATACTTGTTGAAAGTAAAACGCTAATACCCAAAATACTGGTACTTTTTTTTAATTTTTTTTTTAATATGTGAACTATTCAAAGTTCGTTTCCATTTCTTCAATTGCAGACAATTAAAGTACTTACAATTTATTCATTATATATATATATATATATATATATATATTATATATATATATATTATATATATATTATATATATATATATAATATATATAAGTATATATATATATATATATATATATATATATATATATATATATATATATATATATATATATATATATATATATATATATATATATATATATACACTTCCCTAGAGAATAGCATTGTTTCTAGGATGTGTGAATGCAGGGCCATTAAAGCGTTTCACCTTCATAAATTGCTCTTTTGTTTCGATTACAGTTGTGCATGTTCAATGTGTGTGATGATTTAATATCTCTATTTAGATTCCTGCAATGAAGGGAGTGTAGTGGAGAGGGTACAAAAAGCAAAAAGCAGAACCATTTCCCTCTAGTATCACCGAGGAATAAACTAACAGCAACACCCAGTTTAGTATCAAGGACACAGCTATATCAACGCCAAGCTGACTAATAAAGATTTCAATATGTAAAACTAGACCGAGTATTTTGCACAAAGCTTCCTGATAGTTGGGTGCTGCATTGGGAGAAATCCTGGGACACCGATTTAGTAAAACTGCAAGAACAATCCTTTTAGTGGCAGTATTGGTGGAAACTTCTTTTTATGCCTTTACGATTCTATTTTCTTACAAAGGCACGTTTCCGCTGGTTAAGACCCTAAACTGTATATGGCATGTTCATTTCACCTATAGAACACAGTAAAAAACCTTCTCTTGTAAACGCCATTTGGTTTCTAAGCAAAGCTATTGCACTCTTTATTGCCTCAATTTGTGTTCGCTTCCTTTCCAAAACAGTCTGGGAGAAAATAGTTCGATTTTACGAGATCCAAAGAAAATTCCACATTATATTATATACGCTGGGGATAAAGCCTGGTATGGCTACCGATATATTTTAATTTATAGGCGATGAAATGGAAGACCACCAGAGATATACATATTATTTCACTTTCTTTATTTGTTTTCCATAAGCAATCTAGTCATTTACTCTCCTTGCAGAATGGCAATTCTATTTATTTAGGGTACAATGTGTTTAATGTAAATGACAATCATTTTAATACTTGTTTTTAATAAGCATGTTGGGTGTATTCACCGACCACTGCTTTGCATGTGACACTTTTATGTTTCATTGTATAAAAGACTAAATATTTATTCTTGCCATTTCTTCCACAGATTGGACGTCCGACATCACAGCTCCAAAACAATCATCATTCTTTTCCAAACACCCAGAAATATTTGGATGTACTGGATTGTTGTTGTACTGAATTGTGAATTGTGTTAGGACGGATAATTAAATAGTATTTAGAAAGTTGCCATTTGTTTCATTAAAGGTATTAATATTCAAAGATTTTAAAAAAAATCTAATTTTTGCATAAAGGAGACAGAAAGGTAGACATTTAGTACCAATAAATTCTCATGGACTGGACTTTTACAAAACCAAAGTGATATGTGGCGCAACACTGTAGTCAGGCAGATGCAGAAATACAGCAAAATATGAAAATAAAGATGAATAGAAAGCTAAAGATAATTGAATTTCAGGTAGTTGCATGGAAAGCAACATGGGATGATCAATTGTGAGATAGATAGATAGATAGATAGATAGATAGATAGATAGATAGATAGATAGATAGATAGATAGATAGATAGGATGGATAGATGGATAGAGAGAGAGAGAGAGAGAGAGAGAGAGAGAGAGAGAGAGAGAGAGAGAGAGAGAGAGAGAGAGAGAGAGAATCAGATAAATAATAGTGATGGTAGATGATAGATAAATAGATGATAGATAGATAGATAGATAGATAGATAGTAGACAGAAATGTGATAGATAGATCTAAATATATATATATATATATATATATATATATATATATATATATATCTAGATAGATGTGTGACTTCTAGGATAAACATCTAAGTCCCAGAATCACATTAATAAAACCCTCACATTTCTCACTTTATTATATTTTTGATGGTTAAGGGCCATTAAAATCCAAGCATTGTCTCCAGGAGACCTGATATTGTTTAAAGTTAAAAATAATTAGAATTATGATAAACATGGGTCATTAAAGAGGGAAGATATAAAATTCATCAACCTAAGTAGAACCCCCATTGGGACAACTGCTTTGCTCTAATTACAGAAAATAAATACGAACAAAAAGCCATAAAAATCCAGAGGGTTAGGAATGTGTTTCTTTTCCCTCCAGAAAGAGTGCCTTGTGCTGACTAACACGACATTTTCTTTGGGCAAATGAAGGGTTCTGATTTAAATATTAATAGCTTTACCAGAGAATAGGGAGGGGGAGCAGATGCAGCTCTGGAAATCTGACACCAGTAGGTCTTTGGAAATGTGCAGCTCAATCCCACGTTCAATACTACTCTAGGTTTCTGTCTGCTATTACCTACACATGTCTCCCCACTGGCATTAGCTTCATTGTCACGGGAAAGCAAATAACACGAAATAAAGATGTCTGAAATACTAACCTTTCCTAACAGCAGCCCACAAATGTATTTGGGGGGGGATTAAGAGATGAAATTCCCCCCCTTTTGATCTCAGTTCCTATAAGCTTAAATGGCACTGGGGATGCCATTAGTTTTAGTGCAAGTCCAGCAGTCACAATAAAGGTGAAGGTCCATTTCCGTCCAGTTTTCGCCCAAATTGCTGCATAAATGTGATTTATTACCATCCACATAGAATAACCGTATCAGGGATCCAGGAGAAATATGATTACAAAACAATTTTAGTCAAACCTCCACCTTAAGATGTTGTGGTAGAAACTGAAAACTGTCTTCACACAAAAATTAAGCCTGGTTTCTTTATATTGCTTATTTCCTGCTTCATTTTTTTTGTTTTGTCGGTAATTGAAATCTCAGAATTGTATAAGAGGGTCATATTTCTGCAGAATAAAATAACTTTATTCCCATTATTTAACGTGCAGGATGATATGCTGTGAATCTGCTCCAAAATCAAAATACATTATAGACATTTACAAACATAAGAGCAAACACTCACATATATACACATACATTGAAGAGACAGGCACAGGGAATACTCGCACTAAACATAAAATAGTCACACAGTAAGTGGGAAGAAAACTCATATAGCTCCTCCCTATTTGTGTATTTTTGTGTGAATACTCTGCAACTGCTTCCACAATGGTATTCTGCCTCTGATTCAGGTACAGTGCAAAATTCTAATCACAGACACACACCCCTACCAAAAATGCACGAGCATCTGTCTGTCTATCTGTATCTAGCTATCATCTCTATTTATTAATCATGTATTTATCAGTGCTAGATCTTACTCCTTAGAGAAGTAGATGAAGATACAACGTATGTATTTGTTGGAAAAAAAACACCTATAAATAAAGAGAAAAAAAATAATGTATTTATCATTAATCTACCCGCACATAGGAATGTCTACTAGTTTAGAATAAGGCGTCAATCAATTCAATTTAAAGAAAAAAAATAGAACAACAGTTATGAAATTAATAAAAATATATAACGTTAATTAAAATAATCATCCCCACTTCCCTACTAGATAGATAGATAGATAGATAGATAGATAGATAGATAGATAGATAGATAGATAGATAGATAGATAGATAGATAGATAATAGAAAAAGATAGATAGATAAATAGATAGATTGAAAGATGATAGATAGATAGATAGATAGATAGATAGATAGATAGATAGATAGATAGATAGATAGATAGATAGATAGATAGATAGATAAATAATAGAAAAAGATAGATAGATAAATAGATAGATTGAAAGATGATAGATAGATAGATAGATAGATAGATAGATAGATAGATAGATAGATAGATAGATAGATAGATAGATAGATAGATGATAGATATTAATTTAATACCGACAGAAGAGCAGTAAATGCTAAATAAAATGTGCAGGCTTTTATACAAACATTTTAATTAATAGAAAAATGCAAGTTTTAGATATACACTATAGTTCTGAGCATTATTTTAGGAACTACGAATGTTTTTAAATTCTGTATATTATACGTGATTGAACTTGTTGTTATATTATAGCTTTTTCGCTACTCCTGCTGTTTTAAATTAGGCGCAGCTATTACTGGATATAATATAGAATATATTATGTATCACGTCTATCTATACAGTAATTACTACTCGCACACACTAAATCAGGAGGGTTTTAAAGCAAGACATGAATTAGATATCACTTAACTCCTTTAATCAAAAAAACACACAGTAAACGCGGTTAGAAACCCTCAAACCACCAAATTAAGGCTATGCTTACAGAGAAACGAATATTACTTGCGGTTTATAATAAAATATGGTGTGTTTTCTTTCTTCTAACTTGCTGCGTGTATTCGTGTGTTTGTGTGTGTATTATTGCTGGTAGCCAACAACGAGTTTAAAACACAGAGAAAAATATCAGTGGAAGAATTGGAATAATTATTCCCTAACTCAGGGAATAAATCTGGGATTATTTTCAAACCGCTACATTTTGCTATATTTGCGCAAAGGCGCACACATAGCAACCCTATTGTACCAAACACAATTCTGGGATGAATCAGAACTCATTTTAGCTTCAAACCACCTACAAAAAGACACAGGAAGCCGAGAAAAGTGAATTCCATCTTCATAATGTTAATTCAGAAAAGAAACAAGCTTTTTTGCTGATTTGCACTTGCCCTTGGATAGCTGTGTCTGTAAACAGCCACACACACTCGTATTTGCACCGACATATGCAGAAAGAATAAGCAAAAATCAGGGAAGAGATGAACATTCACAAACAATATCTATATTTACAAACCTACAAGTACATCGATGAATATTATATATTTTTACATAAAAAAAATAAAAGTGCACGACTCTGGGTGTAAAAATGATCACATATTTTACAACTACAAAAGCTGCTGCATTTAATATTCTATATGAAACACGCAGTAGAAGTAAGACAGGCCAAAGCCTTTGTGGAAGTTCAAGTTGCTGAGGAGAATGAGAATAAGGAAAGAATGAGCACCTGAGTGCCTTCTACCGGCTACAGGGAAGAATAGTCTGTGCGTCTCACATACAAAGCCACATGGAACAGGCTGTAGAGGATGTGGGATGTAAGGAGTTAAGGTGGGATTCAAGCTTGAAGAAGAAACAACACAAACGAAAGCAGAGGCGGAATTTAGCCTCAGAGAGTCGGGAAAGTGGAGCTCAACAGAACATACAGATTCATTGAAATGATACAAAGGGCAGGAGGAGGATGGGATTCACGTTCAGCCCTTAAAAGAGCCCAGTCATGAAGAGGCTCCTGCTGCAGTCCTGACCGTGTGCACAGGGTCCCCAACAGCTGCTGCTCCCCTCAAGTCCATTTGCCAAAGCCACTGCCTCTGTTCGTGGAGGACTGCCAGTTCCATTCTGATTTCCAAACAAACCTCAAGTGCTGCTTGATATTCCCAGAGAGCCTGGAGAATCTGCAACAGTCTGACCGCAGCAACAGGACTAAACTGACGCAGCCAAGTTTACACCTCACAACCTCAGAGTAGTAATGAGCGACCAACTGAATGACTGTCGGTTTGAGTGTAGGTGTGAGTGTGTGTGTGTGTCTTTGTGTTGGTGAGTCAACAGATTAAGTTGTGCCCAGTCTGCTTGCTTTGGCCAAATGAGCAGAAGACAAAGCACAGCATCGAGCCTGTGCCAGAACCAAATAATAGAGTTGTGTGTAGGAGCTGGACAATTTACTGTAGGGAGCAAGACAATTAAACAGCTCCCTCTCTTTCATGGCTACAGAAACTGCACAAGGAGTGGAACTGTTGCTGGGGATTACGAGAAAGAATAGGTACTTGTTTGTCTATGCGCTGCGTTTTGCGTCTCAAAGGGAACTCCTAAGAAATGGCAAGTAATTTAATCGCCTTGCTTAGCCCCTGAACCTCCATCCCCAACCCCTAGCCACAAATATTCAGCAATGATTTTGTACCTTTGCACATGCCATGAAATTGAATTGTAAGAGGCTTCAGCATGAGTTTTCCTTTGTGATCATTGGAGTAATGATACAGTAAATTGTTCATGTCAAAGTTACGCTTTACCATTTATGTAAGTGTAAATAAAATCCCAACAATAATAAAAATATATGTGTTACCCCCGCCTCGCCAGCATCAGATTCTTATTCAAGCCCACACAATATTCATGTTCTATAAACACCACCCTTGCCTTGAAATTGCATATTTAAATAGCCCCCCTGACTCTTCCACATGCCTTTATATCTCACTTTATTACAACGGGTGTGGGCAATGGCCTTGACTCTACTGAAGTTCAAAGACGTCTAAAAATTCAGATTTTTGTTTCATGGATTAAATAGATTCTGGAGGCCAAAAGTGACGTTACTTAACACAACTGAAGTTACTCAAACTTTTCTTTTCACTGAGGTTGTAGACCCATTGTGGAAACGGGCACCAACACAAAACACACTCCCAAGCAATCATTAATACATATACAATTCAGGTACTCACATGAACTCCCCCACCTTTTCGCCCGGCCTACGGTTTAGTTGCCCCGAACAAGTGTCACCTCATCTGTGCCCGGTTGGATTTGGTAAGAGCTTATTGCCTTCGAAAATAAGCCACAATAGAAAGGGTTAAACGCCTTTTTGCCTTTGCTACCTACTAGTGCTTTAAACTCCCACATGGTCCATAAACTTGAGTTTTACAACTAACATTCCTTTTACCTCTAGGA
>CM076675.1:141314828-141692328 GCA_038501925.1 Xenopus petersii
TATATATATATATATATATATATATATATATATATATATATATATAATGTTCAAAATGGACCAGCACTCCAAAATTAAATTGAAAAATTAATTGAAAAATAATAGGAGTACTGGTCCATTTTGAACATTATACACAATACTTTGACCAAGCAACCAGCATTGGATTCTGGAGTGAGTGTATATATATATATATATATATATATATATATATATATATATATATATATATATATATATATATATATATCCACACACACAAGCTTATGTTTGATGTGCTTTAAACACCCAACTGTAACAGCACCCTTTCCACATATATATATAGCTGCACTTTGTACATATAAAATATGCATAGCATTGATATTAAATAGATTGATGTGTTTGGATGCTGAGTACTAAAGGCAACGTATACAGTGACGGAGTGGAAACGTGATTTACAAATGTCCACACACTCACACACGCAGCAGACACAAGCACTTCCAGATAGTATTCACTGATTAATCATAGAAACTTTGGCCATTATCTTCATTGTGATTGGCGCGTCCTTTTTTGGCTCTAAAAACAAATGTCAAGATGAGCATTGTTTTCACAGCTGTAGATTTTAACTGGATGATCTAGCTCTGCAGAAATCCACTTCTTCGACATTAAATAAAAAAAAAAAAAAGAAGTCATTATCTGTCTGTAAATTGTTTCATTTACACCAAGTGCTCCTGGCAAAAGGTACCTTTGTTACCTGGTAATGTTCATATAGAAACATGGAAGAGAGAAGGCTCAGACTCTGAGGATGATTGAGGACTCAGAGAGGACAAGCCATGCTGTAAGATCCACTCTCCACAAATACAGTGCATGATTTTACACACAAAAAAAGAGCAAGTTCACAGCAATGGGTTTCCAGAAAAGTACTGCAGTCGGTCCCTGCTAAGTTTTTTTTCTTTCATTCTTCTGTTCTGAAACCAAATTTTAACCTGGCGGTCAGTGAGATTCAGCATTCTGGACAACTGAAGCCTCTTCTCTTTGTTAATATACACATTGAAGAAAAACTCCCTCTCCAGTTCTCGGATCTGGAACTTAGTGTAGGGACACCTCTTCTTCCTTGTACGAGGAGCACCTTAAAATGATAAAAACAGAGCTTAAACACTAAGACTAGATTGTGATGCTGCTTCCTCATATTCCTATGGACCCACTCTACACTACCTGGATACAATTCTGAAGTGCATATAGTCCCAACAAAATGTACACAGGCAAGATATTTGTAGGAATAATGCACTGCACCCATTGAAAAAAAAAAATTAAACTTAATTTATAATAAAAAAAGGTTCTATTAAATGTTCTTTTCACAGTGTATATCTATAGCAATGACTATGTAGCATGGTTGCAGTCTGACTAGCTCACCATCTCTTTGTCTACCTATCTCTATGCGATCAGTCTATGCTATACTCAAATACAGCCAAAAGCACAATTTTTAAATAGATATAATATATATATATATATATATATATATATATATATATATATATATATATATATATATATATATATATATATATATATATGATAGGAGTATATATATCATATATATCCCTCTTTCATTGGGCGCAGTTTCATCCCCAAATAGGCTTTTATTTTTGCAAAAACTTTTTTTTTGCAAATATACTCAACGAATGTGAACATTTGCCTTTATCCCCATGCAGGCATTGCATGACAACACGTGTGTGAGCCTCCATGTACTTTATAGCAAGCAAATACATAAAGGGTTGAACATAAGGTTGTAAGGCAGTTGTTATTCGCAGATTAATACAGACACAAATAACACAACTTGTAGTGTGTTTCCGGTGTGCATAAATATCGGCTCCAGAAAGAAATGAATGAAATGATAAAATGAATTTCGTGTTTTGATGAAGGATGCAAAGACTGCAAAAAAAGCATTCACAATGCGGTTGTTTGTTTCCCTTGCCAATGTAAGCAGACACATGCATGGACACACACACACACACATTTGTTTCCCTTGCCAATGTAAGCAGGCACATGCATGGATCATACACAAATACACACAGACACACACACATTTTTTCCCTTGGCAATGTAAGCAGGCACATGCATGGATCATACACACACACGCACACACACATATTTGTTTCCCTTGGCAATGTAAGCAGGCACATTCATGCACCATACACAAATACACACATACACACAGACACACACACATATTTGTTTCCCTTGCCAATGTAAGCAGGCACATGCATGGATCATACACAAATACACACATCACATATACACACATCACACACATATACAGACAGACAGATATATATATATATATATAAATATATATATATATACACACACACACACACACACACACACACACACATATATATATATATATATATGCATATAAAACACATATAGATATATACCAGTGTGTCTTAAAAGCCAATTAAAGATAATCTGCACGACAGTTTTAAGGAGGAAAAAAAAGCAAGAAGTAGGACATTTCAGTGAATGAAGAAGAAAACCAAGGTTATGTTCTATCCAAGTGCCTTTTCACCTCCACAGCCTTAAACAAAAACCCCAGTTAAAATGCCCCTAGAAGTTCATGATCAAAGTGAATATTTGGCATGGGGGGGCTTCCATCTGCATGATCCCCCCCCATCCCCCTTGAAAGAAAGAAAGAGAAAAAAAGCAGCGATTTGAATAAAATCCCCTTGTTTGTTTGTGGCTCCTCTGCCTCTCTCGGCGCTTCCCTTTTCTCCTCCAAAGAGCTTTCCCATCGTAAAACGTCTCTCGTCGGAATAAAGAGCTTTTGTAGGTTTAATAAAATCCTTTGAATGCTTATAAAACTCCACATAAAACGTGACCGAGGAAACACCGCACTAGCCCCCTAACCTCCCCCATGCGCTGCTACTGCTGCTGCCTGGGATACTGGGCAAAGCTCTACCTACTGGAATTGCTGCTCTTGTTTCCTTCCTTGTTGGTGACAGAAGAGGATGAGGCTGAAGAGCCCGGGTTTGTATTTTCCTCTTCGTCTTCCGGGTCTAGTCCCTGCTCGGCTCCGGATGACAGAGCGCCGGTTTGGGGGTCACTGTCCATCTTGCCATCGCTCTTGGGAACACAGTCCTCTGCCTGGCTGTCTGCTCCACTGTAAGCATTGTCAAAGAAACGATCAAATCCTTGGGGCAGCACAGTGTTTTTGCTCATACTGGAGTAGAAGCCGCTTGTAGGATGGTTGGAGTTGGGAAGGTGGTGATGGTGATGGTGGTGGTGATGGCTGTACACGCTTTCGTTTTTCATTAGCATTTCGGTCATGCTAGAAGAAGGAGGGAGGCACTCTCTGTGCATCAGATCCTCAGCTGCAGGGTAGCAGGAGGCGTAGTTGCTTCTAGGGTGCCATTTACTGGAGGGGTCTAGACCATAGGAAACCTCTCGCACTGGTTGGGAAAGGTTGGTGGAATACGGATAAGAGATCTGGCGAGAAGGGGCCTGGGGCAGGAAAGAGGATACAGTAGAAAATTCAGGCACATAGTAGGTGCAGCTGGGGAGGTACAGGTTGGAAGCGCAGCCTGTCCGGTCTCCAAATTCAGCACTCCTCTCTTTGCGCGATTGCGAACAAAAGTTGCTCAGGTTAACCGAGTTAAACATCTTTCTCCCTTTCTGGCTCTATAGATAGATGTTTTGGAGGCGATCTGCAGAGGGGGAAAAATTTGGGATGGCTGGATGACGCGCTGTCCTTAGTCTTAGTCTCTCCCCAGGAGCACGTGATGATGCCCAAGTAGATATTGCCATATATCAGTCCTGGAGCACTTAGAGGCGTAGGAGGGTTCACTTAGGTAAGATCTGAGAGAGGTTCAAAAACGATTGGTTTTCAAACACCGCAGAAACATTATGAAAATCAATTGCAGATTTGTATTCATTTTTTTTCTCTCTCTCTCTTTTAGGCACTCCCCTTGTGTGAGCATTGAGAAGAAAAAGGATCATTTCAAGGGGTGGCTGGGAGGGAGTTGGGGGGGGGGCTTTTGAAGTTTTCAATTTGCTCTCTGCTTTCTAGATCCCCCCCTGTCAGGGGGATTTGCACTCACTAGAAATAAGTTGACTCTCATTTTCCCACCTAATGCGTCAACTTTGAGGGGCACACACTGCAAGAGATCAAATACAATTGCTAGGGGCAATGCAGAGTTTTGGGGGTCACTATAAGTCTTCGAACATTTGTAAAAACCAGCTCTAGAGCCATTACATCTGTATACTATTCATGCTACGTACTCTTAGAAAGAAAGTCATTAACAGACTCCTTGCAATAACTAATTGCCTTCTTGTAGATGTTTTTTTTATTATGTCAGCCATGAAATAAATCAAGTTCAACGCCGTGGAGGTATGGACCTTAAGATAAGCCAGGCTTAACATGACAAAATCAAAGCTTCAGACTTCAGGAGGCACCTACGATGAAACTAGATCTGCTTCTCTTAGATTTTTTATAATGCCAGTAAAAGAACAACCAACGGTCCAAGGAAACTATTTTACATGTTCAAAAGTAAAAGTCGAGAGTAGGAATCTAAATATGTTTAAGTTTTAAATATCAAAAAGTATCAGGGGCCCTGATACTTTTTGCACTTGTTTATTGTGACATGGAACATTACTTAGGATAATTATTTTATTTTATTAATTGTTGATTCTGTTTTCATCGTCCGCACTACTCACAACAGAACATTTTCTTTGTTTCTACACTCACTTTAGTGTAATAAAGAACATTTCCACCATACACTTTAGGTATACAGTACTCAGTTCCCAAATTCCATGGTCTGAATGGGGTATATATATATATATGTATATATATATATATATATACACATATACACAGTATATATATATATATATATATATATATATATATATATATATATATATATATATATATTTTTTTTAGATAGATAGAATTAGCAAAGCAGGCCTTATTAGGTATTTAGGTAAACAGTACCAAATACCATGGTCTGAATGGGGTGTATATATATATATATATATATATATATATATATATATATATATATATATATATATATATATATATGATAGATATATAGAATTAGCAAAGCAGGCCTTATTATTTCGTAATTCTAACTTGCACTAATTCTGTCTATGTCTTTTCAACATAAAATAAACACTAATTAAAGTAATAAGTGAGATTGTGACAGATATTTATTTAAATATTGTTCTCTAATACTATGCAAAAAGCCAAGTTAAAAAAAAAAAGTAGCCAGTTTATATGAATTTAAATAGATGCGTTTAGCCTTTTGCTATGTGAAAGGGGGAAAAAAACACTGTATATTTATATGAACTATAATATATACTGGAAATGTATGGTACAACCAACAAGTCTACCAAATAAAAACGCACAATACACCATAACTAAATATGTACATGCTTACATTTCCGAAAATTGCAAGCGTACATCTCAATTTATTTTCTATTGAGAATGAATAGAAAATTTAAGAAAGGGTTAATTACAATGAATGGAAATCATATTGCATTTCGAGTGCGTGTGTTTCACAAATAAAATTTGCGTTTAGTGCATTTTTTCCCTTTTGCTTTAGCTCTTCTGTTGTGGGATCAGGGTATTTGTTTGCAAAACGTGTGTGATTTGTTTTCCTTACGAATATATTTAGGTGCAGATGTGTAGCTTCTATGACAACTCCAACATGCAATATTAATGTTCTAGCCCGCCTGTGTGTGTTTGTGTAGCATTTTGTATGTGTGTGTGTTTATCAATTTGTGTTATTCGTATATACAAATTTCTGTATAATAGTTTTATATATGATGATCCATCGCCTGGAGCACATAAGTTTTAATTAAAGTGTCACTTGTGTTTCAGTTTGGTATTGGATAGAATTGATACAAACTAACAACCTTAAACTATGGTTTATGGCAGTCGTTAGATCCTGTAGTCTCTCATCCATTACAAACCAGACAGCAACAATATCGAACATGAGAAAAAGAGCTTAACATATCAACTTGCATTGTTGCAGTGGTGCATCTGGATATAAAACAAACAAAATAAACCATTAAAAGCATCTTGGCAGAATACATATTGGAAAAGTCTTAGTATTCTCTATCAGAACAACACCCTTTATTGATACAAAAAAAGTGCAAAAACCGGTCCGGAAATAAAAATCAAATATCTCATAAGTCTGTTCCTTGAATTGTTTCGAGAGCAAGTTAAAATAAAGGATTCGCGAGCGACTGAGACAACTGGAGAGACAGAGCACTTGAATTTGACCAATGTCAATATCCTGACCACCATAAACTCTGAATGGCGCAGCAGTCTGGGATTTTCCCCAACCCCCAAAAATGGAGCAGTGCAGCTAAAATGTTGTATAGACAAGGGAAAAACGAATCTACCACAATCCTAACAGAGGTTGACATATAATGGCCAAACAAAATCACAATTTAAATATTCACTAAAATAAATAAACATATAGGAAATAAAACACAATAGACCCCAAAGGTGAGCATCTCCCACACAACTGTTAAAAATGTTTTGCTATAAACACAAAATTCAACTATCAACCAAAAATAGTACAGCCAGATAATGAAAAGGAGTAAATGATATCGAATAGGCAGAATATAGTCGAATGACTGAAGGTATAGTCTTTGTTTTTGTAACATTGCCACAGATAAAACAGGTCACAATATCACATTCATTTATTTATTCATTTAGTTCTGATTGATAGAATTAACTGTGTATAAGTTTGTAGATTTCAGGGATCTCATTTGTTTGTTTGCCTGGTCTGTCAGCTCATTGCTCCATGTAACCCATCAATATATTCTCTCTCTCCCCCTACCATGCCAACATGCTCTCTCTCTCTCTTTCTCTCTCCTCATTCTCTCTCTCTCTCTCTCTCTCTCTCTCTCTCTCTCTCTCTTTAACTCTCCATTTGCTCAATCTAATCCTTCATCATACAATCACTCTCAACCCATATCTAACCCATCATTATACAAATTGAAAATGGACACTGGATTACTTACAACTTCCTCGGAATATATTATCCAGCATTAGGGCAGCGGCTGTTTTCAAGGTTTTTGACTCTCTCTGGGTCAATATGCACCAGTTGGTCAGCTTAAATATATTGCAATGTATGGACAAACAATCCCTGTTTTGTTTAAAGGGTAAGGCATTTTTTAGTATGTCTCAATGTCAAATATATTGATAATGGGTTAAGTGCAGAGGTCTCTTGTATTGTGCACCAATATGTGACTTGCAGTGTGGAATTTGTGCGTAAAGACCAAACAATGCTGAATCTGGTCTCCTCTCATTACACATTAATTTCTTGCCTCAGGTTGGTGGTTTTATAATTGTGCCCGCTATGGTGAATGTGCACACGGCTATCCTTTACCACGGATGTCATTTACTGCCAAAACTGGACACCAACATCTGTGGACACAAGATAAAATGCAGGAATAATGTGGGGTTTTGTCAGCTAGCATGCGTATGAGTCCTGCTAAACTGTTACTATCCACCATATCTGAACTCCTCTGCCAGACAGGTATTCTGCATACTGCAGACAAAAAAAAAAGACAGTTTGGAAATATGTGTGATTATATTCTATCCAACAACTCTGGCATTACTACATTCTTGCGTTTTATGGCTTTCAGTGTGATGCTTTTAAGTAGCTTCCAATCTCCCCCACTCCTACACTGTAATTACTTCCTAAGCATGGGTCTAGGGGCCATCAAAACAGCTACAGCCTGCAGCCATAAACAAAGATTAGTAAATTACGCCTAAGTGTAAAGGAAAACTGGCATTGCAGCAAAATAGCCACTAGTGGCATGGCGTGGAAAATAATAATGCTACCAAATGGGACAGTTAGATTTAATTGGATCAAGCCAGGCTACTAAACTGACAGTTCAAGCTGTGAACAATTCAAACGATGAAAAAAAATAGAAAAGGTTCTCTGCAGACCTGTGATTTAAGTCTGAAATCATATGGAATCAATAAAGATAAAATTAGGTAGGATGTGGTCCACAGCCACACGCAGACCCCACTACATTCATGGTGGCAATGTCGTAAACATCCAGGGTTCTTACACTGCCACGAACTCTGCCCTTGATAAATCAATTCAAGGTAATTAATTGTACATGGCTGAAATGCTCCACCACTTGTCACCTGGTCAGTTCGTAATAAGTGTAAACCTGGGTCAAACTAGTTAAAACAACTCTGGCCTCTATCTATCTATCTATCTATCTATCTATCTATCTATCTATCTATCTATCTATCTATCTATCATCTATCTATCTATCTATCTATCTATCTATCTATCTATCTATCTATCTATCAATCTATCAATCTATCTAATCATGTATATAATCGTCTAACTATCTATCATCTATATATCTATCTACTGAACTATCTATCTATCTATCTATCTATCTATCTATCTATCTATCTATCTATCTATCTATCTATCTATCTATCTATCTATTGTTGAACTATCTATCTTTTGTCTATCAATACTCCAAAGGTGTTTCATGCCTGGAAGCAAACATGTAAAACTGCATGACACAAAGGTAAGTTACTAAATAAAACGATTTACGAATACTTGTAAAAACCGGTTAGTGTGCAGCTGTTTTCTGTTTGTGACACTTAACACATCCCTAAGGCTAAGGCCTATGGCATACGGCTGTTGTGACAGTCACTGTGCAAAAAATAGCAGCAAAACACCAGAACACAAGTAGTTAACAGACGCTTTACCTGCTACATTTGTTCTGCCATCTACTATACACTTATTCTATCTGCTTTTCTTAAACCCTCTACCTGTCTAATCTTATTTTTTATCCCAATGAAAATCAATCTGTCTACACACACACACACACACACACACACACACACACACACACACTGAATGTACTCACACACAATCTATTTATCTGGATTTACTGAAAGTCCATATTTACTGTTATACTGTTAAACTAGGAAAACTAGGAAGTCTTGTGGCACACTAAGTTTTCACGGGCAATTTGATTGCAGATGGTTTCAGACACATTCAGTGGCAATAACACCTATTATAAGCATTATTGCCATTGGGATTTAAAGGTACAGGTGCCATTCAGGACGTTATTAAAGAATACAATGCATCGGTTATACCCACGGCTAAAATTATAAAAATAAATAATATTAAAAGGCAACTAACAATAGCAATTTTACACAGCCTTCACACAAAGCAAGATATACATATGTATACGTGAAATAAAATAATGTGTCCCCTTTTAATTATACTAATATCTTTTAGGTGTTATCACAGTTTGAAAAAAAAAATAAGTCGTTTAAGCTTGGTGGCTAGTTCATTTTGGCTGTAATTACTTCCCTTAAATATCACCAAAAACAGTTCGGTTATTTGCTAGTTATTTAAAGACCGTTTTATTTCTCAGAGAAGTGGTGATTGACACAATTCTTTTGGTGAACGTGACCTACGCGATTTCCACGTGATCAGTCAATATATATCAATCTCTCTGTACCTACAGTTGTAAGCTTCTATCCTAGCTAAGGATAGAAGGTTAGAATTGTGTGTAGGTACAGAGAGATTGATATATATTGACACAGCACACACATACTATTAGCTATGATTATATTAATTTGTATGTGTGCAAAAACCTTTCATTTCAGCCTGACCTTTATATCTATCTATCTATCTATCTATCTATCTATCTATCTATCTATCTATCTATCTATCTATCTATCTATCTCTCTCTCTCTCTCTCTCTCTCTCTCTCTCTCTCTCTCTCTCTCTCTCTCTCTCTCTCTCTATCTATCCTATCCAAGAAGAAAGGTGCACAAACCAGGATTTTTAATAAGTGAAAACTTCATGTTTATTAAATAAATTAAAAAAGAACCGGCCAACGTTTCGGTCAGTCTCTAAGACCTTTATCAAGGTCCCTTATCAAGGTCTTAGATAAAAGTCTTGATAAAGGTCTTAGAGAAGAACCTGCCAACGTTTCGCTCTGTCTTTATCAAGGTCTTACATAAAGGTATTGATAAAGGTCTTAGAGACAGACCGAAACGTTGGCAGGTTCTTTTTTAATTTATTTAATAAACATGACGTTTTAACTTTTTAAAAATCCTGGTGTGCACCTTTCTTCTTGGATAGTGGATAATACAGCTTTTTTAAGCTAGCACCTAGGTTGATGACCTAATCTTTAACTAACTGATGGATGGTGAGCGGTATATATTGTATGTAAGTGAAGGGTAGACTTCCATTTAAGAAAAAACATATACATATTATATAGCCTACTGTGGGGCATGTTTACTAACATTGGAGATAAATATATGGAGAGATTTCTGGAGATGTTGCCCATGGCAACCAATCAGCAATTAGATTTAAACAGCCACAGCCAAGTTAGAAAACAAAAGCAAAGATCTGATTGGTTGCTATGGGCAACATCTCCAGAAATCTCTCCAGATATTTATCTCCAATGTTAGTAAACATGCCCCTGTAAGCGTTAACATTAACAAGACTACATAAGGGTTGATTATTACTGTAGGCAAAACGCGACATAACCAACCAAACCAAACCAATTTTGGTACTATTAAATGGTTCTATTACAGCTGTTTAATTCCAGCACAAACCTTAAACAATCAGTAGCTGACACATACCGTGGCCAAGCTGGTGCATCAAAGTAGCACAAAGAAGTAATATCTTTGATGGCAAACACAGTGACCGACTGATTTTTTTTGTATTAGGTTTCCATAAAACGTAGGCATTGATACTGATTTCATAGACTCATATTCCCATAAAGTCCAAACGTTGTCAGACCCCAGATTCCAGTGACAAATATTTGTAAAAATAAAACGCATTTCGACTTTCAAACACCATCGATCTCTTACTTTTCTTACACGTGTTTAGCCCCCCTTGAATGCTGTAATTGGCACCCAAAACATTTATATAACACAATACACAAACATGACAATATTCGTGCAGATGATTAAATACACGTGTAAGCTTATAGCGGACAATTATCTGGTGGGATATCGGACACCTAAATAGAGACAAAGCCAATGCAATGGCCAGCGACTTGATTGTCAGCTAACAAACTGTATTTGCATTTGGGGATTTGTTCAGTCAAACGAACACACGGTGGGAACACGATTCAAACAATGAGATATTGCACAGAATGGGGACTATTAGGCAAGAGTTGTAGAAGAACATCTGGCAGCAGTGGAAATATTCAGGCACATATTGTACGGATTAAGAGCAACCTACCAGATCTGTTCAATAGTGCCCAGCTCAAGTGGCATACCCTGGGCTTTTTTTTTTTTTTTTAACAATGAACTTGTTTAAGCGCAAATACATTACAAACCTACTTCCAGAGTCTGAAATGTAATCAAGAAGGCAGGAAAGTCTTGGAGACTAATGCCTGTTCTACTTAGCAAGAAGCTTTCAGCCCCTATGTAATCAGATTAGTAAAGGGTATATGAGCCATTGATTCAGTGGTAGTGTACAGTCCAGCCGCCTATGTGGAAAGCCATTCTCAAAAGCTGCAACAGCTCAATTTCTAATAGATAGCAGACATTTAAATCCAGAGAAGGGTCATGTACTTTGCACACATAGCTGCATGCAGTTAGTGTCATTTCTTGGACTTTGCAGCTTACATGTTACTATAAGTAGTAAAGCATCACACACTCACATATGCATAGACTCAGGCCTTGCCAGTGTGAAACAAGTCATGTAAATCGATGTGGAACTGGAGTTATATGAGACTATTGTATAATGCAAATGATATAAGGAGGAGGTGGGTTTGCACAGAAACTTATACTTTACCAGGACAATATCCACCTTAGAAGGGGAAATAAAATAGTCCTGTAATATCCAATCTCACTTTAGTATAGTGCTCTGAGAAAATAAAAGAACACCCTTACTTTATCAATTTTCCAGTACTAAAAACGGTTGAAAGGGTCTGTGTTGAAATTTGAAAAACATATAGAGCATATAGTGTCATCACCAGTATACCACTGAGTCACTTTATTTATTAAGAGGGGAAATCTACTATATCAGTTTATTTATTGCATTAGCACAGTTTTTAACCATAAAGATGGTTAATTCATTCATGTGATAGTATATATTTTAGTAAAATCAACTATTCACACCAGCACGTGGAGAAATCATCCAGTCCCGTTTTTGCACTTTCAATACAGACCCTTTCAACAGATTTTTAGTCCTGGAAAATTGATATATTTTTTTCTCAATCCAATATTCTCTACACGCTGAATCAATTCATGCAATACTCTTGTAGATAGATCCCTGTTCTAGCAGACGTATAGTATAGTACTTGTAATAGAAACTTGTTTTTTTTTTAAATGTATATTTAATTAGAACGCCTGCATCAATTACCTTATTTATTCTTGCATTGCTTTGCATGAACTTTATGTTGTTAATGTAAATTGATGCTATTGTTGTAACTATCTATTCATAAAATAAAAAAAAAAGAAAGAAGGGGAAATATTCTGCCAAGTAAAACACACGCATTGGAGGAGGGAGGGGGGTCGTGGTAATGGAGATTGCAAGTTCCCATTGCTCTGCCAGCCTGCCGTCTGTTGTGTTTATTGCAACAGAAAGAGAAGAATATTTACATTTATATTGTGCACATTGTTATCCTTACCGATTGTTCTGTAATGTTTTCTGCAAAGGAAAGTGACATTAAGTCTATATGGGCCTTTTTCTCTTTATGACTGGCAACATCCTCTCCATATCATGCGGGTTGGTTGCAGATTGCTGCGAGAATAATCGTTTGGAAACAGGAACTATCCAAGAGAGAAAGAGAAGGGGGGGGGGTCTCTCCATTCCATAGCCCTTTGCCTCTTCAAACTTCCCTCCATCCTTATGGCTTCTTGTGCAGATTAAGCTGCAGCAGGAGAAAACTATCACTGTGTTTACCAGACTTAACATTTAGCCCTGTTGTGACAAAGGGGTGAAAATGGAGGACCATCGCATGCCATTTAAGGCAGGATGCTAACTTGACCTTCACTTTCCAATTGTGCTCCTCCCACCCAGACAGACAGTTGTAAACACAAGCAGACAGCAGGCTGACAAGATTAGCAGAGCCTGGGAAATTCACAGATCAATAAACTATTGAGGAAAAGAAAAGCAATGTTGTTATTGCAGGGAACAGCAGTTGTTGCCAAACAAATTAGGGGAATAGACAGGCAATGGGCTTCTTTTGTAGGATTGGGGAGTACAGGGGAGAAGTGGCAAGCAAGGAGAGCTAATGTATCCCAGATCTCAAGGGGTGGGCTGATCTGCCACATCCGGAATACTTTGCAGAGGGGAGAATGGGAGAGGAATTTGTAGCCAGGGATAAAGAAAAATAAAACAATAATCCCTTCTTCCCAGCCAGTCATTTCATGTGTCTGGCTTCTTCTTCTACAGTGCATCTTTTTTTTTGTTTGCTGTTTCATCCCAACTGAGATTTCTTTGCAAATACGTTTTTGAAAAAAAAAAGAGACAATTATAAATATATTGACTAATTAAAAAAAAAAACAAATGTCCTGTCCTCTCTGTACCTTCCTTCCATTCCCCATACTTTACCCAAACAAACTCGGCAATAAACAGTATTTTAGTATTTATTATTTATTTTCTAAAACAACATGTACACAGTGTATATATATATAGTTAGTCACAGTCAGATTTCTCTTATTCTTTGTGAGTCAAGTATTCATATAAAACCATCACATAGACTCTAGAATAAATAGCTTAAGGGCAAGGCCAGACGTGGCGTTTTTGCGGCGTTTTTACGTTGCGTTTTTAAAAAGAAAAACAGCCAGGCGTAAATACGCCACTGAAACCACATGCGACCATCAACATGCGTTTTTCATGCGTTTTTCAGCACGTAGGATTCTTTTCCCAAATGCACTTCTCATTGTTCTCATTGAGAATTTGGATGCAATATTTAAAATAAGCTGCATATTTACGCAAAGTGTGGTTTCAAATGTGCAGATCCCATAGAGTCTATTGATTTGGTAGTTTCTTGATCTATTGGTGTTTCTGCTAAAACATGCCAATACTGGCGTCTTCTGGCGGATTTCAGCTTGTGAGCACCCTGTGTGAATTGCCATAGTGCATTTTCCATTAGTTTCAGTGGTAGAGCAGTTTATGCGTATTTACACCTGCCTGTTCATTTGCAAAAACGACGCAAAAACGCCACGTCTGGCCTTGCCCTAAGTGGGAGCACTTACCGGACTTTAACTGGCTTCAGCGTGCTGCACGTGCACTGTCATCCCCTGCAGTGATATCTTGTCCATAATAGATTCAAAGAACTTAGCACCCAGGAGGCCAGGGAGCCACGAAACGCATCAAGCGGGCAGCCTAAGTGTGTTTTGCTGCTGTAATTATGGAGATTTTAAATGAATTTTTGAATAAATCTTGGCTTTTTAAAGATTTGTAACAACTGGCCTTCTCGGTGCTCCATTCTTTCAATCTATTACGGACATCACATAGACTCTCCAATGTTCTGAGGTTCAACCGATTTTTGTTGCATTTAAAGTGTCCAACATTTCGGCCCAACTTAGGCCCTATATATATATGTATATATATATATATATATATATATATATATATGTAGAGGTTATCGGCACTCACCATTCACATGATCAATTGCTGGGTGCTAACCAATCAATAATTATTACAGTCCACGAAAGCACTCACAGCAGACGCCATCCAGCGTGTATAAAAAGGTTATTTATTGGTGCATGGTGTATCAACGCGTTTCAGCTCACCTGGATATGACGGCTCCAGGTGAGCCGAAACACGTTGATACACCATGCACCAATAAATAACCTTTTTATACACGCTGGATGGCGTCTGCTGTGAGTACTTTCGTGGACTGTAGTATATATATATATATATATATATATATATATATATATATATATATAAAATTACAATCCAACAAAGAAGGTCCGCACTCTCAGGTCTTAAAAATCAAATATGGTTTATTAAAAAACAGGACTGAGTCCTTTTTTTAATAAACCATATTTGATTATTAAGACCTAAGAGTGCGGACCTTCTTTGTTGGATTGTAATTCTAAATATTTTGGACACTGCACCCAGGAACGTCTACACCATGTTACGTGAGTGCTAACTTCTCCATAGATCGTTTTATATATATATATATATATATATATATATATATATATATATATATATATATATATATATATATATATATATATATATAATATCTGTGAACAAAATCACAAAAGTGAGATAAGATTATCAGAAAGTATGTGATATCAATAAAAGAATATTACAGCACAGGCTACTATGGTTGCTTGTGGCGTTGCTTTTTCTATCTAATAGTATAGAGATACAACTGTGAGGCACTTTACATCCAGATTTTTCTTCTCCCAAAAACTTGTCTGTTGCTATTCTCTGGGAAACATTTCATATTGTAACAATAACCTCTTCTTTTTGTAGTAACATACATATCTGTAGCAAGATATTCATTTGTGTCAAACCCCATAAGGGAAACACACACACTTGGTTATTTCCTTATTTATAAAATACAGATTTTAGCTATAAGTGCCTGGACTGACCTGGTACCAGTTTTTGCTCACCCATGTTTTAGTTTAGAGAATAAAATCATAATATCACTGTTGAAGGGAATAATTGAGCAGAACATGCTGGATCCACATTTGTAAAGTTCAATTTTTACCATTCCTTAAAAAATGGATATCCATCTACAAAATATTTTTTTTTCCATAATGAAAGAACACCTAAGTCTTAAACCTTTTTATTGCATCTTAAAGGGATACTGTCATGGGAAAACATGTTTTTTCAATAGTGTTAGTTAATAGTGCTGCTCCAGCAGACTTCTGCACTGAATTCTGTTTTTTAAAATAGCAAACTGACTTTTTTTTTATAATTAATTTACAAATTTGACATGGGGCTAGACATATTGTTGGTTTCATAGGAGCCCCCTGTCATGTGACTTGAGCTCTGATAAACTTTGCCACTCTTTACTGCTGTACTAGCCCACTAGCAGAACAAAGGGAAAGTAACCAGAAAGCAGCTCCCTAACACAAAATAGCAGCTCTCTGGTAGATCTAAGAACAGCAATCAATAGTAAAAATCCAGATCCCACTGCGACACCTTTGTTACATTGAGTAGGAGAAACAATATCCTGCCAGAAAGCAGTTCCATCATAAAGTGCTGGCTCTTTCTGAAAACACATGACTAGTCAAAATGACCTGAGATGGCACCTACACAGCAATATTAAAAATAAATAATACACTTATTGGTTCAGAAATTAAATTGTATATGGTAGAGTGAATTATTTGCAGTGCAAACTGTGTAATTTAGAAGTAAAAACTACACCATAAAAATCCCTTTAAAGTAGTAGCTATCTGTCCTTTGCTATTGCTATTTAATCACAAGAAACTAAATGTTTTTCTTAATTGATTACAACTTAAACTAGTATTATTACAATAAATCACTGCCCATACTACAGAAACAATGTATCAGAAATCAAGTCTCCTCCAGCAGACTCAATAATTGTTGTAATCACAAGAAAATGTGTTTTAATTACTTGAGCTGAACAGGAAAATTGAAGGTACTCCATGTTTGGTCCTCACCAGGTAAACCATACAATGGATAATTAAAACAATAGATAGAATGTATAATCAACATTTTGACCATGTCTGCCTGGCAGCATGTTTCCCATATATCTCAGAAGTGATGGACAGAAATGGGAATTAAAATTAATGCAGTTGTTGCTTGAACACAAAGATCCTCTAGTGCCAAGAATGTTAGGTGTGTTTGGCTATTATATAAAATATTATTTACTTCTTTTATGCTTTTCCCCTCCTTGTGTTATGTATATTTACTGTTGTTTTGTCCTTACCAATATAGCTAACAGTGTTAAAAACTATTATTATCAGGCATATATCCACCACCTTAAAGGGATCCTGTCATTGGAAAACATGTTTTTTTGCAAACGCATCAGTTAATAGTGCTGCTCCAGCAGAATTCTGCACTGAAATCCATTTCTCAAAAGAGCAAACAGATTTTTTTATATTCAATTTTGAAATCTGACATGGGGCTAGACATATTGTCAATTTCCCAGCTGCCCCTGGTCATGTGACTTGTGCCTGCATTTTAGGAGAGAAATGCTTTCTGGCAGGCTGCTGTTTTTCCTTCTCAATGTAACTGAATGTGTCTCAGTGGGACATGGGTTTTTACTATTGAGTGTTCTTCTTAGATCTACCAGGCAGCTGTTATCTTGTGTTAGGGAGCTGCTATCTGGTTACCTTCCCATTGTTCTTTTGTTTGGCTGCTGGGGGGAAAAAGGGAGGGGGTGATATCACTCCAACTTGCAGTACAGCAGTAAAGAGTGATTGCATTTTATCAGAGCACAAGTCACATGACTTGGGGCAGCTGGGAAATTGACAATATGTCTAGCCCATTGTCAGATTTCAAAACTGAATATAAAAAAATCTGTTTGCTCTTTTGAGAAATGGATTTCAGTGCAGAATTCTGTTATAGCAGCACTATTAATGGATTCATTTAGAAAAAAAATGTTTTTCCCATGACAGTATCCCTTTAAATAAACATACATTATTACTACAAAGTGAACCACATAACTTACCAATGTTCAAAACAGATATGGGGGACAAATTTACTAACATGGGTGTAAGCTTTGTGCAGGCTCATTACCCTATTGTCTCCTAACAATGTGCAATTGTAACTATATACCTTTATCTGTATTTGTAATGCCTTAAAGGTGGCCATACAAGGGCAGATATCAGCCATTGCATGGGTCCTCTAAAGGTGGCCATACACGGGCAGATAAAGCTGCCGATATCGGTCGTTTGGACCGATTTGACAGTTTATCTGCCCGTGTATGGGGGCTTCCGACGGGTCATCCCGATCGATATCTGGCCACGATATCCATCTGGAAGGTTGGATTTTTACCCGACCGACCCGTCGGAGCCGCTTGGCGCATCGTAATTCGAACGCTCGAATTACCCCCGATATAGCCACGCAGTTTAGTGGCATATCGGGGAAAGATCCGCTCGTTTGGCGATGTCACCAAACGAGCGGATCTTTAAGTCTATGGCCACCTTAAGGGGCCCACCCAACTGATATCTAGCCAAAAACTGACCAGATGTTGATTGGGTGGGTTTGTTTTTTAATTGACCCACTTTTGGTGGGCATTTTGAACTGCTTGTTTGGTAACCTTGCCAAATGAGTTGATCATATGGCCAGCTTTATTCTGTAAATGTGGCCATACACAGATAGATCCACTCCTTTGGAAAAGTTACTAACAAGCAGACCTAGGGCTTACTGGGTCACCTACTTGTTGGACCAAATTGGGATTCAAGTCGTTGACCTTGGAGTCAAGGATGGCAATGTCCACATCAATTCAACAATGCCCTCCTCCATGCATGCATTTGTAGATAAACTGCAGACTCAGTCTAAAGGGACAAAATGAGCACCCTAGTCATTGCTGAAGACAATGGTGCTATATTAATAATAGATGTGTTTACTAAAAAGACCAATTAGACCTTTGCTTTAATTTTTTTAACTTATTGTTGACTGATCAGAACAAATTAAGAGAGTTGTTGCTATTGGACATAGCACTGGTGCAAATCATTATATATGTGCTGTGAACCCTTTGCAGTGATGTTAAAATATCATTACAACACATAAAAATAAACCAAGTCAGACAATGTGTTATGAGTGCCAAGTGTTTTTGTAACTGGTGGGATAAATGTTTATTGTACATAAATATGTCTCCTGATCATGTACTGTGCTGATGCACAGACATGTCAATAATGTCCCCTAGTTTAAAAACCTAAATGCCCCCTATTTTTAAGGAAATTTTAATCCATTTTCAATTACAATCCAAGCCATAGCATTAACCAGAGAGTATTGTTAGCAGCTATCTTAAAATTCTGAGGGACTGAAAGTTGTAGCTTTGTAATTCAGAAGGTATTTTTAGTGAATAGGCCCATATTTCCTTTTTTTCAAGAGTTGGGAAATATTGTTTGTTAGTATATGATAATATTGACTGTTAATATACCGTACTGACAGGCCATTTATAACACACCTGATTAATTAACTGTCATATAGTTAAAAACAAGTTATTAAGAGATATTAAGCCAGATCAGACCAGTGCAATACAAAATTACTAATTCAATTACTCTCCCAACACTACTCACATGGTATGTTGTTCCCTGAGTATGCAGGGCATCGTTTATTACCCCCCAAGAAAAGCAAATTAGATACCTGCCGTTTTAGAAGTTAATCAGAAATGACATGTATAACAAGCATTGTTACAGCTGAATACAAAACAACTGATCAGCAACTGATAAAAAAAAATGCCCATGATTTCAGTGAATCAGTGGACCAGTAAGATACATTTTAGAGAAAGGTATACACCTATTTAGTGAATGGAACCTGGTGTTACATTGCAAGCTCTGTGATATAATGGTGCTGCTCTGTATAATGTACATGTTAATACTTATAACTATCAGCCTGTGCCAAATATAAGTTCACCCTTGTCTGTGTTCATCTGGAATCACTTCTCCAAGGACACCTCTTGCTGTTTATGTCACATGCATCGCAAATGAAAAATAATCACTCAACTCTGGACCTCTAAGATCAAAATATAGTGCATACATTAGATATGGATTAAACCTTGTGAATTTGAAAAGTAGTCACCCTGGGAGATATATTAATGCTGTTATACAGCATTTGTTCCTTTTGATTTATGGGTTTTATTTTCCTTTTTCCTTTCATTCTTTTGGTTAATTTGAATGTTAATGTCATACCTTATCTACAATGTATGTACTTGTTGAAAAATATATTTAGAAAATAAAAAAAATCACTAGTTTTCATATACATACAATGCTCTTTCCCATATCCTGGTAAGAGAGGGTGAATGTATAATATCCACCATACACTGCTACTGTGCAGAGCTAACAAACAAGAGTGCAGCACAGCAAAAGCATCTCTGATTGCCAGCACCCATTTCTCCCACTAGGAGTCATTGTCTGCAGCTAAGTGCTCTGTGTGTCGCTCAACTAGCAATATTTATCTCCCCATACACTGTTCAAAGGATCTTTTACAAATACTCATATAGGATTAAACATATTTCGAACGAATTATCAGGTTCATGTCTAACGAATCCAGTGTTTTTTTTTTTCATGTTTTTGAGCTGGTTTCCTATCCTAAAAAAACTCCTGCCTGCATTTTCTCTGCTGACACACAGAAAATGTTTCTTTTATACAAATTTTCAGTGTGTGAAATACACCCAGACACAGAGTGATGTACATATATCAGTTTAATGCTGTCCTTCTCCCTTGGTTTTTGAGGCAAGGGGTTTGCAGGCAGCTCTAAGGAAGGCTATAGCAATGCTAAATTTCCCAGACAAAGGCTGTTCGTTTCTATGTAGATGGCTATTAGGGTCGCTGACTGTGATATAGGACTAGTTCAAGTTGAGCTGTTTGGCCCTGGAATTTGGACATGCTTTGTTTCGCTGGGGCCTGCATTCCAGTGAGGAATCCAGCTTTTACCAATGCCATTTGCTTGCACAAAAGGAAATTATCAGCAAAAGGCTAGGCACATGATTTAGCAGAAGGAAGGCAGCCTACAAAGAATCTATGATTATTAGCATGTGAATTTAACACTCTGATACATGCACACAGGCACAAGAGACACAAACATGGATAAAGCATCTGCTAGGCAGCTAAATGTAAATGCCAGTCTCTATCCAACTGCAATAATTAGTTAGAGGTTGAAAATAAAATATTCTTATTCTACAACTGAATGTAGAGTATTTTTTTCTAAATTCCAATAAACTGTATATTTTAGACAAAAGTCCTATAATATGCAATCCAGCTATCGTATAGTACTAGAAATTTGATATACAGTATTTGATTTTTAAAATGTATATTCTATTAGAATGCTTCCATCAATTCTTGAATTGCTTTGCATACACTTTCTGTAGTCATTGTAATGTAAATGTCATTGTTGCTATTCATAAAATAAAATAAAATTAAAATAAATAAAAAATAAAATCTTTTGTGTGTGGGGAGAGGCTAGGCACATGAATGAAGCTTTAAAAGTATAGCTGCCACTCCCTAAAGTGTTCTGAGCATAATATGACAATCAATATGGGATAGATAACCCAGAATTCCATAAACATTATAAATGATGTCACGTGTGGCCTTTTAAGTGTTAATGAAGGGGGGCGTATATTGAAAATGGGCTACTATAATGGGCTAGTCGTTTTGTCGAGCACAATGAAGCTCCCACTCTCACATAATATAATCATCTTGCTTTGCATTATTTTTCATGCAGCTGTCACTTAAATGCATATGTTTAAGGTACATGAATAAAGCTAAAAAAGAGCTAATATCACTTTGGTGCTAAACACTGGGATTTATAAAGACACCAAGGGATAGATGTGTTCCAACACTAGATATTTTGGACCCCAGTCGGTTTAAGAGTTGCACAGACTTCACCTTTTAACATAATCGTCACTAAAAGATACTGTGAGATTTCTATTGACTCAACTCTAGCGCCAAGATTTAGAGTATTCTCTTATAAAATCGAATTTTTAAATCAAAAGTTGATTTATGATGCCCAAGGCCCAGTGAAAGTTAAAAAAAAAAAAAAAAAAAAAAAAACAATTGGTGAGCAATGAATGGGGAGCTATATTGCTGCTGTCTATGGCTGCTACTGTCTGTGCCATAAAAAAGGCTAGTCCTGCACAACCAATTACCCAGATCAATTCAATGCATTTTCTTTGTAAGAAGAAATGGGTTCCCGTTTGAAGTCAGCAAATTACAGGAGGAACATTTTCTCTAAACCAATCTGTCTTCAACTGCAGTATTTATGTTAATGGAATACAAATAACTAATCTGTCTGGATGTCTCTGTTGAGGCTGATATCGCTTTAAGCTAAGTGAGATAAATAGATTTCTTTGCACAATCACCAGAGGGTCTAAAAAAATTATCTCTGTATTTGAAAAGTTTTTAGAAGATACCCAGATTAGAGATTTTTTTTTTTAAAGTGGAAGTCTTCCAATAGATTTTTATATTATAATATACAAGAGTGACATGTTGTAAAGTACATCGAATGTGTGAATTTTAATAGTAAAGTGTATTTTATACATTTTTGTTTCTTGGAAACATAATATTGACAGCTAGATATCTATCTAGTCAGACTTGCTGTCTATAAGAACAATGGTTAGCATATCACTGTAGTACTGAATAATGTTTACATGGATTACTTCTACCACAGAACCAAACTGTCTTATCAGACAATTTAATACTCAGAGAAATAATTAATAAATTAAAATTCACTAGGCATCGCGACGCTAACACACATTTGCCATGATCTTGCCTGCTGCAAAGCGATGGTACTCTAGGGGTATAATTAAGAGGAATTTTAATGTGGTTTAACCCCGGTTAGGACTGGTAATCTGTATTCTGGCAAATTAGACCGAGAATGTAAAATGCAATAAACTATCACTATTATTGGATCTATTATTGGATCTGTGGGGGTCTATAACTGAGCCTATACCTGAATTGACCTCCTACTGTATCTACATATTTAAAGGGGAACCATCGCGAAAATGAAAATTTTTATTTTTAAAATTACCTTCAGCATACTGAAATAAGAAACTTTCTAACCACAAATCAATTAAAAATTCTGTACCGTTTTGAAATAATTAAGTTTATCTTCCCTATTCCGGAATCTGTTTCTCTTCATTCTGTCTACATTCAGCAGTTGGGTCTCAGATGAATGATCTTTTAGGGTGGCTCCTTTTACCTAGAAAATATATTAGAGCTCACTCTATTAAAGTCACCTGAAATGCTGTCTCTCTACATGCAGAATTTGTGCAGTTAGATTTTGTTTGTACTGGAATCAGTTATTTGAGTGAGCTCTAATGCATCTGCTAGGAAAGGGAGCCCCATCCCTATAAGATATATTAGATCATTCATCTGACACCCAACTGCTGCATGAAGACACAATGCTGAGATGAGGAATAGAGAATATAAGCTTGATTATTTCAGAAACAATGCATCATTTTTAATTGATCGTATTTAGAAAGTTTCTTACTTCAATGTGAGGAAGTTTATATTCAATTTTCATTTTCGCTATAGTTCCCCTTTAACATGCAACTGTTTTTTTTTTTTATAAGGAAATGGCATTGAAATCCAGTTTTTCTGATATCCATAATCTAAAATCACTTTTACCATGATCTCATTGTACACTTTTATTCATGTAATACATCTCCAAGCAAATTATTAAAAGATGCTCGGTTAAGAAGTAATCCAGTCTTAGATTAATTAAATTCCAAAACTGGTTTTATTTGCTGTGATGTCCACTAAATTGCACTAATGGAAAATGATTAATGTTTGCTGCATCTTTATAAACGGCGGTTTCCCACCCATCAACCGATCCATACTCAATGAGCCGGCCGTAAATATTCCTGCAGAAGGAGCAATTTAATTTCAAGCAAAGGTTTCCCGTAATAGCACATCAAAAAAGGGATCTGTTCACTTGCCAGACCTCTATTTCTATATTATTATTATTATTATTAGTAGTAGTAGTATTATTATTATTATTAATAATAATAATAATAATAATAATAATAATAATAATTGTTATTATTATTATATAAGCATTGCATAATATTTAGTATATCAATATTTTATTTTATTTTAATTGTATAATTTAGCAATTGCAGACTTCCATGAATAGAAGCAATTATAGCTTAGTGGAACTGCCCTTCACAATAGATTTCCCAGAAGCAATGAGCAGTAGAGAAAGGCCTGGATTCCTTATTACTACCATCCCACTCCCAATTAAATAAAGAGTGTGCCACATTTATATAACTTTCCCAACTGGCTTAGATAATGCAAATAAATACGTCGCAAATTTTGACAAATTACTTTATTGTCTCAAATCACATTCGGTACATAACGTTTAATACAAGTCATCTTTATATGATAGAGGGATGATCGTGCCATATGATTCATGTCTCTACCAAATAAGAAACGTCACCAACATTGGCATAAAATAGATGCATTTAATAACAATATTACAAGCCACAGGGCCCCAATGTGTTCAGTCTACGTGTAATTTCTTTAGAATATAAAGCAATGCATAATATGTTTTATATATTCATGACCCCATGGTCTGAGCTGTGTGGGTTCTGATTTGAATTTTTAATCTAAATAACAGGGTGTAGAGAATGCAGCCCAGTAATAGTTTATTACATAGAAAGGTTGCAATTGCTTAAAGAGAGAATCAGGGTTATCTTTTATGTATAGAAAAAAATGTGCTCGGTACAGCTGTGTGGTCTACTGTTGCACTGCAACAATAGCTACAAAAGAGATATTCGTATGTGCAATTTTGTTTCCAGAAGTGACTTTACTTCCAGACAATTGAGACCCCTCCATAGGGCTGAGCTACCCCACAAATATTTTTGTGCAGCAGCACTATGCATATTTTTTACACCTTACCTCCATATAAAATAGACGTGTTGAATTGTGCTCATAATATCCCAACCTATGTACTATACACAACTGCAATGAAATGTAACAGAGTGCAGCACAATGAAGACCAGGATACGATCCGTGTGGCCTAACTGAAATACTTGATGAAAAGCAGCCACGATTCAGGGAGATTTTTCTTTTAGGATCGACTCCATCCTTTACAGGTCGTAAATAAGAAGTTCTTTAGGCAGTGCTCCCTTTGCCATGACCGTGAACGTAAAGAGAAGCACGTGGAGGTAATTTAAACATCCCAGAAATTGCTGCTTTGCAATAAAATTAATCCCTTTGAAATAAAACGAACGGGGCAATGCTGGTAGAGGAAAAATGTCTCCATTGTGCTATCTTCCCCCTTGATCCCTTTGATCCTTCTGATTCTATCACACACACACATATATATATATATATATATATGTATATATATATATATATATATATATATATATATATATATACTTGTATATGTGAGTTTATAAACACAAACAAGCCTACACAAAAGACCTTATAGATGGCTCCTCCATAACTAACATCCCTCACGCAATTTACATGTTTTTTTATCCCAGGGAATTCAATAAACATTTTATGACACATACACCTGACAGTTATTACTTAGCTAATGGTTATTTTCTGCTCACACACTAGGAAAGCAGCCCATAAGGTCTAATTCTCCACTGCAGGCACAGCAGAGCCAAGAGGTTACATGTCCCTTTTTAAAGAGGAATTAAGTGGTGTCTTAATTGTGTCAATGAAAATCACCAGAATATTGTTTTTATCTATACATCATTTAAAAGTAATTTAGTGGTAATGCTAGTATAAGGATAATTTTATGGAACAAACCTAACTTATAAGGGAATTCATAACATTTTTGTTCTTGGTATGCTTATATGTCAATTTAATTAGCTGATTGGCTAGCCTCTCTCTCTCTCTAAATATAGATCAAAATAAAATATTAATGGTTAACGAAGTCTCATTACTAGGTGCGAAGTTAACCCTTTGGACTAACATGGACATATATAAGATACAATATATATATATTTGTACATATATAAACACAAGAGAAAAAGTTTTGAAATAGTAGTAGACAGGCAATTATCCTATTTGCTGCCGATGACTTCCCACTCGAATTTTGTGTGTGTGTGTATATATATATATATATATATATATACATACTGTATATATATATATATATATATATATATATATATATATATATATATATACATACTTGTAAAGGCTTAGGCACACACTTATAGGAAAACTACCTGGGTGCTATTAAAAAAAATGTATATCCATAGAGAATTGCTGGAGCACACCAGGATTATCAAAAAACTCATTTATTGGATCCAATCAATAAGTTTTTTTGTTTGAGAAATCCTGGTGTGCTTCAGCATTGTTCTATGTGTGTGTGTGTGTATATATATATATGTATATATATATATATATATATATATATATATATATATATATATATATATATATATATATATGTATGTAAATGTATATATATATTTATATATAGATATATATAGATATATACATACACAAATACAAAGTAAAAATTCTCAAGTCACAAGCATCATCATATCCAGGTTTCCAGATTCTCCACACATTTGCAGCACCAAGGACAAGTAGGCAAGGAATTAGTGTCCAAGAGACTTATTGAAAACATTATACTATTGCTACTAAGGGGCTTCAATACTGAACTACTGTTAAATTGCGTGTCAGGTTTTGTCTCGGTTTCTGCCAAGGCTCTTGCCAACGTAGACAGACAAATGAGACAAGATATTCCATGTTGAGTATTGTGAGAGTAAAAGCCTATTGTGGAAAGGAAGATATTGCATGATATGCCTGAAGGAACAATTGCCCACCCACTCACAACAAAGCTGAGGGTTCATTCAGGGTGAAATGCGCTGCCACCTTATTTTGAGGACAACATTGACCCGTTTATTTGGCAACTGGATCTGAAATAAGTATAAAGCCAGAGATGACGTAAGAGCATGCAAAGTCTATGACCAAACAACCCCCAAGACTTGTAGAGAGGCACAGCTGTTTAGCAAGGAATGTTTTTGCAATTCTGTCCCCAAACATCACAAAATGTCCATTGTGATTTTGCCTCTCTCTCTCTCCTTTTCTCTTGGCAGTTTATTTTGCCTCCAGTACTGAAATGGATCATGGGGTATAGGAGCTGGTGATACATATAGAAACCAGTTCTCATTGAGACATTGGTGGCTTGTTATCCCCGCAGGGTTTAAAAGAATGACAATGCTTGCTCTCTCATTACAAGTCTTTTCTTCTTCATTCGACGATTTTGGAACCAAATCTTCACCTGTTGGTCAGTGAGGCTCAACCGGTCAGACAGTTCTCTCCTCCGTTGTCGGGTGATAAATTCATTCATCATAAATTCCCCTTCCAGCTCAGCCAGTTGTATCTTGGAATAAGGTTTTCTTTTCTTTCGGGACCTCGTGTGAATGGGGTACCAAGGAGCCCCTATGCAGAAACATTTACAGTTAACGCAAAAGACAAAATCCCCACCCAAAATTGCGTTAAATGAATATTTTCCTTAAAAACATGCAATTATCATTCTCTTTACCAGTTACCCTCATTATTGCAATACACTAGTTGTATGTAGGAAAAACAGGGAAAGATATTTAATAAATATTGTATTATGTATTTCAGATGCAAGTCAATAAAGAGTGAGTCACATGTAAAAGAACAAAGGACAATTATTGTCGAATCTCTGTGTGTTATATTAAATCTTTGAGATAACCTTTAGTATGATGTAGAGAGTGATGTAGAAAGTGTTTTCATTTTTTTTTATTAGTTTAGCTATTTATTCAGCAGCTCTTCAATTTACATCTTAACTCATCTGGTAGCTAGGGTCCAAATTACCCTAGCAACCATGAGAGACAGGAATATGAATAGGAGAGGGCCCGATTAGAAGGATCAGTAATACAAAAAGAAACAATAACAATACATTTGTAGCCTTACTGAGCATTTGGCTTTTTAGAAGGGAGTCAGCGACCCCATTTGAAAGAAAAAGGCAAATAACTATAAAACTATACAAAAAATAAAAAATGAAAACCAATTGAAAAGTTGCTTAGAATTAACAATAAAAGTTACCACCCTTTGAAGAGATGGTAGACCGCTTCCCAATTTATGGGGTATTTACTTATGTTTAAAGCCCCCTCCCCTTTTTATCTCCCTGTTTTAGAACTGGTTTCTCCCAGTTAAACATGAAAGTCTTTTAGTGCTACCCCTAGCGGTGTGTGTCCGACAAATCCCTTAATCCCAGACAAAATCCCACTATAAAAATCTACTCAATCAAGTCTCTGTTATGTCAATGGGTCGATGCCCCTATCTGTTCTGCAGCAAAAGGACCAAGCGGGTTCTTACCACTGGCAGGGAGGCTGCTGCCTTGATTAGTGGGAGAAGCCATTGCTGCTGCTTCAGACGCCGGGTTCTTGGTGGCTTCAGTGAGTAAGGACGAGCTGGAGTCGGATTCTAAAGACTGACAGGAGGGGGGGTCGTGGGGAACAGAGTCCACAGCCGTGTAGTCGTATTTATGGAAAGTGCTGCTCATGCCGTTATGGATCCCGCTGTCCAGAGGCATCAGGACATTCTCCCTAAGCCTTTCCTCTCTTTTCAGGCTGGGGATGTCAGGGTTGTTGCACCCCTCCCGGTAATAGCATTTGGTCTCTTCCACTCTGGTAAAATCACAAGCCCGGCTGAAAGAAGGGTTAATGGAGACCGGGCTGCTGAGATAAGACTGGGGGTATCCGTTGCAGGGCTCTGTAGATGCCCAGGGCAGAGAGCAGACATTTTCTCTTCTTGGATAAGAAAGAGAGGGTAAACCAGGTAACTGTCCGCCAGGGGTCCTGAAATTGGGGAAGTAGAAGGTGTCCCCGGTATGGATATTCACCAGAGGTCCCACAAACCCGGGATTAAGAAGATTATGTTCTCCCATTTCCGCGGGCCTGACCAGGAGCTTCTAGTTTATTGCCATCTGACATTAAACATAGTCAAACCTAGAGGCGACTGCCATTGGCTGGGGAGGATCACGTGAGCACCAATACACGCAGCCTTTACATCCCGCCCTTTCTTGCCAAATGAGAACAAACCAAAACATGACGTCCACCCCCCCCCAGTGTCTCAGTTTACAGTAACACCAGTAACAAAGGGCAGTGATCCCTACTTGCTATAACCAGTGACTGGTTCTCAGTGAGGGCTTCAAATAAACACCTTGTTATTAGGCATTTAATTAATTAATGACATTAACTGCTACTGATTAAGCGCAGGCAGCAACTGCCTTCACACCTACACTTCTCAACACACTGTGTACAAGATTGTGCGTCTCCCTGCTCCACATACACATATTTAGTACTCTCAGGCGCGTGCATGTGTTATCAGAGCGCGTACACACACACACAGACACACACACACATAAATACACACACACATACACATATATACACACAGGCACACAGACACACATACACACACATACATACACACAGACACACACAGACACACACACATACACATATATACACACATACACACAGACACACACACACATACACACACATACATACACACAGACACACAGACACATACACACATATGAGATAAAGGCACATCAAATAAAGATCCAATATTGGCAGTGATATATTGTACTAAGTACAAAGGACACACATATATACATTTGTAATCACTTATGCGTGTCATCTAGTTTCATATTCGACTCTCATTTGACATGAAATCATGCACATGTACATTATTATGTTCATATTCGTATGTGTACATTATTGTGTGTATGCATATTAGTATGTATACATTAATATGTGTATATTACTACAGTAGAACCCCCATTTTACACCCTCTGATTTTAAGTTTTCCCTCTTTTTACATTGTTGTTTTGTGGTCCTACCTATATATCATGTATAATACATTTCCCTGATTTTATATTTTCCTGGATTTTACATCATTTTTTTCTGATCCCCTGAAAAACGTAAAATGGGGGTTCTATATGTGTACATTAGTATGTGTACATTATTATGTGTATGTATATTAGTATGTGTACATTATTATGTGTACATTAGTAGGTGTATATTAGTATGTGTATAGTAGTATGTATACATTAGTATGTGTATATTAGTATGTATGTATTAGTATGTGTACATTAGTATGTGTATTAGTATGTGTATATTAGTATGTGTACATTAGTATGTATATGTATATTAGTTTGTATATATTAGTATGTGTACATTAGTATGTCTATATTAGTATGTGTGTGTATATTAGTATGTGTATACTAGTATGTGTACATTAGTATGTGTGTGTATATTAGTATGTGTATATTAATATGTGTATATTAGTATGTTTATGTATATTAGTATGTGTATACTAGTATGTGTACATTAGTATATGTATATTAGTATGTGTACATTAGTATGTGTATGTATATTAGTATGTGTATATTAGTATGTGCGAGTAATGAAACATAGGATTACTGACCAATTAGGCAATCTCAGGGCATAAGGGCGCAGCAAATAAATGCCTTTACAATTCAGTGAGTTTAATAAGTGAATCTATTTTTATATGTGCGAGCTCCTTGCTTTCTTCATCTACTTGGGCTCCATATACCAGCCTTACAAATAGGTGCTCCAGTTGTTATTTTATCCAGACAGTATATGTCATTATTTTGGATTTTCCAGTGCATTCATAGATACCGTAGGCTTCTCCATTGATTCTTCAAACTGAACATCAAAATTACTTTATCTCTAATTGTATTTAGTAGAGGATTTAGTATGTTTATAGAAAAAGCTACAAAATGTAACATTCTCAATCCAAATATGGTCTCTCGAATTGCTAACTGCACAATTTTCCATAATAGGTAATGTTAAATATTAAGCTTATTAAGAACGCACATTCCTGGCTTACATTTAACCCCATCACATCTAAAAATATAATATTAGTTAAATACAGATAACTACATGCAGTAGACCTCCTGGCGGATAATAAACATATAAAAGTATTATTACATAGTTTCCAATATCTGTGTAACAAAACACAGAATAAAGAATACATAGACTGCACTGTTGCACAATGATTACAGGCTAAATTCTTATTATTAATAATATTAATACAGACGAGAGGCATTGTGCCAGATCTGTCTCAGGCACTGTGAACATTTAAATATGTGCTCTATATATATATATATATATATATATATATATATATATATATATATATATATATATATATATATATTAGGCAAACCCGTATATAATAAGGTTAGCAGTGGTTACCACAAAACATCATGATAACTAGGATAAAGGTAGATTATTTGCAAATCTTGTGTTTTTATTATCTGATGGAAAATATGTATCTACACAAAATTATCTCGGAATTATGAAGCACATAACGGATTAATTAATTTTACAATCACATATTACTGATAAATAATTACTGGTTTAATTGGAGTAATGTGAATACAAAGGGGATTTAATATCCTTAATTATCTGCACTTGCGTTTCTATAAACTTTTCTAGTTTCTCTCCGTTCCCCCAGTCTCTCACTCTCGTTCTCTCTCTTTCTAGTGATAAAAGTAATATGTATTAGCCTAAATATGAAACTGGTAACTGGACTGGTGTATGTCTGAAGTTTTTTATTACTGACTTTTTTTTATTACTGATTTTAAACACATTGAATGGCTACTTTTCCCTATATTTGTTGAACCACAGGATAATGCATTTTCCCTAAAATAAAGCTTTTAATAATTTAAATTCCTTTTCAGCCACATCCTATTGCTCCTTAAAGATCCAACTCCTGTCAGAACTGAAAAATGAACACTTATTGACACTGGTCAGTAGGTTTGCCCCCAAACTGGCCAGTGACAAAGATTCAGATACTTATAAAGGAACAACAAAGATATGAAATTGTAAAGCCTTAGTTCAAGGTCATTGTCTAGAGAGCTCTTTGTAAGAGCCTGCATTTCAGCATCAGCCCTTGAGACAGGGGAGGGGGTAGGATTTGGAAAGCTTGCTTGAAAATAGCTTTCTACTATAAACCTTTATTGATCATGCCTGCCTATTCTCTCTTTCTCTCTCTTTTTTTTTGTATTTTTTGTAGTTTGTATTTTTTTTAATTTTTTTTAACAAGATTTGACCAAATCAAAATGGAGAGAAGAAAAATGGTAAATGCTTTGAGATCAGAAACATCAGTAGCTCCAACAGTTTTATTAGGTTGTGGGTGCCATTTGGTTAAACTAGTTAGATTTCTCAAAAATCGGTTTGTTTTTCTCTTTATTTATTTTGTTTTCCAACAAATATTTGGAATCTCCTTTTTTTTCCAGTTCCTAGCTATCAGGAGTTTACAGGTATTTAATACTTTGAAGGTCAGCATTTCTAGGCTCTTGTTTGGAAGTTTGTCATAACAGCATTGCTTCAGGAGATAATGGAATATCTTGCTGAGTGACCTTTGTAATCAATGATCTTGCAGCTAGCCAGAAACTTTGTATATAGTATCACAATTATACCAGATGTGTAACATATCTCCTATATCTTTGTTGCATCTCCAGCATAGATTTGAAACTTTTGGGTACATTTTTGCTATCCTTGAAGGTGTTAAGTACCAATTATATAGGATTTTGTAATAATTCTCCATTTAGTAAACAATTGTGGTTTTATAATAGCCTTTTGCCATTCCTTTATTGTGAAAGTTTTTTTTTTGTCTTTGTTCCCATTTAATCAGATATTTTTATGTACAAATCTGCGTTCTTATACAATTGCCTGTGCCACAAAGTATACCATTGCATTATTCTGCCAACGCAGAGGGCGACAGAGTCACAAATATAAGGCGCAAACTTCTCAGCCAATGTTCAGCGCAGAGTTTATTGCGCGGGTGCATTCAAGGCTACAGAGGCATCTTGTATTTCTTTTTCTGGGTTTTTCAATGAACAATGTCTAACTCCAAACACTGGTTACTCTGCAACCCCCACGTCCTAATTCAGAGATTGAAGAGTACCCTATTATGTGAAATATCAGGGGTATATTAAAAAAATCCAAGTGATAACTGTAAAGACTACACTGCTTGCATTTTAGCAGCAGACAATGGGCAATCAGCACAGCCCTAGAAGTGTTCTTGATTTTCCAAAGTACCAGTTACTCTGCCAAGTCTAATTTGCGCCTTTAATAACAAGTGTTAAATTAGCCCTTACCACGCACAAAAGGCACAAAACTGTCTTCTTGCCTCTTTTTCCTGTGCAAGAGTTCTTTGAGATTGGGAGATCTGATTATTTCTGCCCCCTCTAAAATCAATAAATAAACAGTAGTGTTCCCATAGATAGCTGCATTTTTCTTAGAACTTGATCCAGCAATTTCACAATCAGGAATCTGCCAAGTTCCACATCCTACGAACAAAAAAATGTAACAGGCTCTATGTTTTCCCTTTGGAACGTATCCAATGCATAGCCAAATGTATATCACAAATCACAGAAAATATAAACCTTAAAATGGAATTTGTAGCACCAAGTCCAGTGAGACTGAAAGTTGCACAACGAGTAGGGCAGCAGCTCCATAATGTCCCTGTCATCAGATAACAAGCAATTCAGGCTAGTGCGCATTTTCCTCTAGGCTGCCAGCAGAGGATATCATCTGCCCGTTAAATTATCACATGAACAGGATTCCCTAAGCCAGCACATATTTCATTTTTATATTCATTTAACAGACAGACCCTTCAATCACCCTAAGGACACGTTGTACTTTAATGTAAAATGTGTACTGCTGAAGAAAATACAAAATAAAACGCAGCTGCTGGTGACACCACTGAATTCGTTCTTATTCGTTTGTTTTTAGACTTGAATCAGTGAAATGCACTGCACTAGGATTAGGCTAACATAACAACATCCATATTTTACAAACAGAGTAAGCTGCTGCCATAGTGGTATCTAGTACACGTATCTCTGAAATAATCTAGACACTGATAAAGCGCAAAAAGACTTACCTGCTTCCCAAAGGATTAATTCTTGAGTGCAAAGTTGTCACCAACCCTGGTTAGAACATCCCTTAACTCTTTTCACTTTATGGTGCACATCGACTTATTTTGAGGGTAAAATGGCCTGGAAGGGAGGAAAAAGGCAGTAGTTAAGGAGGCATTAAAAACGCTTCACACAAAAGAAAGAAAGGACAAACGCAGAGCGACTTCCTTTCCAGTCTTTATGGATGGCCATTAGCTGTCTAGACTTTAAATGACACCTTGTTCCTGTTTATTGATAAAAATAAGCGCAGAAGTGTAGTAAGTTGTGACAGTTGGAGAGATCTTCTTTAATTTGTACTATGCTTATGATGTCAAGGTCATCATGACTGGGTATAGCCATGGTCAAGGGTAAAGCAGTGGCTTATAGCAGTTATCTGTGTTCTCCCTCTCTCTTTCTCATAGTCGTAAATCATTCTCATTCTTACAATGACTATTCAGTTTACAGGAAACATATTTGAATGATACTAATGAACGAAAAAATGATCATTTTCTGAAGACAGTTAAAATATTAAGGCACACGTTTTGATTTAAATATGTATTAAGCCAAGGCCACAATTCAAAAGATTCTGCACAAGGCAAATATTTTATGGCAAATGTATCATGCCAAGAAGAATATTAGAGATCATTTTTTTTCCGTTGGAAAAAATGTCCTGAAAACATTACTATTTGAGTAACTAAGTTAGTGGTAAATACTGCTTTAAAAGCCACATTCCGTAGTCTCCTGTTGAAATTGCAGTTCAGCCATCTTAAGTCAACAGTTTAATTTTGGCACAATTTTATACACTGAAAGAAACAGTTACCTGTTTTTCTATTATTTTTTTTTTGCTTTTGTTTCCTTTTTTATTATATAACCTCAATTAATTAATTAACATTAATGAACATTTATAGCATACTTTCGTGTAAGTCAATATGTCTATATATATATATATATATATATATATATATATATATATATATATTTATTTACCTATACATATCTTCTTCTCAGCGAAGATCTGTGACAGACTGGGAGTCAATGAAGCTTTCTGCTCTGTGTTTAGTTAAATGCTAACAATTGGGCCATTGGGCCTACATTTGTAAAGGCATCAAAAACATTAATTGATTTAATACAGAAACAATTCAAATGGGAGAGATGTTACATGCTGCACTGGTTTTATTGAATCTTAAATGTGTTGTTAGGTGGGCTTGATCTTGCTGTAATAAACTATGAACACTCATTGTGCTGAGATTTCACTGGTTTGTGCACTAAAGGCTCCTGATTAATTATATCAATCAAAAATATTAATAAAACAGGGACTCTGCAGAAAAAAATGTCTGATTTGTGTGTCTAGCTGGTTGTGGCTTGCTAACTTCCTAGGAAAAACCCTCAGTGTATACCTACCATTTATTCTTTTTTACTGCAAGTATTGTATTTCTTAAAAAGATTTCCAAGTCATATTCATTCCATGTAAGAGTTCCACTGCCTGACATTTTTAGTAGTTATTCACTTCTTTTTAGAATTTTCAGCACCAACATTTAAATTACAGGTACAGACAGTGTATTTTGGGAAAAAGCAATACATAGTGGGTACCTATGTGAAACATATTAATCATTTTTAGCAAAATAATATATGTACAGTATTTGTGTGTATATGTGCGCATATGTGTGTAGTGATCTCTTTATACTTGTTAACAGAAAACATTTCCCAGTGATAAGACTTCCTTTGATTTGAGGTCTCAATGTCTCTGAAAAACAAAGTGTAAAGCCTAGTATTCAGAAGAACAGTATTGCTTTTGGAAGCAATAACCCTAACAACCTCACAAGCCCAGAATCACTAAAGAGCGGTGACAATTGCAGCCTGTCTAGCAATTAGAATTGTGAGTTATATAACTGCCATTTCACAGAACTTTTTGGTGTTGAGAAGGAAATTACCTCTATAAAAGTGATATTATCACTATTCACTTCAGTTATGGGCTCAGATTCACCAAATGCCCAACTTTCATAATTTTTACAGTTGAATTTAACGTTTCTTAAGAATGAGAAGATATCAATCTATTCACTAACAAAAACAGGGAGTTTTTTATCAGCCCATATTTCTCTTGCTAATATCAGTCAATTTAAGAGTTATTAATGTAATTGATGTTAATTGATAGATTTTTGCATTGGTTTTTTCAGTATAACCCTAGATCTGACCTAGCAGTTTTTGGTGCTAATATAAACTAAAACCAGGCAGTAAATAGACCCATAATATCACTTTTGGATACTAATTTTACCCCTCCAATCATATCACATAGCTAAAAATGTTCAAGGAGAGCTCCATACTTTGCATAGTGAATGGACATATATTTGCAAATGTATTTGTAGTTGAAAGCAGTACATAGAACTAGGCACATACATTATTCAGTTATATTTTTGTCAGGACACAAAACAACTAAAAGCAGGAAAACTTAAAATCTAGGGATGTATTTGTTTATCCATTTCTGTTCTCTGGGTTTGACTGTTAAAGCAAAGTAATAATATAACAGGAGCCAGAAGTCCTTTAGGTCTTTTAATCAGCTTTAATGAGTTGGCTTGCAACATTGTTTCAGGAGTTAAAGCCAGAAGGCAGGGAATGCAACAGTTTTTTATTGTACACAGGAAAGTTGTTTAGTATTACTTTTTCCTTCATTATGCAAAAACAAAACAGTTTTTGAATGCAGGAACCCCATATAGCTAAACTGAAGAATTTTACAGTATATATAATTAAATGAGTGCATATTTGCAATTATAAGGAATCCTTATCAGCCCTTTTTTATGATACAAGCTTTTTCTGCTTTATCTTTGGGTAGCCACAATGCTTTGACATAATTTATTTCTAGTACTTCCTTTTGAATTTCTAGTGCTTGTAATAGGGTTTATTTAGCCCACTATATTAGGAAACATAGGTTAATATATTTTTACCATGATTTATAAGTAAATCAGCCCATATTCACACATTTTAAGGAATGGAAAACTTAATGATTAACAATATAGATGTGCCTACCTTGTCTAAATGAAGTCCATATCCTCACATAATCTGGATTGGTATAAACCCCAAATAAATTCAATGAATTGTGTGATTATCCCTATGATAATAACTTGCTATTATCTGCCACATGGAAGCTTCCTTGTGTAAAGGGATCCCAAAGCACAGAGACTGTAAGGCATTGTGTGGATTGTCATTAGATGTCAAGAAAAAAAAAATGCCTACTCTTCTTGTTTTGTTAATAGAATGCTTTTTCAAACCAACAAAAAGTCAATAAACTTACTTTTTGCACCTAGATCTGCCATTATGCTGCACTTTATTATGTAGTTGTATTTGGTTACAACATTTTCACATTTAAGACAGAAAAATTCAAAACAAAACAGATTCAGTTAAACCAAGGACTGTTTATTAAATCTTCCTCTGACCAGTTAGAAATATTACTGACTTTCAAGTATTATAGGTTGAATAGTTGCGGTGAACTGATGAAAAATATGGCATCAATAGATTTACTGTGGTAAAACAAGTATAACACGAAAAATCACCACAAGTTTATTCACAGCAAGTTAAAATGCAAAATCAAATCAATTCAGTATTCAGGATGATTTCTCATGAGAAACACATAGTTTTTGTGTGCTTTGTAAATTTAATTTACTAAAATTGTCTGGGTTAAGGACTAGGAGTATCTTTATTTTGGACTAGTGAAACCTGAGTTCTATATAGTGTTATTCTGTATTTAAACTAGAAGTATCTATTTCCTTTTTATAATAGCAGCATAGACACAATACAATAAAAATATGACAAAAAGGAGGGGTAGAGCATCCTGAAAGCTTCTCTATGATTTGTGGCACAATTAATACCATACATTATTTCACAAACTGTGACTGCACTACTACTTCATATAAACACATATCATGTCTCTGCTAGCTATACTAGAACACTGTTGTCACTCACCATAGGCTAATTTTATTTGAAGATAAAGATGATTATGTTTCTCATGAATATTGTCTCCATAAGGTGATAAAGAAAGATTTAACCATTATTTTTAATCCTAAAGAAGGAGTTACTACTAAGGCCCCTAAATCATGGAGCCATTGACCAAGATGTACAACATTTACAGAGAGGATTTTGGGGGGTACTTTTATAGATGCATTTAGCAAAAGTGATAAAATGTGTCTCTTACAGAATACTTCACAATGTCAAATAAAACTTCACTGGCCTCTTGGAAAATAAAAGGCCACTCAAAAAACATTTGACAGCTACTTCTGACACTGAGCTGGATTCACAAAACAATCACTGCTGTCTATCACATAGAATGCTGGATTATTATCTCACAATTTGAGTATTCTGTCTGCAGAAGAGAAACCAAAAAGTCGCTTCTCTGTGTGTTAGAACTATGTCTGACAGTAGCAGTAGATGTTTTAATGATTGGTTTGCACTAACAAACACTAGAACTGTAAAGTAAAAGTTATATGCTAATGTAAGCCTTAAGCTGGCCATAGATGTAAAAACTGAGGGGAGCTGCCTGCTTGACCCTGCAAACATAGATAGATTGCACTGGGTTAACACCGATAATATTTTTTTAACCTGGCCGATCATTTTTCTGACAGATGTCGGACGAAAAATCATAAGATGCACGATCATTCGACTCCCACTAACCTCACAGTAATTTGTCGGATTGGTTGGATTGCACTGATGTCGATTGTTAACCAATGAAAAATCTTTGTGGCTATGGCGACCTTTACATCTGATAAGATGTAATTGATTAGGCACATTGTTTTCAGACATAGCTCACAATCCGCTATCCCAGATCGCTGTTTAATTGTCCATCATTGCCCTGCTTGTCCTTGTTATTCTCAAAAAATTGCTTCTGCAGAAAAAAATCCAACATAGCTGTGGATTCCACTGTGGAATGCAGAGCCAATTTGGATTTTTCACATGCGAGGAGTTGCATTTTTTTGCACTTGGACTTTTTGTCTGTTGTCCGGTACATCTACTTTGTGTGTAGCACCATGGTCCTAGAGGAAAGTTGTTTTGTTTCGCTGTGTACTGTACAAACGTATATGGATGAAATGACAATAAACTCACTCTTGACTTGAGAGAGATAGAGAGAGAGAGAGAGAGAGAGAGAGAGAGATAGATAGAACAGAGGAACAGAGGCAGAATAGGGAGCATGGCCAGGGTAGGGCAGATAGATAGATAGATAGATAGATAGATAGATAGATAGATAGATAGATAGATAGATAGATAGATAGATAGATAGATAGATGATAGATGAGATAGATAGATAGATAGATAGATAGATAGATAGATAGAGAGAGAGAGAGAGAGAGAGAGAGAGAGAGAAGCAGCACGGAGCAGCAGGAGAGAGGAAAGGGAATGCTTTCACTCTATCCATTTCTGCATTCATTTTAATGGAATGTCTGGTGTTATTTGAGTGCTCATTAGTCATTTTAACAATTATTATACTGGCTGCTCTGGGGTTAATATGCTTGTTTTACTTTTTCTGTAGTAATTAAACTGGATTGTATGGGGTATGTTTTGGTAACATGGGTGCAGTATTTAGGGGTGTGTTCACAAAGTGCAAGTAGCCAAAAAGTTTCATAGCCCTGGGCACGCATGGTTCATTTATCTACTGGCCTCCTACTTATACAGTTATGTAATGACTGAATGAGTTTATACAGTTATGTAATCACTGAATGAGTTTGTGGCGTTTGCCACAAATAAATATATAAATTTGGCACCTTGTTATTGTATACAGGCTTAGTGTTAGAGGTTGTTTTTGTTTAATGACTTTGTTCTCCCCTGAAAAATTTTCTGTGGACACCCATGTTGACAGGAATTATTGTTACTACCTCCAAACTTGTCTATGTTAGTGCATACAATGTAAAACTAGTATTATTACCCAAAAAAGTAAAATAATTTTCTGTTTTTTACCCATGAGTACCAGCATTGTATACACCTGTCATTTTTAATTCTACTTGCAATATTGGTAAAATAGGCATTATCACCTTCATTTTTATATCTAATTTAATCTATTTTGATAACATATAGATAAATATAGTCTTATTTTTGCATCTGTGCATCTATATAATAATACATTTTTTAACATAGCCGTGCAAATGGATGCCTCAGTGATATTTTACAGGGCAGACTTGTTATTCAGGAATTCACAGCATTGTGTAACTGCCTGGAGGCAACTGAACAGTTCAAAAACCAGGCAAGATGTATCAGACTAATGTCACATGGTATGTTTTGTTGCCTGTGCTAAATCGTCTCCAACTTGGGCAACAAAACAGCTGAAAATACTTTGTATTGGTTTTAACTAGAAGTGCTGCCTTTAAAAAAGTTTTTTCCTGTAATTGTGCAAAATTGTTTAAGAAGGTATTGTTATCACTCTGTGGTGCTTACTCAGAAGTATCCTGAGCCACTGCAGTTTTCTGCTAACAGGAACACCGGCCTGGGGTATTGGGAAAGAGTCTATAGACACTGGTGGGGGGTGTTTAACATTTTGTACCCACCCAGTGATCTAGCCTTTCCTGCTCAGAATATAAAAATCCTGGGTTGGCCTCTATACAGGGTCACACTGGCCAATGCTTTGGGGCCCTGCCACCAGCCTATAGACCAGCTACTAGTTTTAATTTCAGAATGATATACATTCCACTGTGGAACACACTGCCATCTTCAGATTTTTCCCCCTGGAGATGCATCAAAGTAAATAAGTAAAATCACAGGAGCAGGCAGGGGGGCAGTGGTGGCTGGGTGGTGGGCCCCGGGTACCTCATTCGGACTCTGACTTACTTAAAGGATCAGTAGACAATTGCTAGGCTTGACACATTCAGTTATAGCCAATGAAGGGCTACATCCCATCCCACATTAATTTTCCCAGAACACCAACATGTGTTTAATAAGTAGCAGATTTTTATAAACAAGCAGTTTTGATAAGTTTATGAAAATGTCTTATTCCCAAAGTATAGGGAGTGGCTAAAATTGTATTGCTGGTTTTTAGCCCACTATTATCCCAATCACTACAAACCTTCACTCTTGTTTAGTCCATGAATCAGACCATCATGCTTGTCTTAGACCCCATATAGCCTAATAGGACTTCCTTATGCCCCCCTAAAAGTTAGCCCTGAACAGAGAACATTGGATAGGGTTCCTCAACTAAAAGTACTTGGCTTCTGCTTTAAAATATTAACACCTTACAACAGTGGCGTAACTAGTTGTTACTGGGCCCCATAGCAAATTCAATTTAGGGCCCCAAAATATTTATAAGTTGGCCTATTTTACCAAGATATATTAAAATTGCTAATTAATTAGGGTCTCACTGGGCCCCCTACACTCCTGGGCCCCCCTGCAACCGCAGGGTCTGCTTCCTCTATAGTTACGCCCCTGCCTTACAATATTTTATACTGGGTTAGTAGAAAGGTCTATAAATATCCAAAAGAGGGGAAAAAAACAAAATCACATGTGTCATAAAATATAGGCATATATCTGAAAGATATTTTGTTATTAATGGGAAAATACAACAGATTTGGAAACTGCAAGGCTCTGCTGGGTTTCTCGCTAGGGACCTTTGGGGTTCTGGCTCTCTGCTTTAAAGGGATACTGTCATGGGAAAACATGTTTTTTTCAAAACACATCAGTTAATAGTGCTGCTCCAGAAGAAATCCAATTCTCAAAAGAGCAAACGGACTGGGGGCAGCTGGGAAATTTACAAAATGTCTAGCCTCATGTCAGATTTCAAAATTTAATATAAAAAAAATCTGTTTGCTCTTTTGAAAAATGGATTTCAGTGCAGAATTCTCCTGGAACAGCATTTTTAACTGATGCGTTTTGAAAAAAAACATTTTTTCTCATGACAGTATCCCTTTAACAATTGTGCCTGGTGAGCAGCTAGAAGGTTTGCTCATAGGCCTTTTCAGCCTATTCTCAGCAGCAGCCTAGTTGGTGGGTTGGGGTCAATCAGTATTCATCAATGTGTATCAAGAATTCAAGTTACAGTAAGTTTACCTAAGAAAAACATAGTTTTGGAAAGTACAAATTCTGAAAATTAAAAAATGGGCAAATACATCTGGGACTACAAATATAAGCACCTTTTCACGTTTTCAAATAATGCACCAGTTCTGTTAAAAAATTGCTGAAAATAGGAATTCTATGGTACGGGTATTGAGATTTGAGATTTTTTAATTTGCAGAGGAAATTGTGTGCACTGACGTTCATGCATGCGCGGGGATAGCCCGGAGGTTAGTAACCCGGTGGGCTCCCCATCTCCCGTCCGACACTGGAAGAAGATCCCGCAGGTGCAGGGAGGCCCTGGGAACAGGGGGGCCTAGACTGTGGGCTTTGCTTCCTTTATAGTTAATAAAGAAAACCCTCCTCCCCAGCCGATCTCTCTCTTACGAGCGAGGAATGGGGAAGCAAGTCGAGTAGGAGTGGGAGGAGTTGGGGAAAGGCATGGGCGGAGTTGGACGTGGGAAGGAAGTGGGCAGGGTGGAGTCGGGAAGGGAAGTGGGCAGGAGGATGGGGATCGGAGTGTGCCAGTCCACTGAAGATTTTTTTTGCAGAGGGGGCCGGCGCACTCTAGTTATGCCACTGGAACTCGTTTTCTACAAAAATTCCCAAATCCTTCTAATTTAAGCATAACCCCAACACACTGCCATTTAGTATATAACTAACATTTATATTATATCACTTATGTTCATAACTTTGCACATATTTTGTTTGAAATATTTTATTTGCTTTTCACAATAAACCATAAAAATCAATATGATAACAAATAGTATGCAGAATAAGAAGATTAATACAATGACATATTATATAGAATGTATAACTTACAATTAAGTAATATGTAAAATAAAATGGAAACTAACAAGAACTAACTATCACTAACTAAGCCAGTGGACGCATAGACATTCTTAAAGGGATACTGTAATGGGAAAAAATTTCTTTTCAAAATGAATCAGTTAATAGTGCTGCTCCAGCAGAATTCTGCACTGAAATCCATTTCTCAAAAGAACAAACAGATTTTTCTATATTCAATTTTGAAATCTGACATGGGGCTAGACATATTGTCAATTTCCCAGCTGCCCCAAGTCATGTGAATTGTGCTCTGATAAACTTCAATCACTCTTTACTGCTGTACTGCAAGTTGGAGTGATATCACCCCTCCCTTTCCCCCCCCAGCAGCCATACAAAAGAACAATGGGAAGGTAACCAGATAACAGCCCCCTAACACAAGATAACAGCTGCCTGGTATAGCTAAGAACAACACTCAATAGTAAAAACCCATGTCTCACTGAGACACATTCAGTTACATTGAGAAGGAAAAACAGCAGCCTGCCAGAGAGCATTTCTCTCCTAAAGTGCAGGCACAAGTCACATGACATGGGGCAGCTGGGAAATTGACAAAATGTCTAGCCCCATGTCATTGGAAAACATGTTTTCCAATGACAGGATCCCTTTAAAAGAAAAAGAAGAAGAAAGAAAAAGCCCATTGCCTTGGGAATGTGATACCAAATTTTTGAAGGCACATAAATAGATGTTTCCATGTTATATTATCAATTGCCTTCTCAGCGTCAATATAAAGAATAGAACTGGGAATTTTATGCTTTTGGCAAAAAATAAAATATGGATCAAAGCCCTAATATTTTTAACTCCAGATCTGTTTTTAATAAAGCCATTTGGGGTTTCTGAAATTACCGAGGGAAGTATTAAAGAGAGCCTATCAGCAAGAACCTTAGATAGCATCTTGATATCTTGATTTAATAAAGAAATTGGTCTATAGGAATAGGAAGAGATAAGTCTTTGTCCTTTTTTTGGGATAACTCTAAGATTCGAGACTTCACTAGAGGTTAAACATTTTCCAAAGAATAACATGTCAATAAATAAATTTGTTAGAAAAGGTGAGATCTTACACACAAACTCTACCTAACTTCCATCCTGTCGGCAGCTGTCCACCCCCTCAGAGACGCCATCACTTTTGTAACATCATGCCCCCTCTACCTTTTATGTGTGCATATGGTCCTCTCTCCTGATTCCCCCGGGCTCAAATGGTTTCTGGTTTAATTATTTTTTATGTTTCTTATATTCTATTATTTTGAGATGCTGCTTAAACCTGTAGCACTCAGCTCATATCCATCCCTACAGCCTATGACTACATGCTACAGGGTGGGCACCCATGAGCGCTACCTCATAGCGTTGGCCTTGGTGATTGTGTCCGCCTTGCTACTAGGTTACTTATTTGATGAGAAAAGCTGAGTCTGCATTGTGATGATGTGCAATGCTTTGTTAAAACTTCAAATAAATAAAGAGTTAAAAAAAAAAAAGAAAAGGTGAGATCTTGTCTTTCATTATTTTATAAAAAGATGGAGTTAAGCCATCAGGACCACCTGCTTTAGAAGTTTTCAAATTATTTATAATATTGGAGACTTCTTCAGTGGAAATTGGACTATTAAGACTTTCCGATTGTTCTTTTGAGATCTGAGGGATTTTACAATTTTCAAAAAATGTTTTTATTTTCTCTGAGTTAACATTAGGATTACAGTACAAGTCTTTATAATAATTTTTGAAAATGTCCAAAATTTTATTACGGTCATTTGTTAACTAGTTATGAGTATCCCTTATTTTTATAATCTTAGCCCGCTTATTTTCCGCCTTAGTGAGATTAAAAAGAAAATTATTTGCTTTGTTACTCAAATTATGGATTTTAGCCTGCGAGTAAGATGCGAAAAAATGATGTCTTACTTTGATCCAAATTTTAAGTTCCTCTAAAATATTCTTATACTTTTGGGCATTTTCAAATGAGGGGTGCTGTTTAAAGCGAAGATAAAGGACATTCTGAATTTTACTTAGCTCAAAAAACTTTTTGTGGACTTTTCTAAAAAAGTGAGACTTAAAAGAAGATATCTCCCCCCTAGCCACTGCCTTCCAAGTTTCCCACAATAATGATGGGTCATTAGAGTGTATTTTGTTTTCATCTAAAAACAGATCCCATCTGTTATGTAGCATTTTAATAAAGTCAGGATTTTCTCTAAGTGAGTCAGGAAAAGACCAAGAAACATAGTTTTTAGGGGCAGGAAACTTGGAAACCACAAGAGAAACTGGTGCATGGTCTGAGACATCAATGTTCCCTATATTTGTTTCAATAGATCTATTTATCAGATTATTTGAAATTAAAATATAGTCTATTCTTGTTCCTACGTGATGAGCAGATGAAAAAAAAGTAAAATCTTTTTCAGCGGGATGAAAAAGCCTCCAAACATCAGTAAGATTAGTGTCTTTGCAGACATCATGTAGGAGAGTAGACTTTTTACAAGGATTATTCAATTTCCAATCAGATCTATGTATCTAATGAACTGAGAAAGGACTCATTCAAGTCCCCTGCCAGAATAATATTATTAGCAGGAAGCAAAGAAATTTGTTTTTTAAGCCAAGTAAAATAGTCTTTTTTGGAACTATTTGGAGCATAAGCTGAACATAAGTGCCAATGAGTACTTTGGTGTAAATAAATCTGCCAAGTTCATCTTTAGTCGACTTAATAACAGCACCATTTAATTTTCTATGAAATAATATAGCTACCCCACATTTTTTATTAACAGTAGGAGAGAGGCTAGCTCACCTACCTAGTCTTTTTGTAACCAAGCATTCTCTGAACAATTAAGATGGGTCTCTTTTAGGGAATGCAATGTCACATTTGGTATTTTTCAAACTTCTCCTCTTTGAAAAGTGATTTAACCCATTTACATTCCAGGAGCCAATGGATAAAGTATTTGTTTCAGGTGAGAACATCAATCTGAAGAATGAGTCAGAGCAGATTTAAATAGAACAATAGATAAATTGTTAAGTCCACTGGTATAGACAAAGCAAGGCAAACAATATATGACAATATATGACAGCATATGTTATGCATATTAAACTGAAAAAGTAACTTATAGAACTAAAATAACAAATCAAGTTTTATCACACTTTTTTTATCAAACTCAAACTCTCTCAATGATATGAGTTAAACAGAGAGCACAACAACTGCCACAGGGTCATATTGGAGAAACCCCTTTAAAAGTCAAGTGTCACAAATAATGTCCGCTTCGCTGGAGTGTGGAGGATTACTTGTTCTAGGAGGCAGTGCAGATCTAGATCTGGACCTGGATTTGGTCTGAATTTGAGAAGGTATCGAGTCATTAGAGAATTTGGTTTGGCGAGGATTCTCATATCTCTTCCACCTTTGATCCGTGGGGGGAGAGCTGAATTTTGAAGTTGATTTTGTTTCTGTTACAAGGTTTCCAATGTTTTTCTTTTCCAGTTGAGAAGTAAATGCAGATGCCTCTACAGGATCACTAAAGATTCTAGCTCCAGAAGTCAAAAATATTTTAAGTCTAGCAGGATACATCAATGAAAAATTGATATTTAAATTGGCCAGAGACTGGCAAGTTTAGGAAAATTCCCTTCGTTTTTGGGAAAGAAGCAACGAGTAATTTTGAAATATAAATATTTTATTTCATTCCACTTCTAGTGTATGTAGTTTTTTATAGGCTTGAAATAGTCTGTTCTTGTCACAATAGTCCAAATATTTTACAATCACAGCCCTTGGTCTCGTGGGATGTAACATCTTAGGAGGTCCAATTCTATGGAGTCTTTCTATCTTAAAATTGTAGCATTCTTGAGGGAGACCTAGCTTGAGAGGAATTGTTTTAGAGATCATAGCATATAAAGAGTCATTCTGATAAGATTCTGGAATGTTAATAAATCTGAGATTGTTTCTCCTAGATCTATTTTCTAAATCATCAAGTTTTAACTTTATCTCATGAGTTTTTTTCTCTAAAGAGTCAATCCTGGATAGAGAATCAATTGTTTCTTCTTGAATTTGAGAAACTGCGTCTTCAATCTCTGCAAATCGTTTATCATATGTAGATAGTTTTCCTGAAATGTCAGAATTTTTTTTCTGTAGTTTATTGATGGCTTTACTAATTGTAGTCTTGTTCTTGTAGGAGTATGTTCTTGTAGGAGCAGAGTTGTGAGATAAGAAAATACTATTTGTATCCAAATCCTGTAACTTTACATTTTTCTTGTTAGCCTTCTCATATGTTTTGCCATTAGCTTTAGAAGACATTGTGAAGGAAGGAGAATATGTTTTCATATATAAGAAAACCTGAGCAGCAATCCCAAAACATGAGAGTAATGATCTTTTTTTTATTTAATTAATTTTCCACTTTTTCTTCTTGTTTTTTTATGTTTTTTTGTTTGTTTTGTTTTTTTGTTTTTGCTCTTGTTTTTTATTAATAAAGCTTTTTATTTCAAGTCAATATTTCCTTCTTTTATTCTGTCTCTGTTTTTTTTTTCACAAAGAAGTAACCATTGATTTGTTTCTATGGTTACAATCCTCCTCAAGCATTTGCAACACTGTATACAATAACGGTGTAACAAAAGTATCAGTAATGACAGCAATCACTAACAATGTTTAGTCTTAGTCAGCAGAGAGATAACTGCTTTTTTGGTGACAAATTCCTGTCACTAAGATTGAAACAATGTGACACAAAATAAGACTCTGATAACTCAGTGTCCCAGCAGGAAATCCAAGGCCACCATTTTGTTACAAATATGTTGCTTAGAACTTGCCACAACTGACTCAAAATGTAGTATATAACCAGTATGCAGCAGAGCCCCCGATTAAGAGAATCGCAAGTTCACAGGTGAATCCGCAGGGAAGGAATTAAACAGTTTGTTGAGCATATATTTATTACCAGACCCCTTGCGCTCAGCACTTATAATGGCGGATTTTAGGTATCCAGGTCCGTGAACGGCTCAGCAGACCTTGTAGGTCCGAACAGCCAAAAGTCAACCTCCTCTCTTCTCCTCTGGCTCACCTCAAATACATCGCTGGCTCGACAAATGCAATGGCATAATCTGAGGTAACTAAAGAGCTCAGCACATCAGGAACACCTCAGCAGTCGTACGAAACCAAACCACCGAAAACCCGCTTCCTCTCTGCTCCTCTGGCTCTCCTCACTCCGGGAACCAACACGAACACATTTCAAATGAAGAGAACAGCTTCTATGTGCCGACTCTCGACCCTGGTAAGCAGGAGCTCTACCTCTGTGCTTCCATCACCTCAGACGCCAAACATGAAGTCACTTTGCACATATTAATACTGAACGTCATTGTCCATTTTGCTGCCCAGTTTTCTAATTTTGTGAAATTGTTCTGCAAAGTGGCAGCATCATGCATGTACATTTTTAGAATAATGTAACATCATCAGCAAACATATAAACAGAACTTCCAATGGCCACCTCTAGGTCTATAATAAACAAGTTAAAAAAAGCAAAAGTCCAAGGACAGACACACCCCTGGGGTACACTACTTGCAACACCGGCCAATTAGAAAATGTTCCATTTACAACCACTATTTCTAATCTATCCTTCAACCAGCTTTCTTCAATACAAATATTATGTTCAGGGCCAGTATTCCTTAATTTAATATTAAATCTTCTGTGTGGTACTGTATCAAAGGCTTTAGCATGATGAACAAACTAGAGTGCTTGTCTTTTAGGGTGTGTATGTGAAGAACAGAACGGCAGGTTGTCATAATATGTAAAAGACTGGGGTCAGAGGTAGGGTGGCTACTAAAAAACATCTGGGATGCACTAGGGTGGCGGAGAGTCAGCAACAATAAGGGAGCAATGCAATGACATAATCAGCAGGATGATAATATAGGTGAGCGGGTAGATATGAGGAGACTGGCCCAGGTCTGGCCTGAGAATTTAAACAGGCCCTGGCATTTCAGGTACACAGAGGCCCAATCAGCCCACATTGAGGCCCCAACAGCCCCCACCAGCCCACTAAATACTGACTTTCTATGGGACCTTATAGCAGTCCCTCTGGCATTTGCCAGAACCCACAGATTGCCAGTCCAGGCCTGGACTGGACAGTGTAGGGCCAGCTAATGAGGGGTAGATGTCTAAAATGGGTGTTAACTTTGGATATTGCCTTCTGATCTTTCTGGATTTCTGCAATTGTACACCAAAAGCTAATAGTAATGAGATTGCAAATCTCACAGTATCCCTCAGTAGGCATTTATTAAGGAAAATATAAACGTAATTATATCAGACAAAGTTAGTGCCACAAAGTTTCCAAAATGTTTCCAAAAATATGGAATCTAAAGCTAGTAAAAAGATACACCAACTTGTTTGTTGAGGTTGAGGTGCAAGGGAACCTATGTTTATCCAGAGGATACTGCGTCAGCGCTCACATGTGGTCACACAAGACTGCTCTAAAATGTTTTCATTGCAAGATCACAAGAAGGAAACTAGTTTTTTTTTTTTCAAAATCATTTGCAAATAATCATTACTCACATTTTTGTGCATGTTTTGTCCATTTGCCTCTTTTAGAAACAATTATCCAAATGATTGCCAAAATGTATATTTTTTGACTTAGTTTTTTAAAGGTGTAACAAAATGTTTGGATATTACAAAAAAATTGCTTCAGCACCATCTTCCTAAAAATCTCAGTGGGTCGTTTCTACCTACCCTAGCAAATACATTGTCTGCTATTTCCAGTGATATAGCTTTTGTTTTCAGGATCCTTGTATCAAATGATTTTTTTACCTAAAAAAAATCTGGCGTTACAGAAGTCTGCAAGTGCTGAAGCTAAATACTAATTGCTTAAAGATAAGTGGACCACAGACACTCATTATGCACCTGCTTGTACTTGAGAGAACAGAGCCAGATGTGGCAATAAACAGGACACATTACCCACGTCTAGTGAAGTGTTACAAACAAGAAATAGACGGTGGTGCTTGAGAAGTTTATTCAGAATTACTTATTTTTACATTTCACACTTTGATAAACTTTTTAGAGAGATTGGTTATCATTCACTTTATTGTAAAGAGGGCCCTGGCCAAAAGGGTTTCCAATTAACCCAAGTGAAGGCCCCTAGCTCCTTTGGTAGTTTTCACACTGCTCAAAACACAACTTAACTTATTTCTTAATATTATTTCAGGGGAACCAAACAACATATAATTTGCTCCCAAATTTGCCTCTGCAAAAATTAAACAAATCATAAAACGATTACTTGCTCACCCCTCGCAAAAGGTTTATGCACCCCTGCATAATTTAAGATAAATATAAATATGTATGTGAAGACTATATTAAATGACAAGGTTCATGGATTTGTAAAGCTTATGGTGCTATATGTTGACTTCTAGCATCCTTATATTTTGTAGATGGAACATTATCTCTTAAAAAAACAGTAACAGTGAACTAACGTAATGTTTCAGAATGCAAATGCACCAGTACCAGCAGGGCCGCCGTTAGAAATCACGGGGCCCCATACAACTAAATTTTCGGGGGCCCCGCCCACCTTAGCACCCAAAAAATTGGGACCCCAAAGAATGTTTTTCAAAAAAACATTGGCGCAAGGACCCCCCTTACAAGTAAAAAAAATTGGGGCCCCAAAGAATATTTTTTTAAAAAAAAAATATTCTTGAGAGGGCCCCCCTTACAAGTTAAAAAAGAATTGGGGCACAAAAGAATATTTTTTTTAAAAAACATTGTCGCTAGGGCACACCTTACAAGTTAAAAAAAAATTGGGGCCCCAAAGAGTATTTTTTAAAAAAACATTGGTGGTAGGGGCCTATAAAATATTAAAATAATACATTGGTGGCTAGGGGATTAAAAAAAATAAAAAAACACACATTGATGTTCAGAGGAATTGAACTCATGGCTTCAGGACTTCAACTTCGCCTCCTTTAGTGACTTTGGGTCTTTTCGCCTCTTCAGGACTTCAATTTTGGCTGTTTCCATGACTACGAGTCTTTTTGCAGCTTCGGGTCTTTTCACCGCTTCAGGACTTCGATTTCGGCTTTTTTTGTGACTTCGGGTCTTTTTGCCGCTTTGGGACTTTGGCTTCAGCTATTTTCGGGTCTTTTCGCCACTTTAGGACTTTGGCTGTTCGGCTTTTCGCCACTTCCGCATTTCGGCTGTCCGGGACTTCAGAAGGAGGCGGCACGGCTTTAGCACTTTCAAGGGGGCCCTTGCTCTTTCGAAAAGTTCAGCGCTGCCGGGCCCACCTTCAGGCCCGGTCCCGGTACACTTGTACCTCCTGTGCCCCCGTGATGGCGCCCTGAGTACCAGTGTGAAGCAACAGTACATAAAATCTGAATTATTGAAACACTTGCATGTATTGATGTTACTTTTATGTTACATTCTCATGTCAAAATGTGCTGTGTGAAGCAGGGCTGTATTTTGGTCTGATGCCGCCCTAGGGATCAGACTTAAAGATGCCCCTACGTCGTGCCTGCTGAGATCACGCATTGGCACGATGACGTCACGCGCCATATGCATTGACATCATGTGCCGAACGCATTGAAGTCAAGCGACGCGTTTAGCGGAAGTGACATCAGAGCGATGAGCACGTGACATCACTTCCGCAGTGTTTCGCGGACCCCCTACCCCTCACCCCCTCAGCTCCATCCTATGGAAATAAGTGGTGGAGTGTGGGGAGGGTTGTTTTTTTGTTTTGTTTTTAAAAAACAAATCTTAAAAAATAGGGCACATTACCCACGTCTACAAACAAGACACAGGACACATTATTATGCACCTGCAATTAAGTATTTTGTGCTGCCAATATACTACTATGCAAGGGCCGCCCCCAAAACCTTGCCGCCCTAGGCACAGGCTCTCGGGGGCCTATATATAAATACGACCCTGGGGTGAAGGTGTGTGTGGAGACGTGTGGAGAAGATATGCGATGATGAGAAAACTAAAAACTAGGTAAATAGATAGGCTGTGCAAAGTAAAAAGTTTTTCTAATATAGTTAGTTAGGCAAAAATGTAATGTATAAAGGCTGGAGTGACTGGATGTGTAACATAATAGCCAGAACTCTACTTCCTGCTTTGCAGCTCTCTTGGTTTCCACTGATTTGTTACCAGGCAGTAACCAATCAGACAATCTGACCTGCATGCTGAGGATCAATTGCAAACTCACTGAACAGTTATGTCCCATGTGGCCCTCTTTAAAGTCGCTGACTAACTCAGAGTTATAGAGCTAAAAAGCAGGAAGTAGTGTTCTGGCTATTATGGTAGACATCCACTCATTACAAATTGGTGATTGCTCCCGCACACCCGTCTGTACAGATATATCCAAGTCCACTTGGTGCTCAGTGATAGAGGTAGCCGGCAACCTCAAATCAGATACTGGCACACAAGTTGTGAATGTAGGTAGGGATGTCGCGGACTGTTCGCCTGCGAACTTGTTTGCGCGAACATCGACTGTTCGCATTCGCCGAATGTTCGTGAACGTCGCGCGACGTTCGCCAATTTGGGTTCGCCTTAGCTGGCGCTTTTTTTTGCCATTTCTCCCCCAGACCAGCAGATACATGGCAGCCAATCAGGAAGCTCTCCCTCCTGGACCACCCCCACACCCCCTGGACCACTCCCCTTCCATATATAAACTGAAGCCCTGCAGCGTTTTTTCATTCTGCCTGTGTGTGCTTGGAAGAGCTAGTGTAGGGAGAGAGCTGTTAGTGATTTGAGGGACAGTTGATAGTAGCTTTGCTGGCTAGTAATCTACTTGATACTGCTCTGTATTGTAGGGACAGAACTCTGCAGGGATTTGAGGGACATTTTAGGTTAGGTAGCTTTGCTGGCTAGTAATCTACCTTCTACTGCAGTGCTCTGTATGTAGCTGCTGTGGGCACTGATCTCTTCTGATCTCATCTGCTGACTGCTGTAATAACCCAATAGTCCTTCTAAGGACTGCTTTTATTTTCTTTTTTGTTTTTTTACTTTGCTACTATAAGAGCCCAGTGCTATTAGTCTAGCTGTGTTGGGGAGTGGGACTGGTGTGCTACTGTGCTGCTCCTAGTAGATCAGCACCAACCAGAGTAATTTTTTTTTTCAATATACATATATTTTTTATTTTATTTTACTTATCTTACTGTTCTTTAACGTGTCCAGTGCTGTTTGCTGTTCTTCATAGTAGTGCACCAATAGTAGTGCACTTGCAGGCATTATTTGCCCAGTGTGTTCTTCAAACAACTGCCACCTAGCTGTGTGAGCTTGTTCACATTCTGTCTGAATATCAATAATAATACCGTCTCCAGAAACACCACCCGAGTGACGTTGTTCAAGCAGCAATAATATATTCCGTATCCACTGCTGTAGTGTATACGTTGACCTTGCAGGCATTGTTTCAATTTGTTTGCCCAGTGTGTTCTTCATTTTCAAACAACTGCCACCTAGCTGTGTGAGCTTGTTCACATTCTGTCTAAATATCAATAATAATACCGTCTCCAGAAACACCACCTGAGTGACGTTGTTCAAGCAGCAATAATATATTCCGTATCCACTGGTGTAGTGTATACGTTGACCTTGTAGGCATTGTTGTTTGCCCAGTGTGTTCTTCAAACAACTGCCACCTAGCTGTGTGAGCTTTTTCACATTCTGTCTAAATATCAATAATAATACCGTCTCCAGAAACACCACCTGAGTGACGTTGTTCAAGCAGCAATAATATATTCCGTATCCACTACTGTATACGTTGCCCTTGCAGGCATTGTTTGCCCAGTCTTTAACCAAGTGCCACCTAGCTGTGTGAGCTTTTTCACATTCCGTGTCCAGAAACATCACCTGAGTGACGTAGTATGATTTCTGCCCTTTACAGCACAAAACGCAGCGCTGTGTCAACAATGTATTTTTCAGATACATTTTTGCCCTTGATCCCCCTCTGGCATGCCACTGTCCAGGTCGTTGCACCCTTTAAACAACTTTAAAATCATTTTTCTGGCCAGAAATGTCTTTTCTAGCTTTTAAAATTTGCCTTCCCATTGAAGTCTATGGGGTTCGCGACGTTCGTGAACCGTTCGCATTTTTGACGCAAGTTCGCGAATATGTTCGCGAACATTTTTTCCGACGTTCGCTACATCCCTAAATGTAGGTGAAAACCTTGCTAAATTTTATTACAGGAAGTGCAAAGTTTCGGGGCAAGACCCTTTGTCAAGCATCCGCTCACTCCAGCCTTTATACTTTACATTTTTGGCTAACTAGCTATATTAGAAACATTTTTTTATTTTGCACAGCCTACCTGTTTACCCAATTTTTATTTTTACACTGAACTGTTTCTTTAAAAAATCTGAATAAAAAAAGTAAGAACGATGTGCTAAAGAATAAGAATACTTCTAAAAGTATGAATTGATTTAGAACGGTCCGAAAAGATTTCATCTTGTTACTGGTTGCTTGCCACTCACCACCCCTGCCCATATCCCACTAGTGTCCTCTGTCTCCCTATGTCCCCCTCTTACTGCATGTATGAGAATGGCTGGAGAGGGGGGATTGCTTTACAGCTATAGAGTAGGCAGACTCCCTCCCTGGTTTGGAACCCCTGTCCCCCGCTGCTGAGTCTGCTTCATCTATAGTTATGTCAGTGCTGAAAGCTATGGGTGACAGCTATACTGTGGAGATAGTGGTCGACACGGAAATCTATCATAGCTAGATAATTGGGAATATTGTAATACCTCAAAGTTTATGCATCAAATTAGGATGAAGTTTAGTTGGTCAGCTAGTCTCTCCAGATGTTAGATACTTTCTTTAGTTCACCTTGCATGCACCTGTGGAGGTATGTATAGCATACATACTTTGGTTAATATTAACATAGACAAGCCTTTCACAAAAGTATTTTTTGCAAATAATTTTCTAGGTCCTTCTTTTCCCTATACTTGTTTGATGCATTTACTGTACAACCAGTTTTATGGAGATCAGACACTCTGCAGTACAACAAGTGGATTACCCCACCAGGGATTACTTTGATGTAATTGGCTAGTTTGAATATATTGGATTATATGAACAAAAACCCCATCTCAGTTAAAAGGGAAGGGCTGTTTTCTGAGTCACATTTTGCACAAGATGACTCTATTTCCTAAATGAACTGAAACTGGCAAATGCAAAAGATATATTTATTTGTTTGTAAGATTTGATTAATATCCCATTTTATTGATGACAATTTTTTATGGCTGTGTTAAATTTTGTTTGTTTTTAAACCATTGCTATTTAGCTATATCCTGCTCAAGCCTATTTTAGCAAATGTAGTTGTTTTTTTTTCTGATTTTGGCCCATACCTGTGCCTGACCCTCGCTTGTGGTTCTTACCATATAAACTGACCTTTGGCCTGACTTAGACTCCAACTTAGTTGAATCTTTGTCCATATCTTTGTTTTTTTTGCCAGTCTGATCTCTAGTGGTAATTGGGTTATTTGTTGGTACCACTACAGAAAGTTTCGGGAGTCCAAAAGTGTGCTGGTGGAGCTAGCATAGACAATAATTACACCTTGTTGTCTTCCTTCTGGCAATTTTCAGTGAACCTCTCAAACATTAACTTGTTGTTTTGAACTTACCTTTAATATGATTCTCAAGCAGCTTCTATCCCTTTCACTTTGGTCTAACCATCTGTTCATTACACGTAGTTTATGACCAAATGCAGCAATGCATGTTGATGATGCTGGTAAAATATGAATGTATTTATTATGTATAACAACAATAATTGTTTATCATCTTAAGTGTACATCCTTAGTGACCGAGTATGTGAGTCTGTGTGGTCTGTTTTGATACAGAATAAATATTATTTAAAGATTTGTTTGTGGATACAGCAGTTATAGCTAGCCTCCAAGAATACATATTGTAGATGCTGAAATGACAAATGAAACAGAACTTCATTTGTGGTGCTGAATTTACTATTTTAAAAAGAAAGTACCCAGAGTAGTATGAGTTAATAATGTGCCAACAATTGGTAAGGACAGTGTACATTTTACAAAAAGATTATGAAATGGTGCAATTTAGTCAGGAAACACACTTCCACAATTTAGCATTATTTCCTCTGCACCAGCACTGCACCTTTGATTCCCAATTTCCATTTTGATCTTTGCCCAGAGTTATTCTTTAAAAAAAGAATTAAACATGGTTATTAACTATTTTAGTGCACCTCTAATTAATAAATCATAAAATGACATACTGTTTTTTACACCAGTTGTTTGGTCGCCTATTTGATTAGTGTTATCACATACTATGCAAGGCATATTGCCCATCATTTTTCTTATAAAATAAAGCTTACATATATATATGTAGAACACTGAAATTGAGTAATCACTCAAATATGCAAGCAAAGACATTTTTAGAGTTATTACATGATTTCAGTATTGTCTATGGCAGGGTATTTTTTGGCATTAGATAGCTGTTACAAAACACTGATCAACAAAATAGTATGGTTTCTCATTGCCCTAAGGTTTTAGAATGGTTTCAGATAAGATTGAGCACTATAGATTTTCTGATAAAAAAGAAAGCTATAAGCTTTAAGACATTGCAGAAATTATGCTTTTTGAAAAGAGGGACAGTAGTAATTTATACATATCAACATAAGCACAACAGGGACTGCAAATTTGTTTTCTCTAAATTCTATTTATTATTCTATTACTTTTGGCGAACATACCCTTAAGTCCACCATTAAAGGGATACTGTCATGGGAAAAAACATTTTTTTCAAAATGAATCAGTTAATAGTGCTGCTCCAGCAGAATTCTGCATTGAAATCCATTTCTCAAAACAGCAACCAGATTTTGTTATATTCAATTTTGAAATCTGAATTGGGCTAGACATATTGTAAATTTCCCAGCTGCCCCAAGTCATGTGACTTGTGCTCTGGTAAATTTCAATCACTCTTTACTTCTGTACTGCAAGTTGAAGTGGTATCACCCCCTCCCTTTCCCCCCCCCCCAGCAGCCAAACAAAAGAACAATGGAAAGGTAACCAGATAACAGCTCCCTAACACAAGATAACAGCTGCCTGGCAGATCTAAGAACATCACTCAATAGTAAAAACCCATGTCCCACTGAGACTCCTTCAGTTACATTGAGAAGGAAAAACAGCAGCCTGCCAGAAAGTATTTCTCTCCTAAAGTGCAGGCACAAGTCACATGACCAGGGGCAGCTGGGAAATTGACAAAATGTTTGGCCAATGTCAGATTTCAAAATTGAATATATAGAAATCTGTTTGCTCTTTTGAGAAATGGATTTCAGTGCAAAATTCTGCTGGAGTAGCACTATTAACTGATTTTGAAAAAAACATGTTTTCCGATGACAGGATCACTTTAAGAGCTTTTTAGATGGTCACAGACGGGCACAGCCAAGAACCAGTCAAACCACATGTGAGATGGTGGGAAATTAAAAATGCAGATTTTAATTTAGAAAAAAAGGTTACATTTTAGTGCGTTGACAGCATACTTTTAGGACTTAGCACCTAATACCTGAGCTGGTTCTCCGAATGGGAATAGGGAAGCTCTGAAGTAGAGGGCCTCTTGTTCAATCAAAGAAAAAGTTGTTTGCTATACAGTTACATAAGTTGTATAAGAACCTGGGTTGTAATTAGCCTCCAATATATACATATATATAATATATATATATATATATATATATATATATATATATATATATATATATATATATATATATATATATTAACTTCTTTTGACAGGTTGATCACATAATAGGAATGGATTCAATTAAGTGAGAAAAGGTTATCTCATGGTTTACCAAGTGAAAACTCATTGATGAGATTAAATAAAAAGAGAAAAAACTTTTCTCCTAACTCAGTTCAGATAAACCGTGAGATTTTTCGGAATTAAATCTAAAATGTAATCTTGTCCATGATTTTTCATGTGATAGAACTTTTTCTCACTGAACTGAATCTGGCCCACTATGTTTGGAAACATTTCATTCTCTTTGACATAAGAAATTGTAAAGAACAATCAATTTTACTTAGATGATAAATGGCCCAAAGCCTTCACTATGAAAGGGGAGAAAACAGTATATATTGTAAGTTGAAAGGAAGTACCTTCAGACATATGTGCTAGCATTTAACTCTACTAACAAGTATAAAAAAAGCTTTCAGTCTGCTTAGTGTTAAGCAGGGAGAAAATGGAATCCTGGAACTGGTTGCTGTTAATGTGCACACAATTTGCTGAGATATATGTTTCCCCATATAACTTTGACTGGCATACCTATAAATAGGTGTCATTTACTGGCATCTCATCCATCAATGTAGACACAAAGTTGTTTCTAAATGTAAGTTCTTCTTATTGCTTAGCTCTTAAATAACACCACAGAAGCCTACAACTGATGGAAAAAGTCAGTATAGACTCCATAGGCTTCAGAATAACTGTCACCACGGAAATCAGTGGGAATTGCAATCCACTGGGATAAATGATGATAGGCAGTCTATCATTTAAAGAAAAGTAAAAACAATTAGCTAAAACAACCAAGGACAAGCTCCTTGTGATTAAATTACTATCATATGCCCCTCTTCTGAAAAGTTCCTCCAAGCCAGGTTGCCGCACAAAATCACAAGAAGCAATGGAGCTGGGAATATGATCATAACAGGATCTAGGTGGAACAGAGGCAGAATAGGGAGCATTGCCAGGATAGGGCAGATAGATAGATAGATAGATAGATAGATAGATAGATAGATAGATAGATAGATAGATAGATAGATAGATAGATAGATAGATGATAGATGAGATAGATAGATAGATAGATAGATAGATAGATAGATAGATAGATAGATAGATAGATGATAGATAGATAGATAGATAGATAGATAGATAGATAGATAGATAGATAGATAGATAGATATAGATAGATAGATAGATAGATAGATAGATAGATAGATAGATAGATAGATAGATAGATAGATGATAGATAGATAGATAGATAGATAGATAGATGATAGATAGATAGATGAGATAGATAGAAAAGATTATATACATAGTATATTTGCTAACATGTACAAAAAGTCCAGTATGTAGGCTGCACAACACGCCCCCTAAAAAAAGGATGCAGGGGCATATATACCAAATTGCATCAAGAAGTGAAACAATGATGGTCTCAAAAGACTTTTACATTGCAATGAAGGTAATTTGTCCTTTTTACGCATGCAAGGTATAAAAACATAATCATAATGAGTAGGGGAGGCGACAGACTTAGGAAGCTTTTACAAAACAAAGTAAAATGGATATTTCATTTAAATACAAAGGAACCAGATGGACTGAATGTAAAATGGGACGTAATTTGTTTTATATAACAAAATATAACACCAACATTGAGAAAAATAGAAAATCATGCATAATAGAAAGTTAAGAAAGTGAAACAAGGCTGAATTCAAAATAAATAAAAAGTGGGAGAAAAAAATGAAACAAAACAGCTAAGATGCATAGGAAACAGGAAGTAACTAATATTCAACAACCACAACTGAAGTAGAAACAAATGTTGCTAAAATAAAAAGTGTAGATAAGGAATAATCAAGTGCAGAACAAATCTATGTGAAAATAAGGAATAATGTACAATATAGCGTTTTATTTCACTAAAGGTTCTAGAAATGAAGAGTGCATATTCTGTCCAGCAGAGTTCACGGGTGCCATCTTTGGAATGAGCACTTCGGCAATATACGTGAGTATCTGCACATGAGCAGCTGCCACGAAACAGAAAATTGCTCATACTGCGCATGCGCCACTTTGCCGGTCACATTCCAAAGATTACTGAAGAGAAGAAGATGGTGCCCGTGAACAGGGGCGCTCCACCAATGAGGCGAGTTGAGACACTCGCCTCAGGCGGCAGCGCCCCCCTGGTTACCAGGGGCGGCAAAAATGCCGCTCCTGGTAACTAAGAGCCGAATTTCCGGTTTTCAACCCGGAAATTCAGCTCTTCTAGTGCAGAGAGCGCAATTGCCCTCCTGCACAGAAAATGTGAGCGCCGTGAGGAGGAGTCGGGGCGCTGCCTGTGAACTCCACTGGACAGAATCTGCAAGGAGGGGTAAGTAAAACGTTAGGGGCATTTGCCTGGGGGGAGGAGGGAGGAGGGAGGGGGTCTATGTAGGGTAGGGAGTGCATTTTTTATTAAGGGTTTGTTTCTCCTTTAAGGATGAAGACACACAAAACTACTTAGTAGCAGCAACTTGTCACAGTTATAAAACACCAGAGAATTCCCTGCCATAGACATATAATTGCCTCCGCTAAAACACACATAGAAACAGTAAATGATCAGCATTGTCTACTTTTGTAGCAGTGACAAGTAGCTGCTACTAGTAGCTCTGTTAGTCTTTGCCCTTAATCTAACAGTTGCTAATCGTGATAGGGAACAGTTATCAGTATGGGATCTGTTATTCAGAATGTTCCGAATAACGGAAATACCGTCTCCCATAGACTCCATTATAATCATATCATCCTAATTCTAAAAAAATATTTCCTTTTCCTCTGTAATAATAAAACAGTACCTTGTTCCTGATCCAAACTAAGATATCATTAATCCTTATTGGAAGCAAAACCAGGGTATTGGTTATTAATGTTTAAATGATTTTCTAGTATGAAAATCCAAAATATGGAAAGATCCATTATCCAGAAAACCCAGGGTCCCGAGCACTCTGGATAACAGGTCCCATACCTGTACGTCTATGTTTTCTTCAGAGGAGTACTGGAACTTTATAAGAGGCAATAATTAAATGGCTGTGTTTGTTCATCGTCCTCTGCCTGTACTGCACTTGTGCTCTACTGTTGAAGGTACAGTATAATTTAATATAATTTTAATGTGGCCCAAAAAGGAGGCACTCTATATATTACAAAAATTTCATCTGTAAAACCTAGATGCTTAAAATGGAAATTATGAGCAACTGAGCTTTAAAGATTACAACTATTACCATCTTTTAGAAGAATCAATTACCTTTGCCATTTTATCTTCTTCAGCCAGTACACTGAGCATCAGGCTTATACTGGCAATCTGTAGACTCTGGTAAATGCCAGAGGGGCTGCTGTCCGATGTCATAGATGTTCACATTTTTTGGTGTGCGGGGTTGTTTGGGCCCCTGTGTACCTAAACTGCCATGGCCTATTTTGAATCTCAAGCTGAACCTGTGGAATATAAATACAATTAATTTGTACCTTTATTGTTAGTTTAAGTCTCATCCTGTCTGGATACAATTTACATTTTCACCTGGTTCTGTATTCCATGGTGTATTTCCCTTCTTAATTGCTAAGTATTACTGCTCTTGCCACTTGTCTGTTCTCTGACGATCAAATTGCTTTAGTCTCCTAAACTGCTAGACAGTTGTTTTATCAGCTAATCAGTATCTGGAATAAGTTACCTATGGTGTGCAGCGTTTCTCAGCATCATCGCCACTGCTTCCCAAATGCTACTTGTCATTTCTAACTGGCTCATACTGATTGTTACTAAATCAAATCGAATCTGCTTGCCAGTCTTATTAGTTAACCCTGTGCTGTACTAAAGCTGCCCAGATTCTAAAAGGGACAGTTCATTTTCCTAACAGGTTCTTTTCTGTCTGCTGGAATCCTCAGACATGTATATGGACTCCTCTGGTTGGTCATGGACACAGGCAATTCTGACTGCAAATTTGGGATAAGCAGCTGCAGAGGCATTCTTCTCCTGAGCTAATGGTAACCTGGGGGGGGAGCTCAACAGATGCTGCCTGAAAAATGTAGTGGGAGTTCACAGAGTGTTTATGGGTCCCATAAAGCAGTGCAACCTGCATTACATTAGACCTTAGCCTGATTCTTACACTGGTTAACTGAGGAGCATCCCCCTTAACTGAGCAGCAAACCTTGCTTTTGTTGAATTGAGAGAGCTTTCTATAAGCTTTATACATTTGTGATGACCCTAATTTAGTCAATATTGCTAAAGTAACACTCTTTTACAGGTAGGCTGCTCACATATTATGGACTGAAGCAGCTCAGGGCTCCAGGCTTAAATTAGGAAAACAAACATGAATTTGCTGGGTAAAACAGTGCTTAGGGCAAACAAGCATTAGCAAGTCTAAATGTGGCTGGAAAGGCACAGACATTGGGCAGCTGACACATAACAGAAAAGGTAGCCTAAAGGTGGCCATACACAGAGAGATCCACTTGTTTGGCAATGTCGCCAAATGAGTGGATCTCTCCCGGGTATATGCCCACCTTGATGTGGACAATATCGGGCTGATCCACCCGATCGGATCCTAACAATGGGTAGCAGCTGGTCGGATCGAGGAACCGCATCAATGAACAGATGCGGCAGCGATCCGACGGGATTTATAGTCCCGTCCGATCGACATCTGGCCAACTTTCGGCCAGATATCGATCGGGGAAGCCCATCGGAGGGCCCCATACACGGGCCAATAAGCTTTAATCTGCCCGTGTATGGCCATCTTTAGTGGAGGAACAGCAGTGATTGAGAATATAAGCATGGTTTGGAAAAACTTGAAAGAAAGATTGAACAGTCATCCAGAGGATGCAGTACAAGAAGATGAAACTGATAGAGAGGTAACTTGATGTTGCTGAGCAGATGATAGCTGGTGCAACAAGTGGATGGGAATAGACTCAGAAGGCAGGTTTATATTTCAGCCTGCATTGATGCTTATGAACACAAACATCAGAGTACAGGGCACGGGAACACTGGAATTAACACTTGACTTGAGATGTGTTACTTTTAATGTTGCTTTATAGTGTGGCACTGACATATGCAAATCTTGCTAGCAGTGGCACACTATACTATACAGCAATGGCCCCCAACCAGTAGCTTGTGAGTAACATGTTGATCTCAAACCCCTTGGATGTTGCTCCCAGTGGCCTCAAAGCTGGTGCTTATTTTTGAATTCCAGGCTCGGAGACAAGTTTTGGTTGTATTAAAAACCAGGCTTACTGACAAACAGAACCTCAATGTAGGTTGACAATCCTCATAGAGGCTACCAAATGGCCAATCACAGCACTTATTTGACACCCCAAGAAAAGTTTTCATGCTTGTGTTGCTCTTTGATTCCTTTTACTTCTGAAAGTTGCTCACTGGGTTCAAAAGGTTGGGGATCCCTGCTATACAGAAAGCACTGGCACACAAGTAGTGCCATGGATGTGGGCCCAATTTGCCCACCCGCACACAGGGTCAAATTGGGCTGATCCAATCATTAGCCCAGGGGCCAAACATCAGCTCATACAGAGGGGCCTACAGGGACCTGCAGTCGTTGTCAGATGGGAAAATCAAATCTTCATTGATATCTGGCCAGTGCTCAGTCAGATGGGTGTGACCCATGAACCAATAAGCTGTAACACATTTGTTTTGAGGGCTAGCATTTTATGATTGCATTAGTGTAAGGGCCCGAAGGCGCCGTAAGAGTGCGGACCAAGGAGGAGGCAGGTAGTCACAAAGTTCGCGGTACAAGGGATCAGGCAGAAGAGTAGTCAAGGTTCAGGCAAAAGGTTCAGTCCAGGCAGCAATGGGTCAATCCAAATAACAGGCAAGGTAGGTACACAAGAAATCAGTCAGTAATATCACACCCAGGAATCACGAAGATAAACCTATACTTGGGCAAGGTTTGCAATGTCCAGGGGGTTTAAATAGGCAGGTTTTGGCGCCAAGATTTTGGACGCAATGACGTCATGACGCTGACGCCGGCGTCAAGACGCCCAACGTCGAGACGCCTACGCACGTTCTGACGCCGGCGACCATTCAGTCCAATCGGAGGGCGAGAGGAAGCTGACGTCATCACACTGGGACCAGCAGGATCCACATGGGAAAGGAAGGAGTCGCCATCTTGGATGCCGTTGCCATCTTGGATGCCGTTGCCATCTTGGATGCCATGGCCATCATGAAGGTGAGAAACTTCAGTTTCCATTACAGTACCCCCTTCCTTAGGGGGGCCTCAGGACCACCAAAACCGGGACTAGAAGGAAATTGCCTGTGGAATCTTCGGATAAGAAGAGGAGCATGGACGTCAGAATCCTTCACCCAGGAGCAGTCCTCAGGACCAAACCCCTTCCATTCAATTAAATACTGTAACCTACCCCTGGAAATTCGAGAGTCCAGAATTCTTTTGACTTCAAATTCTTGGTGTCCATCAATAAGAACAGGAGTAGGAGAAGAAGAGGAAGAAGAAGAAGAATCTTTTGCCGGTATGAGAAGAGATACATGGAAGACATTGGGAATCCGCATTTCGGGGGGAAGCTGAAGACGAACTGCCACGGGATTGATGATTTCAATAATGGGGAAAGGACCGATGAATTTGGGACCGAGTTTAGGAGTAGGGACTTTAAGATGAATGTTCCATGTAGAAAGCCAAACCTTATCACCGAGGCAATATTGTGGAGACGAAATTCTTTTCTTGTCTGTGAATTTCTTCTGAGACAGAGAACTCTTCTCCAAATTAGCTTTAGTGGCAACCCAGATAGCAAGCATATGAGCGGCCTGATCATTGGCAGCAGGGACGTTTGTGAGAAGAAGGTCTTGCGGAAATGCTAGAGAATTCTGACTATAGACACAAAAGAACGGAGATTTTTCAGAAGAAGCGTGTATAGCATTGTTGTGAGCAAACTCTGCCCAAGGAAGAAGATCTGCCCAGTCGTCTTGGCACAAAGATACATGGCAACGAAGAAATTGCTCCAATGCTTGGTTGACCCTCTCGGCAGCTCCATTAGATTGAGGATGGTAGGCAGAGGAAAACTGAAGAGAGATATGAAGTGCCTTGCATAACGATCTCCAGAATTTGGAAACAAATTGGGAACCTCTGTCCGACACCACTTCAGCCGGGAATCCGTGAAGGCGAAAGATATGCTGGATGAATAATTTAGAGAGTTCCTGAGCAGAAGGTAGCTTTCGCAGAGGAATGAAGTGGGCCATCTTGCTGAATCGGTCAACCACGACCCAGATAACAGTATGACCAAGGGAAACAGCCAAATCCACAATGAAATCCATCGCCAGGTGAGTCCATGGACGAGAGGGAATGGGTAACGGTAGAAGTAATCCTTTGGGAGGAGAGTGGCCAGACTTGGAAGCAGCACAAACGGAACAAGAGGAGACAAAATCTTTGACGTCCTTTCGGAGAGAAGGCCACCACACTAGGCGAGACAGGAGTTCGGTAGTTTTCTTGATAACAGGATGGCCGGCTTGTCTGGAATTATGTGACTGAGTAAGGATAGAAGGACGGAGATCTGGAGGAACAAAAGCAACTCCCAAAGGAGTACCCTCAGGAGCAGAGGACTGTGCGGACAATAACTGAGAGGCCATGGTGGGGAATAAGGCAGCAATAATTTTAACAGGAGGCACAATGGGTTCAGGCTCTTCGGAACACGAATCTTCGGGAATGAAGCTTCTGGAAAGAGCGTCAGCTTTCTTGTTTCTGGATCCCGGGCGGAATGTGATCACGAAATTGAATTTGGAGAAGAAAAGTGCCCATCTTGCTTGTCTGGGATTGAGGCGTTTAAGGGACTGGATGAATTCAAGGTTCTTGTGATCCGTAAAGATAGATACTGGCACAGAAGAACCTTCCAACAGATGTCTCCACTCTTCAAGAGCTAGTTTAACTGCCAGTAGCTCACGGTTTCCCACGTCATAGTTCTGCTCAGAAGAAGAAAACTTTTTAGAAAAGAAAGCACAGGGATGTAGTTTGCCATCATTAGAAGACCTTTGGGACAACACCGCACCAGCCCCTACGTCGGAGGCATCCACCTCAATGAAGAACGGTAGAAGAGGTTACGGGTGCCTAAGAATTGGAGCAGATGAAAAAGGGTCTTGAAAGCTTCTAAAGCCTGAGGTGTCCAACATTGGGGTTTCCCACCCTTCCGAATGAGAGACAGGATAGGGGAAATCTTGGAGGAGAAGCCTTTGATGAACTGTCTGTAGTAATTGGCAAAGCCAATAAACCTCTGGATAGCTTTAGTGCTGGTGGGGAGGGGCCAATCCTGGATCGCTGAAACTTTGGCCGGATCCATCTTGAAGCCTTGTTGGGAAATAATGTACCCCAAAAAAGGAATAGAAGAGACTTCGAAGGAGCACTTTTCCAGCTTGGCAAACAGATTATTTTTTCTTAAACGGGATAAAACTTCCCGTACCTGGATTCGAGATGCTCGGAAAGGTTTGAAGAAAAAAATAGAATGTCGTCTAGGTATACGACCACACTTATGCCAAGTTAGTCCCGGAAGACATTGTTTACCAGCTCTTGGAAAACCGCAGGGGCGTTGTGTAATAAACTGCTGGCTAGCAGTGGGTTAATGATTCTACTGTGTTAGTTCAGGTAAGTAGTCAGATACACCCTGGAACTTTTGGTATATTTATTAGAACATGGCAAGTAGATCTGGCCTGCTCCATGCTTGCTCTCAGCTTAACAGGAAGCACAAAAACAGGAACAGGAATATGATCATCAAGCAATGGCAAAACAGCAGAATGCCCTTAACCAGAATGTCTTCACAAGCAGGTTACTACATTCCTCCCCTTTTAGCAAAAAGTAAATCTCCACAATATATATATATATTATATATATATATATAACCAACAGTTATAACTCAGTTGAAAACATTTTAAGGCTGAAATGTCCAAGTTAACAATAACATAGTGACATTATAAGTCCAGTCTCTCAGGAGGTTTGCGTGCTCGTATCGGATACCTCCGTTCACACTCAGAGGCTGTAGCACTGATTGGATTAGAGCGATTGTTGACATCTGGTAATTCCTGTAAGGGCGCTACAGGTACTTGAAAGTCAATTGTAGAAAATGAAGGAGGTACGGGTGACACACTCTTATCTGGAACCAGATGCTCCACATGGACATGAACGTGACGGTTACCAATTTGCACCTCATACGTCAGGGGACCCCTTCTATGACAAATAGTCCCTGGAGACCAAAGGCGCCCTGAGTGGCGGAAATCTCGAACCAAGACCTTATCACCTGGGTAAAAATCTTTGTGTCTTTGTCTGGAGCTATTATGTGCTCTGACTTGTTGCTTCTGATGTTTCTCCACTGTATCAGCTAAAGAGGGTTTAAGCAAATCCAACCTGCTTCGGGGGTGCCTCTTTAAAAATAGTTCCGCTGGGGTACTTTCAGTAACTGAATGTGGAATATTCCTATAACTAAACAGAAATCGACAAAGTCTCAACTCTCCTGTAGTGCCAGCGGACTCACTGGCTACTGAGTGTTTCATCCAAGCTTTTTTAAATGTCTGAACCGCCCGTTCAGCAGCACCATTTGAAGCTGGGTGATAAGGTGGGGTCAATTTGTGCTTGATATCATTTTGTTTCAAGAAATACTGGAATTCCTGAGATGTGAACTGAGGTCCATTATCCGAAACCAATTCCTTTGGCAGACCATAGGATGCAAACAAATTACGCAGCAAAGTAATCGTTTTCTCGCTTGTACTTATTTTAGTGGGCAACACCTCCAACCACTTGGAATAGCTGTCGATAACCAAAAGAAATGTTTGCTTGTTTATTTCAGCATAGTCAATATGGATTCTTTCCCACGGCGATGTGGCCCATGTCCATGGGTGAAGGGGTGCAGTGGGTGGCTGATTTTGTACAGAAGCACAAGCAGTACACTGACTTACAAAATTTTCTATATCTTGATCCAGGCCTGGCCACCACAGGTAACCACGAGCTCGTGCTTTCATCCTGTTTACACCTGGATGGCCTTCGTGAAGTTCATGCAAGAGCCTCTGACGATATTTTGGGGGAATGACAACCCGTATCCCCCACAGTAAGCAACCTTGATCCATGGAAAGCTCATCTCTCTTTTCAAAATATGGCTTTAGGAGTTTGTCAGAGCTGTAGTTTGGCCAGCCTGTGGAAGTAAAGTCCCACACCTTCGCCAGAAGAGGATCACGACTTGTAGCAGCTGCAATATCTTTACAAGAAATAGGTAGTTCTTCTGCAAATGAAACTTGAAAAATTACACTTTCGTCCTGAACATCTGTTGTATATGGGCATGGAAGCCGCGATAGAGCATCTGCATTCCCATGATCCTGAGAACGTCTATATACAATATCATAATCATATGCCAATAGGAGTAGTGCCCACCTTTGCATTCGAAGTGCTGCCAGTGTTGGAATTGCTGATTTTGGCCCAAGAATGGCCAGAAGTGGTTTGTGATCAGTGACCAGTGAAAACTTCCTTCCATAAAGATATTTATGAAATTTTTTTATTCCAAAAATAATACTTAGTGCCTCCCGCTCTATTTGAGCATAGTTGCGCTCTGTTTGTGTTAGGGTTCTAGACGCAAAAGCAATTGGATGTTCTTCTCCATTAGGCAGTATATGTGATATAACTGCTCCAACTCCATAGGGTGAGGCATCACATGCTAATCTAAGTGGCTTACTAGGGTCATAGTGTGCTAGCCACTTGCTGTTGGTTAGTCTTTGCTTTGCATCCTGAAATGCTTTTTCACACTGTGCTGACCAAACCCACTTGGTATCTTTCTGCAAAAGTTCATGTAAGGGTTGCAACAATGTTGACAGATTTGGAAGGAATCGTCCATAGTAATTTAGCAGTCCTAAGAAAGAGCGTAGTTCAGACACATTTGAAGGTGAAGGTGCATTAACAATAGCAGTTAACTTTGTTTCTGTTGGGTGAAGACCTTGTGCATCTATGCGGTATCCTAGGTATTCTACAGACTCCTGGAGAAAGTGACACTTGGACAATTTTACTCGCACTCGCTTTTAATTTTGATAAAACCTTATCTAACAATGCCAAATGCTCTTCAACAGATGAACCTGTAATTAAAATGTCATCCAAAAAACAGACCACATGATCGATTCCTTGAAGAATCTGATCCATTGCATGCTGAAAAATTGCTGGTGCTGTAGATACTCCAAATGGTAAGTGCTGGTATTGGAATAAACCCTTGTGTGTGTTGATGGTAAGGAATGTCTTTGAATCTGGGTCCAGCTCTAGCTGTTGATAGGCATTTGATAAATCAATCTTGCTAAAATATTTACCTCCAGCAAGTGTAGCAAACAAGTCCTCTACATTTGGTAGTGGGTAAGGTTCTGGTTCAATACAGCGATTGACAGTGACCTTGTAGTCACCACAAAGTCTAATAGTTTTGTCCTTTTTGGGGACCACTACAATTGGGGCAGCCCAGCTGCTGTATTTGACACGTGACACAATACCATAATGTTCCATTCTTTCTAGTTCTTTCTCCACAGGTTCTTTAAGGGCATATGGCAAGGGACGTGGCTTATGAAAAATGGGCTTTGCACCTGAATTTACAGTGATAGTTGCCTTTAGCCCCTTAATACTGCCAAAGTCTTCCTTAAAGAGAGAGTCATGTTTACTCAGGACCTGTTCCAGATTTTTGTGAAAGGTAGCTTCAGTTTGTTTGATAGTAAATATTTTAGCCCAATTCAGCTTTAAGTGCTTCAACCAATTTCTGCCCAAAAGAGTGGGCCTGTCACCCTTCACAACCACTAAAGGCAATATAAATGACTGACCTTCATATGTGACTGGCGCTTGGATCTGTCCAAGTACAGGAATCTTCTCTCCAGTATAAGACGTGAGGTGTAAAGGTGAGTTCTGCAATACAATTCCACCTAAACAGTTCTTGTAAACAAACTCTGATATTAGTGATACAGATGCACCTGTGTCCAGTAACATGTTTACTGGATGCCCATCAATTTGCAGCTTAATATGTATGCCATCATCTCCCCCATGCGTAGTATTGACTGTATTCAAGTCTGTGCAGTCACTTTCCTGACGGTCACAATTAGTCACGTATTGCGCCCTGCGCCTGCCTGGTTTGCTCCTGCAGACACGAGCAATGTGACCTAACTTCCCACAATTTCTACAGGTTTCTGATTTATATCTGCAGTTCTGTTGCTGATGCAGGCCCCCACAGCGGTAGCATGAATTGACCCTTTGTGTCTGAAATGCTTGCTCGCCTGTAACTGACACTGTAGGTGGCTGTGGTGAATTTGGTGAAGTGGGTTTAGACCATGTAGTTATTTTAGGGAGATCTGTAAATGAACAACTATTTAGCTCTTTGAATTGCTGAGAGTCACTCCTGGTTAATTCTATAGCCAAGGCAATGTTACAAGCAGACTTGAAGGTGAGATCTGTTTCATTTAGCAGCTTATGCAGGTAGAACTCATCATGGAGGCCACACACAAACTTATCACGCAAAGCCTGATCCAGGAATGTACCAAATTCACAAGAGGCAGATAGCCGTTTTAAATCCAAAATATAGTCTGCAAGGCTCTCCCCCATGTTGTGATTTCTCCCATAAAATCGAAAGCGTTCAGCAATGATGATACGCTGGGGTTTATAATGCTGAGAGAGGGTCTCTGTTATTCTCTCATACGACAATTCAGTGGCCTTTGCAGGAGTTATAAGAGTTTTAAGGAGACTGTAGGTTTTTGCTGGTAGTGTAGCAAGTAAAATATCTGCTTTCTTTTCCTGACTAACATCATTTGCAGACAGCCATCTCTCAAATCTTTCCAAATAAGGCTCAAATTCTTCAGCAGATTCTGAAAACTCTGGGACTTTCCCAATGGCAGACATTGTAAGAAGTTACTCACTGTGCAGAGAAGAATTATGCAGCCTGTGCAGCCTGTTTGCTCTGCAGCTGAGTCTGTTTCTGAGTCCAGTAACACAAATCCTCGTCGCCACTGTAATAAACTGCTGGCTAGCAGTGGGTTAATGATTCTACTGTGTTAGTTCAGGTAAGTAGTCAGATACACCCTGGAACTTTTGGTATATTTATTAGAACATGGCAAGTAGATCTGGCCTGCTCCATGCTTGCTCTCAGCTTAACAGGAAGCACAAAAACAGGAACAGGAATATGATCATCAAGCAATGGCAAAACAGCAGAATGCCCTTAACCAGAATGTCTTCACAAGCAGGTTACTACACGTTGCAAAGTCCAAAGGGCATCACGAGATACTCGTAGTGCCCATCACGAGTATTAAATGCGAATTTCCATTCGTCCCCTTCTCTGATCCGAATGAGGTTGTAGGCTCCACGAAGATCAAGCTTGGTAAAAATGCTGGCACCTTTGAGCTCGTCAAATAACTCAGAAATAAGGGGGAGCGGTTCTTTACTGTAATCTTGTTCAATCTGCGATAATCAATGCAGGGACGTAGACTGCCATCTTTTTTTTCAACGAAGAAGAAGCCTGCCCCTGCAGGAGAAGAAGAAGGACGAATGAAACCCCTAAGCAGATTTTCCTGGATGTACTCTTTCATCGCTGCAGTTTCCGAGGGAGAGAGCGGGTAAGTACGTCCTCGAGGAGGCATGGTTCCAGGAAGAAGCTCAATGGGGCAATCATAGGGCCGATGAGGAGGCAGGACTTCCGCAGATTTCTTGTTGAAAACATCAGAGAAATCTTGATAGGCAGGAGGAATTGAAGAATTTGGAACAGAGGATACCTTGACCAAGGACTGGGCTGGAAGACAATTCTGTTGACAAAAGAAACTCCAACGAGAAATTTGAGTTGTGGACCAATCAATGACTGGATTGTGGGTGCGCAACCAAGGGAGTCCAAGGACTACAGGAGTCGAGGGGCAATCAATAATCAAAAAAGAAAGTCTTTGGGTATGCAGGGAGCCCACTTTGAAAAACAATTCATGCGAAGACTTGGAGATGAAGGCAGAAGAAAGAGGCCGATCATCAATGGCAAGGACACGAAGTGGAACCGCCAGACTTTGGAGAGGGATAGAATGATGTTCTGCGAAGGCTTTATCCAAGAAGTTCCCAGCTGCGCCGGAGTCGAGGAAAGCTTGGGTAGAGATGGTCTTGGAAGCCAACTGGAACTGTACAGGGAGAAGAAAACGATGAGCAGAAGTTTGGGGAAGTTGATCAATTCCGCCCAGGTAAGTTTCCCCAAACTTACCTAGGCACTGGCGTTTCCCAACTTCGCAGGGCATTCATGGGCAAAGTGGGATTTGCCCCCACAGTATAAGCAGAGTCCAGCAGCCCTTCTCCTTAACTTTTCCTGTTCGGAAAGACGGGCACGACCAATCTGCATAGGCTCTTCTGAGGTGGAGGGAGAAGAAGCCAGAGTCGAAGAAGAAGAAGTAGTGCTGGGAAGGACAGGTCTCTGAAAGCGAGGAGCCAGGGGAGGTTGAAACTTCCTCACATGTTCCTTAACGGCAAGGTGCTCTCTTTGGCGGGTGTCCACTTTGACTGCCAGGGCCACCAAATCTTCCCAACGAGTAGGCAAATCACGTGAGACCAAATCGTCCTTCAAGCGCATGGACAACCCGTTGTAGAAGGCAGCGTGATAACTGTCATTGTTCCAGTTGGTCTCGGCCACCAGAGTACGGAATTCGATGGCATATTCGGGCACCGAACGTGTACCTTGGCGGATCTGGAACAAGCGGGAAGAGGCAGACGCCGACCGGCCAGGAGCATCAAACACAGTGCGCAGATCACGAATAAAGGCCTTCAAATCATCTATCAGGGGATCCAGCGCCGGATTTCAATGTGCGGCGCCCCTAGGCCGCGCGGTCCGACCAGGCAGCCGCGCGGTCCTAGCGCCCACCTCACCTCCCCTTCCCAGCGCGCCGGCGTTTTTTCGCCGGCGCAGCTGCTGTAATTGAATGGGGACGCACGCGTCCCCATAGTGCGGCTGGGCGGCATGCCGCCCCTATTTTTTTGCCGCCCTAGGCCCGGGCCTATGCGGCCTTGCCGCAAATCCGGGCCTGAGGGGATCCTCTTTCTCCCACAACGGTGATGCCCATTCCAAGGCTTTCCCGGTCAAGCGGGTAATGATGTATCCCACCTTGGCACGTTCTGAGACGTATTGATGAGGCAGCAGAGTGAACTGAATTTCACACTGATTGATGAACCCTCTACAAGCCTCTGAGTCACCACTGAAGAGCAGAGGTGCCGGAATCCGGGGTTCGGAGACATGAAACGGCACCACTGGAATAGTGGCCGGAGCTGAGGCAGGAACCTGAGCCGTAGGAGTGAGAGCCGACAATTTGTCCAAAATGGCCTCAAGAGCTTGGCCAAAATGCGTCTGCTGAGCTTCATAGGCCTCCATGCGTGAGGCAATCCCACGAAAGGCTCTTCCGAAATCTGGTTGAGCCGCGGCCTCCTCAGATGGGTCCATGGCCCAAGTATAATGTAAGGGCCCGAAGGCGCCGTAAGAGTGCGGACCAAGGAGGAGGCAGGTAGTCACAAAGTTCGTGGTACAAGGGATCAGGCAGAAGAGTAGTCGAGGTTCAGGCAAAAGGTTCAGTCCAGGCAGCAATGGGTCAATCCGAATAACAGGCAAGGTAGGTACACAAGAAATCAGTCAGTAATATCACACCCAGGAATCACGAAGATAAACCTATACTTGGGCAAGGTTTGCAATGTCCAGGGGGTTTAAATAGGCAGGTTTTGGCGCCAAGATTTTGGACGCGATGACGTCATGGCGCTGACGCGGCGTCAAGATGCTAACGTTGAGACGCCGACGCACGTTCTGACGCCGGTGATCATTACGTCGACGGCGACCAATCGGAGGGCGAGAGGAAGCCAACGTCATCACACTGGGACCAGCAGGATCCACATGGGAAAGGAAGGAGTCTTGGATGCCGTCGCCATCTTGGACGCCATGGCCATCATGAAGGTGAGAAACTTCAGTTTCCATTACAATTAGTTAGACTGAAAAGTATAAAATGCAAGTAATGCCTCAAATTTTATATATATCCAAACTTTATAACCAAGAGAATAGTTGCTGAGAAAGCAAATAATTACAACACATCACATTTCTAAAACAGCAGCTTACAAACACTCCCCTATATCAATGTAGCTTATAAAGCACCCTGTATCTTGTACACCACAAGGGGGCATGTGTCCTAATAGAACTGGGTTATATCATAACCAAGGAAGCAAACACCGCATTATGTTAAGGATAACACTGGAAATATATATTCATCTTTGTAAACAGTGATTATTTTTGCAAATATGTTTACTCTGTTGACTGATACCTCAGCCATATTTGGACAAGACAATTATATACTGAAATGTAACTTACCTGTATCTGTTCTATATAAAATAAATGCAAGTGGCACCATGGGGAGGGGTTATCATAACACCATTATCTCTCAATCCTAGGAGCAGGGGGTGTAAGAGTAAATAATGCAATACCATGGTCCATTTGCTCTTAAGTATTTCTTTATGTAAAAGAATAGGCATCTCAAGCTTCCCATACATTCAAAAGGAGAACTCTTGCTAAATTCACACCTTTGTTCCAAGTTGAAAAAATAATATTTAAAGCTTATTTAAAGGTTATCGTAGTAAAATTGTTGCAATCCTTTTACTTTTAATATCCAAAAAATACCATCTCCCATAGACTCCATTTTATACAAATAAATATTTTTTTAAAAAAATAATTTCCTTTTTCTCTGTAATAATAAAACAGTAGCTTGTACTTTATCCAAACTAAGATGTAATTAATCCTTATTGGAAGTAAAACCAGCCAATTGGGTTTATTTAATGTTTACATGATTTTCTAGTAGACCTAGGGGCCCATTTACTTAGCTTGCGTGAAGGAATAGAAGAAGAAAAACTTTGAATTTCGAATGGTCGAATTTGGCTACTTCGACCCTCAAATAGGCTACTTCAACCTTCGACTATGACTTCAAATCGAACGTTTTGAACTAAAAAACTAAAAATCGTTTGACTATTCGACCATTTGATAGTCGAAGTACTGTCTCTTTAAAAAATACTTCTACCCCCTACTTCGGCAAGTAAAACCTACCGAGGCCAATGTTAGCCTATGGGGAAGGTCCCCATAGGCTTCTTAACAATTTTCTGATCAAAGGAAAATCCTTCAATCGATGGATTAAAATCTTTCAAATCGTTTGATTCGAAGGATTTAATCGTTAATCGAACGATTTTTCCTTCAATCGTACGATCATAGGAAATGCGCTAAATCCTTCAACTTCGATATTCAAAGTCGAAAGATTTACATTCGGCAGTTGAATATCGAGGGTTAATTAACCCTCGATATTCGACCCTATGTAAATTTGCCCCTTAATGTACAAAGATCCAAATTATAAAAAGATCCATTATCCGGAGAGCCCCAGGTCCTAAGCATTCTGTTTAATAGTTCTTTACCTGTATTCTAGTAAAACTGATGTTACAAACTAGAATCTCAGTAATCCAGATGCAGCTTTTACAATTTGCTGTGTTAGCTGATACTAATCAATGTTCAGTGGAGCATTAGAAACTACTGTAGCAATTATAACAGTGTCCTTAAAGGGATACTGTCATGGGAAAACATGTTTTTTTTCAGTTATCAGTTGATAGTGCTGATCCAGCAGACTTCTGCACTCAATTCTGTTTTTCAAAAGAGCAAACTGATTTTTTATATTTAATTTTGAAATCTGACATGGGGCTAGACATACTGTTTCCCAGATGCTCCCAGTCATGTGACTTGTGGTGTGATAAACTTCCAGGCCCGGATTAGGGGCGGCATGCCGCCCAGGCGCATCATGGGGACCTGTGCTTCTTCATTCAATAGCGCCATTTCGCGGCGCTTACGTGCAGGCTGGAGTGGTCCTGTCCTATTTGCCAGATATCTGCTCCAATGTCATAATTTTGTAGCCCCTGGTACCATTATTATATATTATTAAAGTACCCTCTGAGAGGATAGGCGTGGATCTTGTGGGCACTTTGTTAAAGTCTGCCTGGGGCCATCAGTATTTTAGTGATCATGGACTATGCCGCACACAGCACACGCTACCCAGAAGCTATTCCTACACTTCTGCAAAAACAATTGCCAAAAAATTGCTTCATGTGTTCAGTAGGGTTGGGATCCCTAAAGAAATTCTCACAGATCAGGGTGCCCCTTTTATGTCCAGAGTAACAAAGGAGCTCTGTAAATTGTTTAAAATCTTGCACTTGCTAACCTCGTTATACTACCCTCAGACATATGGTCAGTGGTGTAACTACCGGGGGAGCAGGGGGTGCAATTCGGCCAGGGCCCGCACCCCCGCAGGGCCCCCCGGCAGTCACGCGCCCACTGCAGCGGCTGCAGCGCCGCACTGAAGAGGGTGGGGGCAGGGCCCGGCTGCACGGCCCGCACCAGGGCCCGCCCCCACCTAGTTCCGTCTCTGCAGATGGCCTTAGAGAACGGTTCAACAAGTCCATGAAAAGTATGTCCTATCTTATGTTTAAGTTCCCCAGTGCTCTACAGAATATTTCCCTTTTAAGTTACTCTATGGGAGGCATCCTAGAGGGCTCATAGATATAGCCAAGGAAACCTGGGACGGGGAAGAAACATCCCACAGGAGTGTAATTGAACACATATCACAGATGCAAGATATAATTGTTTCAATTATGCCCAGTGTAAAAGAAAACCTGGCCCAAGCCCAGGCTGCCCAACAAAGAATGTACAACCATATTGCTAAAATATAGGTTTTCTCACCTGGAGACAGAGTACTGGTTTTGTTCCCCACTCAAACCCTATTCGATTTCTGAAGATAGACGAAAAGCTGTCGCTGATTAAGTGGCAAAAATGCTTATGGGTTATTAAAGAGTCTAGTAGTGACTGGTGTAGCCCAATTGTCCTTGTTCCCAAGGCAGACGGTAGCTGGCAGTTGTGTAATGACTTTCTTAAGCTCAATTCTGTGACCACGTTTGACATTTACCCAATGTCAAGGCTAGTTGAGCTCATATACAGGCTGGGTACTGCTCAGTATTTGACAACATTGGCGTATTGGTAGATACTATTAACTGAATAAACCAAGGAAAAAACTGCTTTTGTCACTTTGGGTGGTTCTTTCAGAATGTCCCAGCCATGTTTCAAAAGGCTACGGATAGAATCTTGAAACCTTACCAACATTATACCGCTGCATACTTAGGTAATGTAGTGATACACAGTATCATGATTGGGATTCATGCCTGCATGGAGTTCAGGCTATGTTGGATGCACTCCATAAAGCAGGCCTTACTGCCAACCGCAAGAAATGTGCCATTGGCTATTTGAAGCAGGTTTCCAGGGTGTCACAGGTGTCTATAGAACATTTATTCCTTGTTCTGCCCCCTTGGCAGCTCCCTTGACAGACCCAACTTATGGTAAAAACTCAGTTATGATCAAGTGGTGCACTTAAAGATGTGTTATGTGTACAGCCAGTTTTGTATTCCCCAGATATCTCAAAGGACTTTGTAGTCCAAACAGAGGAGTATTATCCCAGCTTCATAAAGGGGAAGAGTATCCAGTGGTGTATTTAAGTAGAAAGCTCAATGACTGTAAAAGGAAGTATGCCACAATTGAGAAGGAATGTTTGGCCTTAAGGTATTACCTCTTACCAGAAAATGTGACCTTATTTCTGACCGTGCACCCATAAAGTGTATGGCCCAAAAGAAGGAGACCAATAGACGGGTAAATCGATGGTTTACACTGCAGGACTAAACAGAGATGGGCAATGTTGCTGCCCTGTCCCAGGTTCATTCCTGCTAGGCCTCAGTAGTTCCAACCACTGGGTTGAAACAAGTGTGTGTGTGGGGGGGTATGTGATAAGGCCACTATCATGATACCTGGGAAAGTCCAGGGCTTGTATATCTCCCAAGTTCCTAATTGGTTCTGGGATGGTTAGTCCAGCCCTGGTGTTTTCTGTCTACCTGAAGCACCTCAATTGCATTACTTAAACACAGAGCACTCTCAGGACTAAAATCAGCACTTTATTGAATATTATATAAAATCATAGAGCGCACAGATACAGATACACGCTTGACTCGTTTCGTGGTCAAAACCACGTCCTCATAAGCATGATATAACGCTGCCCACGTGAGCATTTAAAAGACTCAAAAAAACACCTCCTAAAAACATTAACCCTTATAGCCCTACACCCAAAGTATTAATTTAAAGGACACATAATGAATAGAAAATAAAAAATAGGGGGCTTGTGTGGCTCGCTTATGTATATAGGAAATATGTAGTAAATGTGATTGATGGTACAAAAATCTCATCGATTGGTACAATCTAATGTTTACATGTATATAACCATCCATGGACATAAATGGCAAAGGGTACTGGAAAATATATATACTACTAAATGTTAGATATTAAATAGTTACAGTATAAAATATTACTTATTAAATCCCAACCATTAATCAATGTATATCTAGATCAATTCATAAAAAGGTTCCATAATTAATTGTGTGAAAGATTCAATGAAAATTTTAATAAGATAGCAGACAGGACATTACTTACATAGAAATAAAGATTAATCGGAGCAAAAGTTAGTAGGAACCAAAATTTATCTGTTGCGAAAAAAGGCATTTGTTACAAAGAAACATCTGTTACAAAGAACGAGTTCATTCCAAAGACACATCAAAAGAAACTTGTCAACTCCCATTCTCTATTTAACCCTCCATATGTTTCTATAGTTTTTAATTGATATATCCAATATGCTTCCATCTTGGAGAGTGTTTTATCTATGTCTCCTCCTTCAGCTTGGGGCTATCAATAATCTGGAAGGTAAAGTGTGATACTTTCTCATGTTGTTCTATTATGTGTTTGGCAATAGCGGATTTAGTGTCTCCTCTTTCTGCTGCCTATAAATGTTCTAGGAACCTGACCCCCGCACACCGTGTAGTCTTGCCTACATATTGGGCCCCACAGGTGCAGGAAGCCAGGTAAATTAACCTCTTCGACTTACAATTGAAATATTTTCACAGTATAATGTTTGTTTGTATGGGTACTAATGAATCCACTAGAAACATTTAATACTGTACATGCTTTGCATCTGGTTTGGCCACACTTATAGGTACCTTTATATCTCAGCGAAGCCAGGGTTTCTATTCTGTTATATTCTATTCATATAGATTTGGAGGAAGCCAAGATGCTAAGGATTTACCTTTACGAAAGACAAAGGATGGATAATGATCTAAAGAATCTTTCAAAACAGGATCCTGTAATAGGATACCCCAGTGTCTACGGATACTGTATATAATAGGCATCCCAGTTGTAAACTGTACTAAAACGTTAGGGATGCACCGAATCCAGGATTCGGTTCAGGATTCGGCCTTTTTCAGCACGATTTGGCCGAGTCCTTCTGCCCGGCCGAACCGAATCGGAATCCTAATTTGCATATGCAAATTAGGGGTGGGGAGGGAAATCGCAGGACTTTTTGTCACAAAACAAGGAAATAAAATAATTTTGCCCTTCCCATCCATAATTTGAATATGCAAATTAGGGTTCGGATTTGGTTCGGTATTTGGCCGAATCTTTAACAAAGGATTCGGGGGTTCGGCCGAATCCAAAATAGTGGATTCGGTGCATCCCTATACGTAAAGTATACACTGGATCTTGTTTACGGGCTCTTGATGGTATTATCTTTTTGTTATTATTATTGTTGTACCTAAATAATAAAACATTGTCATGTGCTACTTTGATATCTTTAGGATCATATACCCGTTCTAAAAACCTGTCGCAAAGGTCCATTGCCTTGTAATGTATCCCAGCTACAACATATTAGGAGCAGTCTTAAAAGCTGGCCTACAGGGATGCCTCTAAGACAAGGCCCTGGATGGGCACTCTGAGCATATAACAAGGTGTTCCATGTGATGGGCTTACAATACAATGTGGTAGTAATCCTATACTGATTAACTGAGAAAATAATATCTAAGAATGGTATCTCCATTTTATGAGTCGCCTAGATAAAATGTATTCCATTTACAGCCCCATTACAAAAATCAGTAAAAGAGTGTAAAGACTGGTCATCACCATCCCAAATTCCAATACAATCATTGATATATATGTAAAATCGAATGATATGTTTACGGTATGGGTTTGTATCCCCAAAGACGTGGCACCTCTCCCACCAACCCATGAAAAGGTTGGCATAAGTAGGAGCAAAGGAAACACCCATAGTGGCACCACGTCTTTGGAGATAGAAACCCCCATCAATGTAGAAGTAATTGGAATGTAACAGAAACTCGACAGATTTCAATTTAAAGTCATTTTGAGAATTCGGGAAACATTTCTTCCATGTTAACCAGAATTAAATGGCATTTAATCCCAAACTATATTCAATTAATGAATATAGGGCAGCCACATCCATGGAAAACCATCTATATGTTGGCTTCCAGGATAAGTCTTCAAACTTATTGATGCACAGTGTCGTGTCTCTTAGAAAAGTTTTTCTACTATAGGAATAAGTAAACTGTCAGCATATTTAGAGAGACCTTGATCCAAAGTACCGATGCTGGCTACAATGGGACGACCTTTAACCTCTACAAAGGATTTATGGGCCGTAGGAAGGGCATGAAAAATTGGAATCACTGGATGGGTGCACTCTAAAAACTTGCACTTGATTTACTCAAGACTCCATTTTCAAATCCCATGTCATTACGTTTTTTCAATTCCTTCCCAAAGGTATCTGTGGGATCCGCCGACAGCTTGATATACGTATTAGTATCTCCAAGCTGCCTCATCACCTCATTCTCATAGAAAGAGGAGCCCATGACAACCACAGCCCCACCTGTATCCGTCTGAAGCACCTCAGGTGGATAATTAAAAAGTTGGGATGCACCAAATCCACTATTTTGGATTCAGCTGAATCCCCAAATCCTTCACAAAAGATTCGGCTGAATACCAAACCAAATCCGAATCCTATTTTTCATATGCAAATTAGGGGTGGGAAGGGGACAACATTTTTTACTTCCTTGTTTTGTGACAAAAAGTCAAGTGATTTCCCTCCCGTCTTGAATTTGCACATGCAAATTAGGATTCAGATTCAATTCGGATTTGTTTCGGCCGGGCAGAAAAAGGGCTGGAAATAGCCGAATCCTTGCCGAATCCCGAACCGTATTCTGGATTCGGTGCATTCCTATTAAAAAGTCAGCTCAAGCCAGAACAAGAGATATACAATCTGGGGGAAAGACACAGGAAAGCTGCCTGTGTAAGCTCACTGAGAAGTTTGGATTTACCACAAAGTTGGAATTGTTTTCTTTTCTCTGTTTGTGAGCCTGGCACCTACTCCTGGTTAGTTAGGACATCTGACCTGTGTTAGTTAGAAGCCCATTATAGGGGTTGTTCACCTTCCAAACACTTTTTCAGTTGAGTTGTTTTCAGATTGTTCTCCATAAACAAAGATTTTTTTCAATTGCTTTCCATCTCTTATTTTTTACAGTTTTCCCAAAATTTAAGGTTAAAATTTAATGTTCCTGTCTCTAGTGTTTCAGACTGGCAGCTCAGTGATCCAGGAGCAGATTCTGAGCTGTTACAATTTGCTACTTTTAGTTGATACATTTCTCAGCAGAATCTGTGGGAATATTAGCAACTATTGTATCCATTCTAACAGCTGCCTGAAATGAAACAGGAATTCTGTTCAGCAGGGCTAAAGATAACAAATGTATCAACTCAATGTATCAGTTTAAAACAACGAAAGAGTCTGCGACCCCCCCCCATCCCACAGCTGCTTTTGAAGGTGAAAAATGAAACTTTGCACTTCAATATTAGAAAAACCGTCACATATAGAAAATAGAAAGTAATTGGAAAAGGTATTTATTTCTGGTGAAGTATCTGAAACCAACTGAACTGAAAAAAGTGTTTGAAGGTGAACAACTTCTTTCAGAGCCGAATTTCTGTTTTTCAAATTGGAAATTCGGCTTATCTAGTGCAGAGAACGCTAGCCTCTTGGACCCCTCCAGCGACATTGTGGATGCCCCTCGACCCCCTCCAGCTCATAAAGGTGAGTGCGTGGGGAGGGGAGGCGGCAGCAACAGAAGCTGCCTCAGGTGGAGGAGGGGCCAGGATTGCACCCAAACTTACTTCTAAATATGCAGTATTTTTAGAGGAACCTATCCCAACTTAAATACATTTTGACAAACTCCTTGTTTTTATAGATGGAGCTGACTGGTCATTGTTGTAGTTTGAACAATGTGACAGCCCTTCCATATGCAAATACATATGTAGCTGCATAGCATTGATACACAGTATATGCCTCTAATACTGAAGTCCTAAGAGAACAGAAAGAAACTTGGACTTACCAGAGGCTGTAAGCTGTAAGTCCTCACATTGCAAGAAATAATGTGGAGTAAGCAACTCTCAGATAAGGGAAACACTAGTACAAAATTCACATAGACCCTGTACCAGAGATTTTAAGCAAGGAATTCAGTAGCAACCACACAGAGAAGCCCTTGTTGGACAGCTAAACAACCAGAATAAACGGGCCAGAAATCTAGATGAAAAAAAGCCTCATTAGCATTTTTATAACAAGCAAAAACATAAAATCAGATTTTGGATATAAAAAGTAGCTTATTGCCAAAATAAAATAGGTGACAAAAACACATTTTACCTTACCTTACCTTTAGGGTTAGTCCACACAAGGAGATTCGGGGAGATTTTGTCGCCTGGCGACTAATCGCCTCGTCTTTTGAGGGACTATCTCCCCGAACTGCCTCAGCGTTTTTCCCCATAGGCTAGAATGAAAAGTCACCTGCACTAATGCACACGTGGCGATGCGTTTTCAATAGTCACCCAAAGTTGCCTCAGTGAGGCAACTTCGGGCAGGATCCAAAGTGTTGCATTTAATCTTAATGAAAAGATCTGCACTCCATTATGTGCAAAATTCTTTTATTGTGTACATAAGAATCCTTGAAAAAGGCCCCAATGGGCCACAATAAAAGAACTTTGAATTTTGCATATAATGGAGTGTGGATCTTTTCATTAAGATTATATATATATATCTATATATATATATATATATATATATATATATCTATATATATATATATATATATATATATATATATATATATATATATATATATATATATATATATATATATATATATATATATTTGGATAATGAAATGTCTACAGTCTAATTTGGTACAAATTGATATGTATAATCTCCAAATTCCTTAAACTCTACTGTGCAAATACTCTTACACAGCCCCTTTACTGAACCTCCATATGGGGACCTCTTCCTTCTGGGGGATTTTCCACAAACTGCACTTCCCTTCTGCACCCCCAGCAGTTCTATCCTCAGATGCTTAGGTTGGCAATCTTCTTTCTGCTTCATTCAGCCTTCCATAGCCTTGTTTATTCCTGACTGGTTGCTGGCACCCAAGCTTGACCATCTGGCCAAATGAGAAATATTGCAATCAGCCAAACGTTTGGAGAACATTTGCCCAAAGCCCAGCTGCTGGGAGAACTCACTACCTAGAGTGGATAAGGATAAGGATATCTAGAAAGTAAAATTAAAAGGCTACTGAGGAAGGAGCAATGGTAAATTATGTTTTATTAAACATATTAATTATGTTTTCTGAACATAACATGCAAATATATTTGTGCCACTGGAAACAAAAAGCCTGTCCCTGTTAAAGCAAAGCCAGGGGCACCCCATCTGCCCATCACTGCATCAATAAGGGGTCATTTACTGCGATCCCCAGTCACAAGTGCTAGAGCACCAAAGAGAGTAAATGCACCCCCCTAAATGTTCATATATAAAGTGTTTGTATCTGGCACAGCATCACCTGATGCAAGGCAACCCTGTTGTTACTACATGTGATAGAGTGAAAGTGACCCTGCGTGGTTAGAACACTTGCCACCATTCTCATACACTAGCTGATAAAAGCTGTGGAAAATCAACCAGATATTGATCAGGAAGATTTAAAATAATCTGCTGGGGGGTGGCTGCATTGACTTGTTGATGCAGTCCTCCCCCAACAGCCAGCATTCCTATCATTGTGATCAGATCATTTGGCTTCCATGTGGGCATAACAGGGAAAGATCCACTCATTTTGTGCATTTTGTGCAGGTTAAAATACCCAGTTGTGTACTAGGGTTGTTGCTTTATGGATCTCCAACTGGTTGAATATTACAAAGACACAGGAAAAGACATTAAACAAAATCACCTAAACTCTGCTATAATTTAATCACTTTTGCTTAGGTATCCTCCAAGGCACAAAATGCAGAAGGATTTATTTGAGATGATTTTTCTTAAAATATTTTTTTCTAACTGCATGAATTCTTCTGAGATAGTCTGGTTTTGTGCTAGCCTGTGATTGAAACTTATTGACTGTACCGGTCTGAGGTGGGAGTACCTGGACCCCTACTTGTTGAAATTACCCCTTTGTGGTATAACTGGATACTGTATCCAAGATATTGAAGGTCACACAAGGTGACATTTGAGGAAAATACCTTTTTGCTCTAGTAAACACTTCTAAAGGCCACCAAGCTTGATTGTCAGTTACTGTGAAACTTGGAGTGAACATTTATTTTATGCCCCACATATTCTTGGAACTATTGCTGATGGCAATGTTTTGGATATCTATATCCTTGTTATAAGGGAGAGAATAAAGTCTAAAACCACTGCTCTATTAATGTATTTGTCTGGAACTAAATCAGTAAGAGAGGATAGAAAATTAAGGTTGCAAAGATAAGATCTTTAAAAGACGTTCCACCAAAAAAACTTTAATTTTCTTACTGATATAATGAAAGAAAATGTAATTCTTTATAATATATTCAGTGATTTAAAATGTTCAGCGATTTAAAATGTTCAGTGATTTTAAAGTTGTCAAAGCAGTAGCTGTCTGTTTTTTTATTTTAAGAAATACTGGTTCTGACTTGTACATTGTTTCAAGAATCAGAACTTTTAGATACATTTACATTAGCAAATATTTGTTAAACTGTTGAAGACTTTTAGTAAACTGTAGGTTGGAAAGTTGCTTAGAATTATATTCTTTACTTAAGCAAAAAAAAAAAAAAACAGTGGTAGAGATCCCCTTTGGGAAGAAATAATCATGTGTGATTAAAAAATCCAATATTGGCAAAGGGTCGACTTTTCTATTCCTGTGAATCAGAAAATGTTCTTTATTAATTTAATTTATCTGACAGTTGTGCATGTTTTAACGCACCGCAACTTTGTAAAATGATATTTTTATGTTTCTTCTGAATCAAATTAATATTTATTCAGAGACAGTCGGTGCTGCCTGAATATGTGTACCCATTCCAGAAGATGAACACATTTGATTGATGTTCTCATAGTCCTGAAACTATATTATGACTTGGCTATTTCTAGGTAAGAACATTTTCAGACAGAATATACAGTTGTTGAACTACATCAAAAGGTGTACATTACAATTTCCCACTGAGAAACAATAAAATATTCTAGGATCCTGAATATATTAAGTATTTTATTGGCTGTCCTCAATTTATTTATTCAGAAAAAAAAGCTGCAAATTGCGTAATAAATACAAGTTAATTTTTACAAGGTTGCAGAAAAGCACCTAAGGAATGAACAAGGATAATCTTATCAGTGTAGTCACGTTTTTCTCCTAACCAGATTTCTATAATAATACTCTGGAAGCAGTGCTGTCTCGCTGGGCTGTTTTATTGCTTAGCTATGCTGTCAATGCATCTTCTAAAGTCTATTAAGACAGCGCCTCCAAATTATGACCACTAGATGGAAGTGTTCTACATGGCTCTTTGAAAACATAAGTCAAGCAACGTGACAGCTTCTGTTCTTTTTTATCTTTTAAATTGTATTTTTATTGAATGCATCTGTGACTGTGTAATGGTTTTTGTATATGCTTAAACATGGGTACTGGTTTTATCCAAAGCCTACACCACTCTGTATGGTTTCCATGTTCTAGCAAGATAATTAAAGGGGAACTATCATGAAAATGAAAATTTAAAATAAGCTTCAGAATACTGAAATAAGAAATTTTCTAAATGCAATCATTTAAAAATTATATGCCGTTTCTGGAAAAATCAAGTTCATCTTCAATTACCCTCCCTCAGTATGTTTCTTTTCATGCACTCTTCATGCAGGAGTTTGGTGTCAGATATTCATTGACAGATCCAATATATCTTATAGGAAGGCTTCTTTTGCCTAGAAGATGTATTAGAGCTCACGCTATTAAAATCACCAGAAATCCTGTCTCTCTACATGCAGAATTTGTGCAAAAGGCCGTTATTTTGCTAGATGTTGTTTGTACTGGAGCTCTAATTCATCTGCTAGGAAGGAAGCCCCCCCTATAAGATATAGAGGATCTGTCAATGAATATCTGACACCCAACTGCTGCATGAAGACAGAATGAAGAGAAACAGATGCTGAGAGAGGAATAGTGAACATAAACGTGATTATTTCAGAAACAGTACAGAATATTTAATTGGTGGTATTTACAAAGTTTCTTATTTCAGTATGCTGAAGTTTATACTCAATTTTCATTTTAGCCATAGTTCCCCTTTAAGGGAGCTATTCGTACAAAATGATCTTATTGCGATTACTCCCACAAATGCTGGAGCAGCAACTTATGATGGTGCTTTTTATAAATATGTGTTAATAATAATAATAATAATAATAATAATAATAGTAATAAAATTAATATAGAATTTGATGCACATGAAGAAGAAATAAATAAATATATTTATCCACACTAGGTCCCAAAAAAAGGGGGGGAAAAGAATTTGATGCACAGGAAAGGCTTTTTGAACTGGCCTTTTGTTTGCTTTGTATGTTTATCTTTTTTCCACGTCCAACATTGCTATATTACTGTAGAAATAAAAGCAAGAAGCACCGGTGGTGAAGTTCTGGGGAGCACAGCGACTACTAGTAAGAATAATTATTAGTATGCTGAAAGAGTACTCATAATGCAGAGGATTATACCCTTAGTTCTAGAAAAAATAACTGTCATATACAGTAGATTTATTCAGACACTGACAGTATTGTGCCACCCCTGATGGCTTTAGGCTAAATCAAGTTACTTTCACATTCTATCTCATACACACTGTATTTCTCGCAATTACAATATTACTAGATGATTAAGGTGTATGATATATACTGATATATACTTACACACACACACACATATATATATACCTATATAAATAAAAGTGTATTTAATAATGCTGTCTATATTTTTGCTAGCAGCTGTATATTTAGTATACTGTGTAGATCAAGAAGTTCAGACATATCTTGCCCTTGGCATTATGCAGCATGTCTAAAAAATAGCTGAAAGCAGGGAAATTATTGATTTATTTGTTGCTGTTAAAATAGCAATTTGCATCTCAAAGCGATGAGTCCACTTCTATGCGAATAATTAGTACAAATACTTTAGATTCCTAATTTAGTCAAGCATACAACCTTGAGGGAAATATTATAATGTACATTATATAATGTACAGTATATTATAATGTACATTTGCTGAAGATGTCTCAGCTTTGGACATTCCTGTCTCATATATGTCCAAAGAATGTGTCTTCCAGTACAGTAGAGAAACACCAGCCAGACTTTTTTTTGGGACCATGGAATGTCTCATATACAAGAACCACCCCTACTTTTTCTGGGTACCATGACATGTGCCCCTTACATTGGACATATTCCATGGCACCCAGGATCTTTGGACATTTTTTTTTTTTTTTTGCAACATGACATTTGAACTATAAATGTACTGAGATTAATTGGCTTTTTCCACTTACTGTTTGGCTCAAACAAGTATTACACTACAACAATACAACTGTAAACAAGTATTACATTTTTGTATGGTACACAATGCATAGATTCGAGGAACGCCTTGAATTATATTTTAAGAGGCGCTTTATCCAAAACCACAGTATCATGCGCGTAAAACTCTAGTAGAAAATTGGCTGTAGCGTCATTGTCAGAATTAGCTCCAGGATATTAGTGCAGGTATTCAAGGCACTCATCAGGGGGAGGAAAACAGCTTGTAAAAGTATAGGGGCCCTGAAAAAACATTATTTAGTGTTATTCAATATGTCACAAAGGGCCCCAAGCAAAAATGTGAGTTGCTGATGGTAGCCCTGCAAGTACTGGATCATTTTACTGATTTTACGCAGCCAGGTAGGGTTATTAATAACCTAACATGTATAGCAGCATGTGTTTCTCTACATGCAAAAATCAACATAGTTTACTTAGGTATTATGTGCATGTATTTCTGTACTGATCCTGTGAACTCCTAGCGAATTGAGTCACTGGATCATTTTACCTGTTAAAATGGCATATTGTAAAGTATGTATTGTACAGGATTGGTTATAAATGTCCAGTAGGAATGATTTCACTCTAGGTTTTCTGAAATTGGAAGAGGTAAGGAGTCTGTCAGGGATGTTGCATTTTCTAGTGCTGAAAAGCCCACAAACTTATTCTCTCTTAGACCAAATTTAGAAGGTATACAGAAATGATTGTGTGCATACAACACAACAATAAATATTGATTTATAACATGATTCTTCTGAGATCCATGCCCACAATCGCCTTCTGTGTAAATTATTATTATTATTATTAATATTATTATTACTATTATTATTATTATTAGGGATTTATAGAGCGCCAACATATAGCTTGTTATAGAGCAAAATACAAGGGTTCTCCAACGCAGCCTGTGTTTTTTGTTTTTTTTTTGTAAACAAGGACTAGAACTACATCAAGTCAAGTGACATTTATTTCCAGAAATGAATCTTTATCCATTACATAATATATTTAGACACCACAATACTATACATTATACACGACAAAATAATATAAACGAGTTGCATACAGCATACCTTATGGAAAATCTGCTTGTCTGGAAAATGCAGCAGTGTTAATGACCGTCAATTGGGGTATATTAGATTTAAAAAAAAAAAAACAAAAAAAAACCGAAACAAGCTGCAAAGTGAAGTTTTTAAATATAGCATATGTTGTAGGGTAACGTCCAATCAATGTGACTGAAACAAACATACGTCCCCCGACAGTGGATGCATGTCATAATAAAATTCATTTAAGCCTCAAATATTTTGAGGCAGAAAGAGATATAATACTGATGTGTAAAGCAAATATATAACTATGTATAACTGCCATTTATTTTTTTATTATTTTTACGCATTTTTTTTGCTACTAAGCAAATCCCAAATGACTTCTTGACATTTTTTTCTGCTGCCACAGAATGAAAAGAGCTTGTTAGTTAAAATACAGAGACAACTGAGGTGCTGATGGTGTGTTCTAGAGCAGAACAGATGGGTATGCTACATGGGAAAGGGGAAGTGGAAGCAGCAGAGACCACTCTCTGGTGCTACAAGGGTTAAGTGCAACCGTAAAGCGCCGGTCAGTGTTCATAAGAACAGATGTCTAAACTGAATGTATTTCATATCCAAGCAAAGGCGAGAAACAGGTGTGGGACAGATGCACCGTGGAACGCACAGTATATATATATATATATATACAGCTTATAGCAGACAATTCATGAAAACTTCAGAAAAATTAAACAGAGGCGCTCCCAGTGACTGCGTCAAGGTTGTGTCCCCTTTAAGATGTTATATCCGTCTCCTTGTTATTCACAGCTGTGTTAGAAGGAGCAGAAACATAAGGGGACCTTGTTCCATTCCATATATTAAATATTCCTCGGAGGAGTCTCTGCTGGATATGTCCTATACATGGGAATGACATAAATAATTGTTCACATAACGGCCTAGCTAGGTGTCCTCCTGGTGTCAGGTATTGTGAATGTGAGCGCTCTTACATTTAGTTACGACTTTTTTCTCCTTGACTCTTCTGTTTTGGAACCATATTGTGACCTGGCGCTCAGACAGACTTGTTGCAGTGGAGATTCTGCGTCTCTTCTCTTTGGTTATGAACTTGCTCGCCGCGTATTCCTTCTCCAGTTCTTTCAGTTGGATTTTTGTATAGGGGACTCGCTTTTTCCTGCCCCTGCGGTAGTTGCTCACCTCTGGCTGCAGGGGGACCACATCTGCATTGAAGGGGGACACAAAGAAGACAAGCTGATGTTATACTGCAGCCTTCCTGATCTGCGCACTGCAGCTAATCTCTCTCACCAGCTATTTGTGTCTCATTACACTCAATGGAAGCAAACACACACTGACATCCTATATGCAGCCTGGCTCTTGAGTAATCGGCTAGGAGCTCGCCTGAAATGGACACTATATCTCATCTGACATCTTTAGATGGTCACATTTAGTAAAATAATAACGCGTAAAAGGGCTGCTGTTGGCTTTACACGCGATTTCTGAATTTGTAGATGTGAGTGAGAGAACAGTCCCCCAATCATATACACCTCAGAGCGAATTGTAATATACATCAGCACAAATTCTATAAAATATTCACTATTTTTTTCCTCCTGAAAAACACATCTTGAGTCACATCGATTTTTTTTTCTTGAACATGTCTTTGAGAATTATTCCTCTATTTGCTGAGATGAGGTTTTTATCTGAAGAAGCTGCAATACCTACGTTGCAGTAAAATTATAAACAAATAAAACTAAGCAACTCAAGCAAATCCGCCTTACTATACCCCAGTGATCCCCAACCAGTAGCTCGTGAAAAAAAATACTCCTCCAACCCCTTGGATGTTGCTCCAAGTGGCCTCAAAGCAGGTGTTTATTTTTGAATAAGTTTTGGTTTACAAGTTTTGTTTGCATAAAAAACAGATGAACTGCCAAATAGAGCCTCAATGTAGGCTGACAATCCACATAAGGGCTACCAAATAGCCAATCACAGGACTTATTTGGAACTCCAAGAACATTTTTCATGCTAGTGTTGCTCCCCAACTCATTTTACTTCTAAATGTTGCTCACATGTTCAAAAAAAGGTTGGGGATCCCTGCCTATGTAAACCATATGGAAATCACACGTTACTACGTTAGTTAGATATAGATAGATAGATAGATAGATAGATAGATAGATAGATAGATTCTAGATAATGATATATATATATATATATATATATATATATATATATATATATATATAAAGATTCCGAAGTATGGATGCACACTGGGAACGTTTAAAGGTTTAAAAATACAAATCTTTAATCTTTTATTAATTAACATTAAAAATGGGTCGACGTTTCGGTCTGTGCCTAAGACCTTTCTCAAGACCATAGATGATTGATGATAGATAGATGATAGGTAATGATTATATATATTTTTATATATATATATATATATATATATATATATATTCCTCACATTATATATATATAGAGAGAGAGAGAGAGAGAGAGAGAGAGAGAGAGAGAGAGAGAGAGAGATGATATAGATAGCTTAATAGATAGCTTAATAGATAGATGATAGGTAATGATTAGACAGAGAGAGAGAGAGAGATGAGATAGATAGATAGATAGATAGATAGATAGATAGATAGATAGATAGATAGATAGATAGATTGATTTTAGGGTCTCCCCTGTGCGACCATAAGTGAGAAACCGCAGCCCCTGAGTGTGACTTCTAATACACACACACAAATACACACACAAATATCCACACACAAACACACTCACAAATACACAAACACAGGCAGATAGACAGACAGAAGTGCTAAATACTAACCTATGACAGGGTACACATGTTCTTTCTATAAAATGTATATTCTTTTCAGTAATAAATATAATCAGGCGTAAACTTTACACATTGTGTCCAGCTCTGATGTCAGGTTAATAGATGACATTGTTCACTAATAACTGACAAATAAAAGGCACATTTTGCCATTTGAACTGCCCGCCTGGCTTTATAAGGTGCAGTATTATTTCGCCTCCCGGTACAGAACTTAAAGGAAACTTTTAAGTCTTAAATAAGAGAAAAACAAATCACAAGCAGGTCGGCATGAACAAGACATAATCTAGCACATACAGCACATACAACAAGCTCCATCTGTTTCCTACAGGGGACCTGGTGTTTGTGTGTATCGCTCGCCCTATAGCAAATGCTGTGGGGTAAAATATGGCGCTAAATAAGAAATGAAAGCTAACGTTTCGGATGCCTCCCCCATGTCTGACAGGGCAGTTTCTAATGTGACAAAGTGATGCTTTATTGCGGCGCGGAAGGATTTATAAGACAGAGCCCACTTGCTCTTGTTTCTGAGAGTAGTAAGAGAGCGCAAGGATCTGGGGAAGTCTTCTTGCTACAGTTGCAGTTCTACTACATTGCCCATACAGCGACACTAGAAATCCTGCGAGGCAATAGTGCAGAAGGGCAGTGCAATGTACAGACATAAGGGAGGGACGTCAGGCTGTATTACCTGGGAAAGGTGCTTTCCATAAGTGACTGGATTGCGATTGGTCCTTTGAGCAATAGACTTGCCCGTCCCAGCCGTTAGGGAGAGCCCAGTGTTGGTAGCCTTCCATAGACAGCAGCGAGTCATGTCTGGGCTCCGGGTGGCTACTGATCCCCGGCACTACTGACATGTCCAAGTAGCCAGGGACCCCCTGGTAGGAACTGGCAAAACTGGGATAAAATGCAAATTCCTTCGCCCTGGAGGAGAATTCATCGCTGGGCAAGGGGTTGCTGGGCTCTGGGTATTTCTCGGCCGGGTGGTAAGAGCAGGGTTTCTGGTGTAAATTAACGTTGTGGGACTGAGACAACCGGCAGCCGTAGTAGCTGCTTCCAAATGGGTACGCATAGCCGAGGGACGCGCTGGAAGAAGTCGGGGGAGCGGCGCATTGTCTCGCTGCTTCTGGGGAGGTAATGTCCGTGTACACCGGTCCTTGGTGAGATCCAATGGCACCAGAATGGCGCCCCAGCCCCGGGTGAGAGATAAAATCCCGACAGTGGCTGCTTGCACAGTTCCCACTCAGTCCTTCCATGGCTGCGCTTTTCCTGGGATTCTTTTCATTCGGGCTTGTTTCATACACGTACATCAAGGTATCCGCCCAATGTGGATGTAGGATCAGGGAAGTCGTCATAGCATGGTCTGGCCGCGCTTTTAAAAAGTCGGCTTCCCAAAAGAGTCACCTAATTTCCTTCAACATGAATGTGTAAGGCGCGCGCATGCGCCGGGATTAAGGCGGTAGGACGGACTGGGGGCAGGTCTGTGGGTCTGGTTCATTAAGAAATCTGCCTGACTCACGTGATCCCAAACAAATAGACAACAATGAGCTCTGAGTCTGGAGCACGTGACCTCGCAGGCAAGGCAGGCTGAGTCCTTGCTGGCTGCAATTCCAGGCGCTGAGGGAAGGCAATGGCTCCTATCCGAGAGGGCACCGAAAGCCTTAAAGGCAAAGGGTGACACCCAAAGATGGCCTGCAAGGGAAATAAAAGACATCGGAAGACAAATTATCCGACTCAGAAATGTACTAGCAGATCAGAAACCGTGTTAAATGCGTTTTTTTAAATCTTCTCTTTTGTGCTTGCAACTTAAAATCGGGGGATTTACTGCCAATCTCCGTGCACATGCTAGTATATGTGTGCTGTCATATTACATCTGAGATTTGCAGTGAAATCAGCATGGCATGCCTAAAACAGTAAGCAGATATACCTTTCATCTTAGATCCATAATTGCTTGAATAACAATAACGTGTGTAATCATCACAGAGAAAATAAAGACGGGTATCGACTGTGCCTATAGATGGTTGCTTTATGAAGACAATATTGATTGCTTACACGTTTTCTTTTAATCTGATGGTTATGCTTTAGCTGTTAATCCTACATTATAGCCGAGTGCATGTGCATAGTGCATGCGTGTGTTTGCGCAATAAGGGCAGTATATCTAATACATTTTATAGAAACATGGCTCGTTGGTTGATTAATGTCCGAAAAAACTATATTTCGAGCCCTTTGTGCATTCTTTGGTAAGTATGAATGTTCTTATTTGTGTGTATAGAACATCTATCTCTCTATATATATGTCTATCTATCTATCTATCTATCTATCTATCTATCTATCTATCTATCTCTAATATCTCTCTCTCTCTCACTCTCTCTATCTATCTATCGATTTATTCTCTCTCTCTCTCTCTCTCTCTCTCTCTCTCTCTCTCTCTCTCTCTCTCTCTCTCTCTATTATCTCTCTATCTATTTTCTGTCTGTATGTCTATATCTATCTATCTATCTATCTATCTATCTATCTATCTATCTATCTATCTATCTATCTCTTTCTAGCATTCTCTATCATAAATATAATATATTATTACATATTAGTTATATATCTCTGTATGGTCCATATTTATATATAATAATTCTATCTCGTTAGCCTTGTATATTGGGTTTCTATTTAGCATTCATCTATCTATCTATCTATCTATCTATCTATCTATCTATCTATCTATCTATCTATCATCTATCTATCATCTATCTATCTATCTATCTATCTATCTATCTATCTATCTATCTATCTATCTATCTATCTATCTATCTATCTATCTATCTATCATTATCATCAATCAATCTCAGTCTAATCTATATGGGTCTATGTGGATGCCTTTTTTTCTAGCCAGCTGCAGAAATTCTGCAACACAATTGCCTTAATAAAGATAAACTATATAGCAGGTATAACAGTTAAATAGCAGTTATATTTTAGGCAAATAACTACCTATAGTTATGTATAAGGGAATTATATAGGGAAGTGAGGACAACTGACCAAAAATGCACACTTCATACTGATATGTTTGTGAGTTTGCTTGTGGGTGTATTTGAGAGACAGAGAATGGGACAATAAGTAGGACGAGCCATTGACATTTGTTGGTGCAGATTAAATAAACGAACAAGATCAATCTTTCAGGTAGTGCGAGGAACGTTTGATATGATAAACGAAGCACAACATGGAGTGATATGATAGCAAATAATACAAGTGATATGTTGGTTGTTATATAAAGTGTACAGCGGCCTCGCTTCCTCCAGTTTCCTCTGGACATCCTTGTGTTTGGAGAAAAGAAACGAGACCCTTTCTTTTTGCGACGGTAAATCACATTCTCCAAGAGAACCACAGTAAAACTTGCTTATTGTTCGCTGACCTAAAACAAGGTCCCGGGGACTGACAAGCATTTGAAAAAGTAAGAAGTCACTGAAAGCCCTGCCGCTTGTGATTTCTTTCTGCAGCCAGGCATTGTCCTGCACATTCCTGCTTTTTATTGTTCTGCCTCAAAAATATGTGGAAGGCCAAGGTCAAGTTAAAAATGCTAGACAAGCCGAGTCTTAATTAGCGTCTAGACTGGCAGTATTGACTTCAAGATTTCAGAGTTAAAAACAGGGGGGGGGGGGGAAGAGACAAAAGTCACATTAAACCGCATATACTTCATAGTGTAAAGCTTTCTACTAAGGGAGTTTACTCCTCCACCTCTGCTTTATAAGGCTACTGTCTGTGTAGGAAATATATACAAGTCTATGGAACATTCATGTTTTGAAAAGGTGCCGGATTCATTTTTCTGTTTCCTCGTTTCGTTTCTTTCTAGAAAAGTAGCATTTGTTTCAAACAAATGGCTTAGTAGAAAGAGTTAAACAGTAAAGTCATGTCGCCTTTCCAGTCATCGAGAAGTGCCACCTAGGTGTTTCTGCTTATAATATCTTATAATATCAGACTAATATCTATAATAACTTATAATATCAGACTAATATCTATAATATCAGACTAATATCTATAATAGCTTATAATATCAGACTAATATCAATAATATCTTATAATATAAGACTAATATCTATAATATCTTATAATATCAGACTAATATCTATAATATCTTATAATATCAGACTAATATCTATAATATCTTATAATATCAGACTAATATCTATAATATCTTATAATATCAGACTAATATCTATAATAGCTTATATGAGACTAATATCTATATCTTATAATATCAGACTTATATCTATAATATCTTATAATATCAGACTAATATCTATAATATCTTATATCAGACTAATATCTATAATAGCTTATATCAGACTAATATCTATAATATCTTATATCAGACTAATATCTATAATATATTATAATATCAGACTAATATCTATAATATCTTATAATATCTATAATATTAGACTAATATCTATGGCCAGATATTAGTCTGCAATGAACATAGTGTCTGTATTGCAGCAGTTGTGTGGCCAGTGCCCCTCGCCCTACACTAGTCCCACCTACATAATCGCATGGGTGCAACATTGTAAAACACAGCCTGCATTTAGGAATAGCACCTTGTTATTTGCAGTCTCCTGCAAGGGTGATGCAACTGAAAGCTATATGGAGGGCACGTTTAATTAAATAATTCACCGTATCATTTGCAGATTAAATACATGAACAGACTTGGAAATTAAACATTCCAGGCAGCAGCAAATTATATAGATGATTTTTTTTTTTGTCATCCAGTCGGATTAACTGCAGACTGACATTTGCAGCTATTTGCAGGCATCACTATTTATTAACAAAATCAGAATCAACGCACACTTTTTCGCTATACATTAATACATACGCCCATACCGGGCATAGCTTTCTGAAATACATCTCATTTTGTATTCCCTTTTCTCTATTGTACATTCTGGCTGAATCGAATCATTGAATGGTTTATAAACAATATAAGCAAAACACCCAGCAAGTAAACGTGTATAATAGTATTATAACGATCACACAACCTTGTATTTTACATTACAGCTAATTTGTCTAAAACTATATGATGTAGCAGCTCTTTTGCAAAGCGTCGCACTACTCAAAACAATATATATATATATATATATATATATATATATATATATATATATATATATATCTTGTATTTGTCTATATATATATATATATATATATATATATATATATATATATACATATATGTTTTGTTTTTGTTTTTTTCAGAATCGGCTCTTATTAATTCACCATGGAAACATTACTGTGCTAAAGAAAAAAAAGGGAAATAGCAGAATAAGGATATCAAGAATATCTATCTCTGTCTTTCCTCTCTCTCTCTCTTGTTATGTTAGCATCATTGCTGGGGTTATAGTTCTGAATCTAATATTGGATTGTGAATGCAATGAAATTACCAAATGGCCGGGGAAGAAGGATTTAACTGTACAAACCCACAGAGCTGAACTACTGCAGAAACCATTCCCTCAGTCACTGATGTTGGCCAAGCCTGGGATCCAGGAGGCGTCCCTTGAGACTGGGCCTGCTAGCTGCTATGCAACGCTCTATTGCACAGGCGAACAGATCTGTATATCGAGCTCTGAAACACCGCAGAACCCTGTTCTCTTCTTGCTGTCACAGCCAAGCAGCACACAGGCAAAATTAAGTTTGTCGGGATATTGATGTGTCATAGCCATTGCAAAATATTTTCGTTAAAAAGAAAGAAAGGAAATGAAATAAGTATTAAGCAGCTATTTATAGTTGTTTATTACACACTTGGTCAGATTAAATTATATGAGATAACTTTTGATTGGGAAATCTGGAATTGAATACAGGGATGCGTTTTCGCATCTGTTGAATCTTGTTAAATAAATGCCTGTATTGCTCTCTGGATTTTAATGTACAGGTATCGTCCCCTAAAATTTATTATTTGAAGGAAATCACATTAATGTTATTGTACAATATAGTAAGAATGCAATTATCATCCATCCATCTATATATGTCTGTGCTCTTGTCTCTATCTATCTATCTATCTATCTATCTATCTATCTATCTATCTATCTATCTATCTATCTATCTATCTATCTATCTATTATCTATCTATCTATCTATCTATCTATCTATCTATCTATCTATCTATCTATCTATCTAATCATCATCAATCATCATCATCTATCACTTTATCTTTATATTTATGTTTTCTGCCTAAAGATAAATATGGTGTCAAAAGTTTGGCTGGATGCGACATTAACTTAAGTTATCACTCTCAAATTTCACTTTTAAAATGTATTTATAGATATCTTTTTATACCCACCATGTTTTAAAACTATTCTGCTAAATTTTGATCCAGATTTACTAAATAGCATTAAGGTCTTCTACATGTGTTTATTAAATGACCAGGGGATTATATTGTATGTAAAATAACGCATATGCTAATATAGCTTTATGCAGTAATAACACCAATATTAGCAACAAAGTGACATTATAGTATGCTTTAAAGGGGCAATAAATCCCCTTGTTCAAAACGAGTTCAGTGAATAAGGCTTGTATTGAACATACATTTTTCCAATTGTTTTAATCAAAAATTCTTTTTTTTTAATTTCTTCACAGAATTTCTACACATAAACTACACAGATATTGGAGCTATTCCATGTTTGGTTTTTGCAAGACAGATTATTTTCCTGCATAATGGACTTTGATTATTAATAAATCAAAACAGTTAAGTCAAAGAGACTAAAATGTGTTTTTATAGAGTTCAGTATAGAGTTCAGCTTATCAATGGTAAGAAAAGTAAACAAATGCACCTTACTGCTTCATGATAAAAACAAGCAAGAAATATGCATAGCCAGAATTTCTTCATTCAGTTTCTTTGTTCATATTGAACATATAACCCCATATTTAATATAAGGCACTAAGTTTGCCCAGGAGCAATAACCCATAGCAACCAATAGGATGTTTGCATTTAAACAGGTGACCAGTAAATGCTACCTGCTGATTGGTTGCTATGGGTTACTGTCCCTGGGCAAACTTCTTGCTTTTTATTACATAACCCCAATAGACTTATAATGCCATAATAACCATTCACTGTTCTTTTCTCAGATGATGGCCAATTTTATAACATGGAGCAACAGTACTTATTTCTAGAATTGGCTTTTAAAATGACTGGTAGCAACAAGGCATTGTTGTTGTTGTTGCCAAAGCAAATGCATTTTTATTAAAGGACCAGTAGCACTAGAAAATGTCCAATATTTAAAAATTCAGTTCAGTAGAAAGATGACAATCTCCACTTGTTTACCCCGTAGAATTCTAAGCTATCTCAGAGCTAATAGCTCAATGAACCTGGTTTATTAGCAATATTAATATCAAAAGTAAATCAAGTTTGTTCAGTCATTGTTAAGGTATTTTTTTTTATTAAATGCTTATATGTCCCTATGTGTGTATAAGTCTGTTATAATGGTTCATTTTCCATATATACACATTCATTTCTACAAAGCATGGCTGTAACCCACAATGCATTGCATGTACTAGTCATTTTAAATCAGTGGTTCCCAATCTTTCCTGCTGGCATAGTAAAAATAGGCCCTTGTTTATTTATTACCAGCCATCTATGGCAGTGGCTATTACACGTTGAGGCCTATTTGCTTTGGTTAGGATTCGGAGTTCAATGCTTCCCTAGAAATTCATAGAAATATTGATGAATACAGCAATGTTTTCTCTATATTTATCCTTGTAAAGGACTAAGATATCTGTAAGTATGAATATGAGCTTATTAAAAATTGATTCCTCTATGAATTAATGTTTTTCATCATTTTTAAGAAATGGCCCATTAACATTTAAATGAAGAGGAAAACAACCATTTGTTTATGGCGACCATAACGTCCAAAGAAGTCTGCACTTTCAGATGCTACACCGTTTCTAGAAAGTAAATATGTGTATTTTATATTTTGTATTTTGGTTTTTTTTTTGTGTGGATTTGGAGGCAGGGGGGCCTCGCGCTATACAGTAGAACTAATAGCATATGCAGTGCAATAAAACATAGGATTCCTGCATTAAAGGAATAATATGATTGTAATTTTATCTCATGCAGCGCATACGTGTCTTGTATGTATTCAATGAAAGCTTTACATCCTTTAATCCTTTTAATGGTTAAAATGTCCTGACTTTTCAGAGCTTATTATCAGCAAAAATGGAATGCTTATAGCCAATAGCACGTGTTGTGGTTTGATGTAAAATATATTCAGAGAAGATTATTCAAAATATAAGAAATTGTTGCAGGATTTAGAGGATTTGAGCCTAAAAATAATGTATGTGGGTTAATAAATTTGAATGATACTGGGACATGTGCTTTTGAAAAGGTTGTAGTCACATTACAGCTCACATATTTCCTGGCAGACACAGGCCTTGCCTAATGCTGAGCATATTAAACTATCCCAGGTCATTAAGACGAGAATCCATCTAGAAGTTTAGGAGTTAAAGGATGTAGAATAAAGTTGAATCCTTTACACAACTACAAAAAGTGGCTATGGTTTTTTTTCCAAATCAGATAATATATAGTATTTAAAATATTGTAATTATATTTTACATTGTTTTCAGATGCAAATAGAAGTTTTTTTCGTAGTATAATATCCCTTTACAGGATGGTTTAAACGGCTTATTACATGGAATTAACTTAAAACTGCGTAGTTCTTACTTTAAAATGTAAATTATAGGATGGTAGCATAATTTTAATGCCAGTATCTATCTATCTATCTATCTATCTATCTATCTATCTATCTATCTATCTATCTATCTATCTATCTATCTATCTATCTATCATCTATCTATCTATCTATCTATCTATCTATCTATCTATCTATCTATCTATCTATCTAATCTATCCATCCATCCATCCATCCATCCATCCATCCATCCATCCATCCATCCATCCATCCATCTATCTTATCATCTATCTATCTATCTATCTATCTATCTATCTATCTATCTATCTATCTATCTATCTATCTATCTATCTATCTATCTATCTATCTATCTATCTATCTATCTATCTATCTATCATCTATCTATCTATCTATCTATCTATCTATCTATCTATCTATCTATCATCTATTTATGTTATTCTGTTTTTCCATTGTTCTATTAAATCTGAGCTCGAAAGGTCTGTGTCTGAACACGAATAATTACATACAAATAACATTCTGTTAATGGTTGCATTGTATTGTAGGTATTGTTTGTATTGTTAGGCTTTACTACTGGATATTCGTGGGTTTGATACAAACCGCACTACTCTAGGCATCTAGTAGTACTGTTTATTATTACAACCAAAATTAAATCACATCAGACTACTACATTTGTCGAGCTCTACAATTTTATTTCTGAAATTAAGTTAAGTGTAAATTATACAATTCTGACTGTACTGATATCCCTTCTCTTGTGTATTTCTTTTATGCAAAAGAATTACTTCTGGTGTATAATGAATAAACATATTCCAACACAGGCGCTTTATAATAAAGGGAAGATTGGGCTTTTTAATACATTTATTCGGAAGCTCACAGGTAAAGGTAAATATGAAATTCAAATTTTCGAGCTGAGTAAGAGTTACAGTGAAGTCTACTAAAAGAGATTGTAGAATAAATTAATGAAAGCAAAAATAAACGGGCGAGAAATCCTGCATTTTGATCATTTGTCTTATTTAGAACGATTTTGGAAATATTTAGCTAATTTAAAGCGGTTGTTCGCCTTCAAACCCTTTTTTTTAGTTCAGTTGGTTTCAGATTGCTCACCAGAAATAAAGACTTTTTGCAACTAATTTCTATTTTCTTTTTGTGATCGTTTTTTTAAAATTGAAATGTAAAGTTTCATTTTTCAACTTCTAAAGCAGTTCTGGGAGGGGGGTCGTCGACTCTTTAAATGTTCTAAATCGATACATTCATTTAATACATTTCTTATATCTTTCCCTACTGAGCAGAATCCCTGAGTTTCAAGGCAGCTGTTAGAATTGATATAATAGTTGCTAATATCCCAAAGATACTGCCAAATGTATCATCTCATGTAGCCACTAAATTGTAACAAATTGTAACAAATTGTATCACTGAGCTTCCAGTCTAAAACAACAGAGACACGAACATTAAACTTCAAATTTGGGAAAAATAAAAAATGAAAAAAAAATGAAAGGAAATCTGAAAAAGTATTTTTTTTTATGAATAATCTGAAAATAGTGTTTGGAAGGTGAACAACAGTTCTCTATAGTGCTTGTACCATATACGGAAAGAGGTTATACAGAGGTGTATTCACTTACGATTAATACAGCGAGAAAATAAAGGAAATACACAAAACGTTTATTTATGTTATTAAAAATAATTGTATTTCTTTTTAGAATTCGAGGGTATGGGAAAAATACAATTAGATCTTTGTGTGTATGTTGCAATCGTTTCCTATAACAAGCTCCATTTAATTAATCGAAAGAAATAATCCAAAAAAAAAAAAAATATGCATGAACAGCAAAAGAGAATACAATAGGCATGTATCCTGCTTTGACATTCATTAGTTTTCATTTTCACGCAGAAACCTATCGAACTGATACGCGTATATTAATGGCAGTTAATGCCAAACAATAAGAACATTTTTTTTCACTTTAAAGACCTGGAGTGCGGTTTCTTTGCTATTTGGATATTTATTTTATAACTCGCACCCAGGCATTGGAGATATATTTGGAGTGCTCCAGTTTGATAATATATATATATATATATATATATATATATATATATATATATATATATATATATATATATATATATTTATTTAATATAAATGCACATTGTATATATTTCAACAATGCACCAGCATGTGTTATTTTAAACCCATATATTATACATACTTTTTCTCTACTGATTTTTGACATGCACAAATGATGAGTAATGGATGTATGAACACTCATCTGTCTGAATATCAGACGCTGCAAAATAGAAATAAATCTTATTTTGATCTGACATATCCGCCTGTCTGGGCTAGCACCCTGTAATTTCTGGCTCTGCTGTAATCGAGAGAGTCACATCTTTGCTTGGGATTGTCTGTACACAGATACAAGAAAATCAACACCCTGCACAGACAATGGCCGGCATCTTGGCCCATTTAGTATGTGAGATTTTTCCAAACAACAATGTCAACAGGAAACAAGGGACACTGGAGGCCCAAGGATGTATCCAAGCTGTAAACTCCCCAGGTTTACTGTCTCTTTAGAAAGAAAGAATAAACTCATAGGAAACAAGCAAGACAGACAAATAAACCCTCTCATTCACTGGAGCAGACAGTGGTCTGAAGTCCAAGTTCAAAACCAAGAGATCAGACAGTCTCTTCTCAGTAACTGAAGGTGTCTGCCCATTTGTTGGAGGAAAGCTTCAACTGGGCTCCCTGCTATGTAAAGCTTCTGTGTAAACCGATATTTAACCCAAACCTCCTCTGTTGCCAGGCAAAACCATTGTCAGAGTTTGAATTAATAGTCTAAAGAGCAGATACAGTAATAGAACTGTACAGCCTTTTATTCGGTGAAATTATTTAAGTAAAACGAATAATACGAGTGTAAATCAATCATCGCTCTAGAATATCTGTTGATGTGATATTTTGTGAGTCTGAAGCTTCATGCCTGTATCTGGAGTGTAGCTGAAACTGCTCACAGTTTAAAGGAACAGTAAGACCAAACAAATTCAAATGTTTTAAAGTAATGAAGATTTGGTGTAATGTTGGGCTGCACTGGAAAACGGGTGTGTTTGTAGTTTATATTAACAAGTTGCTGTGTTGACATAAGGGCAGACATTTAAAGGGGAACTATCTGGAAAATGAAAATTTTATAGAAGCTTCTTCATACTGAAATAAGAAACTTTCTAAATACAATAATTAAAAATGCTGCATTGTTTCTGAAATAATCAAGTTTATCTTCACTATCCCTCTCTGATCATATGTTTCTCCTCATTCTGTCTTCAGGAGTTGGGTGTCAGATGAATGATCCAATATATCTTAAAGGGTGGCCCCTTTTGCCTAGAAGATGTATTAAAGCTCACTCTATTAAAATCACCAGATATCATGTCTCTCTACATGTAGAATTTGTGCAAAAGGCAGTTATTTTCTTAGATTTTGTTTGTACTGGAATCAGCTATTTGAGTGAGCTCTAATACATCTACTAGGAAAGGATATAAGATATACTGGATCATTTATATGACTATTATTATTATTATTAACATGTATTTATATAGCGCCAACATATTGCGTAGCACTGACTAACTGCTGACTGAAGAGAAACAGATGCAGAGAGAGGAATAGTGAATATAAACTTGATTATTTCAGAAACAATGCAGACTTTGATTGTATTTAGAAAGTATTTTACTTCAATATGATGAAGCTTATATTACATTTTCATTTTCACAATAGTTCTCCTTTAAGCTGGAAAAAGGAGAAAAAGCACAGGATACACAGCAGATAACAGATAAGCTCTGTAGTATACAATGGTATTCAACTTGTTTATTGGTTAATAAATAGAAGATGAGTAGTAAAAATTTCAAAAAGAAGGAGAGTGGAGAGGAGATAAAATACATATTTTGATATTATAGACCATAATGACTTGACTGAGAATGCTTTGCTCCCTGTTATTATTAAAGATGCCCCAGAAACAGAAGCCCTCCAGATGATCAGATCTACCAACAATATGGTATGTGATAACATTTTTGCAATTAAGCACAACAGTTGGCCATTAGGTGTGAGAGGTTACAGTACAGTCAGGCCCGGATTTGTGGAGAGGCCACCAATGCCCGAGCCTAGGGAGGCAGGATTTTAGGGGATAGCATGTTGCCCAACCATACCCACGTTGGTTCAGAAACACTGGGGATGCACAGGAGATACAATATTTTTTTAAATTTCCTGTGCGCCAATCCCCATTGCTCTGGTCCTGATGATGAAAATTTGAGCCAATAAAAGGGAGGGGATGAGGAATACGAACGACAGCGAGCCTAGGGGCACCTTATGTAAATCCAGCCCTGAGTACAGTGGCTACTGAGAGATTTTTTGCACTTAGCAACTGTTAAAAACACTATATCTGTCGTGTTAAATACATTGTATGATCATGGCATCCCAGACTTGCAGAAGTGAACCTAGAGTGTGTGTGCAGAAACATGTCACCATACAAAGCTTAGCAGGCTTTTGCACCCACATTATTCTAAAGAAGGGGCAGTAGGGTAGCTAAAGCCATGATGTATGTATCTCAGCATTTTTCACTACTGCCAATGGCTTCTGTTCTGCTTCACAATGACTCTAAATGGGTGCCTATAAATTATTCACCCATGTGCACTTCGCTTGTTTTAAGCCTGTAGTGCCTGGGAAATGTATAGACATAGGCAGACTCTTTGCCCAATACTGACTGCCTCACAGATCAATTCACAGTTTTGCCTCAATAACCCAGATCTGAAAGAAATCCTTTTATTTAACCCCCTGCATTCCTGAAGGATCCATGTAATGCATACAGGAACTCTTTGGGGCTGAGTGAGTTACATAAATAAAGCCTTTCATATTTTTATAGATAGGACGTGAAACATTGCAAGATATTGTGAAGTCATGTAACAGATATGTAAGGCATTCCCAACCACAGTGTGACTGTGTATTCTGGAGGGATGGTCTCTGCTTTTCTGCTATGATAGGGCACATATGGATCTAGTGAGGCCTCCATCAACTTGGCATCTTTCAGAATAGGGACCTCCAGTTCTGTTATTCACTGGGTAATTTAATACACAATTTAAGGTCTCTAGTAACGTAACAAAAAACACACACGTCCACCATTTCTTTCTTTCACACATTTCCATTTATGTTCTAAACATACAGTACAGGTATCGGTATTCATGTTAATTAACGACCACCCGTACAAACTAGTGCTGACAATTACTATACCACTTTTTTGCTTTTTAACCTGTTACCTTTCCTCTTCGTTCAGAGTGAATGGCTGCCCTGTGGCTACACAGCAGCTTATTTATATAAACTATAGTAGTGTTTCTGAAGCAAACACACCAGTTTTACCCGACCCTGGACTGGAAATCTGTGGGTTCTGGCAAATGCCAGAGGGGCTGCTGTAAGTTGCCATAGACCCTCACTATTTATTAGGCTGTTGGGGGGCAGTTTGGACCTCTGTTTACTTGAAATGCCAGGGTCTATTTTGAATCCCAAACCAGAGTTTTTACCCAGTGCCAGGCAAGGAGGTCCTGGTTTTACCAGTGCAAAGCAACAGTCCATTGTATAATAATAATAAAGTGAGCCTTTATGTTTGTCCAAGTATGGGATCTGTTATCTGGAAACCCATTATCCACAAAGCTCCAAATTATAGAAAGGCAATCTCCCATAGACTCCATTTCATCCAAATAATCCAGATTTTTAAAAATGATCTTTTTCTCTGTAATAATAAAACAGTACATTGTACTTGAGCCCAACTAAGATATTCCTTATTGGAAGCAAAAGCAACCTATTGGTTTTATTTTATGTTTACATAATTTTCTAGTAGACTTAAGGTATGAAGATCTATATGACAGAAAGATCCATTATCCAGAATGCCCCAGGTCCCGAGCATTCTGGATAACAGGTCCCATACCTGTATATAAATTCAAAATGTAATTTTTGGGCGTGGGTTCTCCTCCAAATGATTTATATTATTATTTCACCTGTTTATAAAGCACCATGTTCAACAGCACTGTACAATAAATGAAACATAGACCTATAAACCAATACAGACTGTAAATCTAAAGAACACTATTGTTATAGTGCTGGCCCAGACTCTTGATTTTGGCAAGTGCCTGAAGGGCTGCTGTAAGATGCTATATATAGTGATGAGCAAAACATTTCACCATGTACAGATTTGTACAAATGCATACATCATTTTATCCTTCTCATCTCCTTCCACATCAACAAAAGGGATCTGAGTAGAGATGGCGCGAACTGTTCGCCGGCGAACTTGTTCGCGCGAACATCGGGTGTTCGCGCTCGCCGGAAGTTCGCGAACGTCGCGCGACGTTCGCCATTTTGGGTTCGCCATTGTTGGCGCTTTTTTTTGCCCTCTCACCCCAGACCAGCAGGTACATGGCAGCCAATCAGGAAGCTCTCCCCTGGACCACTCCCCTTCCCTATAAAAACCGAAGCCCTGCAGCTTTTTTTCACTCTGCCTGTGTGTGCTGAAGAGATAGTGTAGGGAGAGAGCTGCTGCCTGTTAGTGATTTCAGGGACAGTTGAAAGTTTGCTGGCTAGTAATCGTTTTGATACTGCTCTGTTATTGGAGGGACAGAAGTCTGCAGGGGTTTGAGGGACATTTAAGCTTAGGTAGCTTTGCTGGCTAGTAATCTACCTTCTACTGCAGTGCTCTGTATGTAGCTGCAGTGGGCAGCTGTCCTGCTTCTGATCTCATCTGCTGACTGCTGCAATAGCAATAGTCCTTGTAAGGACTGCTTTTATTTATTTTTTTGTTGTTTTACTACTACTACTACTACTACTACTACTACTATAAGAGCCCAGTGCTATTAGTCTAGCAGTGTTGGGGAGTGGGACTGGTGTGCTAATCTGCTGCTCCTAGTAGTTCAGCAGCACCAACTTTAATTTTTTTTTTTTTAATATTCATTCTTTTTTTATTTAACTTTTTTTTATTTTACTACCGCTGTAGTAGTGTATAAGTTGACCTTTTAGGCATTGCCCTGTAGGCATTTTTTGCCCAGTGTGTTATTCAACCAACTGCTATCTAGCTGTGTGACCGTGTTCACATTCTGTCTAAATATCCATAATATTACCGTCTCCAGAAAAAACACCGGAGTGACTTTTTTCAAGCAGCCATAATAAATTTTACGTAATCCGTATCCATCGCTGTAGTAGTGTATAAGTTGACCTTTTAGGCATTATTTGCCCTGTAGGCATTTTTTGCCCAGTGTGTTATTCAACCAACTGCTATCTAGCTGTGTGACCGTGTTCACATTCTGTCTAAATATCCATAATATTACCGTCTCCAGAAAAAACACCGGAGTGACTTTTTTCAAGCAGCCATAATAAATTTTACGTAATCCGTATCCATCGCTGTAGTAGTGTATAAGTTGACCTTTTAGGCATTATTTGCCCTGTAGGCATTTTTTGCCCAGTGTGTTATTCAACCAACTGCTATCTAGCTGTGTGCCCGTGTTCACATTCTGTCTAAATATCCATAATATTACCGTCTCCAGAAAAAACACCGGAGTGACTTTTTTTCAAGCAGCATTCTTATATTTTACGTAATCCGTATCCACCGCTGTGTATACGTTGACCTTGTAGGCATTATTTGCCCTGTAGGCATTTTTTGCCCAGTGTGTTATTCAACCAACTGCTATCTAGCTGTGTGCCCGTGTTCACATTCTGTCTAAATATCCATAATATTACCGTCTCCAGAAAAAACACCGGAGTGACTTTTTTTCAAGCAGCATTCTTATATTTTACGTAATCCGTATCCACCGCTGTGTATACGTTGACCTTGTAGGCATTATTTGCCCTGTAGGCATTTTTTGCCCAGTGTGTTATTCAACCAACTGCTATCTAGCTGTGTGACCGTGTTCACATTCTGTCTAAATATCCATAATATTACCGTCTCCAGAAAAAACACCGGAGTGACTTTTTTCAAGCAGCCATAATAAATTTTACGTAATCCGTATCCATCGCTGTAGTAGTGTATAAGTTGACCTTTTAGGCATTATTTGCCCTGTAGGCATTTTTTGCCCAGTGTGTTATTCAACCAACTGCTATCTAGCTGTGTGCCCGTGTTCACATTCTGTCTAAATATCCATAATATTACCGTCTCCAGAAAAAACACCGGAGTGACTTTTTTTCAAGCAGCATTCTTATATTTTACGTAATCCGTATCCACCGCTGTGTATACGTTGACCTTGTAGGCATTATTTGCCCTGTAGGCATTTTTTGCCCAGTGTGTTATTCAACCAACTGCTATCTAGCTGTGTGACCGTGTTCACATTCTGTCTAAATATCCATAATATTACCGTCTCCAGAAAAAACACCGGAGTGACTTTTTTTCAAGCAGCATTCTTATATTTTACGTAATCCGTATCCACCGCTGTGTATACGTTGACCTTGTAGGCATTATTTGCACAGTGTTTTCTTCAAACCGCCATCTAGCTGTGTGAGCTTGTTCACATTTTGTCTAAATATTGATAATATTATCGTCTCTAGAAAAACCACTTGAGTTACTTTTTTTCAAGCAGCATTCATATATTTTACGTAATCCGTATCCACCGCTGTAGTAGTGTATACGTTGATCTTGTAGGCATTATTTGCACACTGTTTTCTTCAAACTGCCATCTAGCTGTGTGTATTATCGTTTCCAGAAAAACCAACTGAGTTTTTGTTGTTGTTGTTTTTTTAAAAATAATGCCAGGCAAAGGCAGGCCGCCACGCAGAGGCCGTGCTAGGGGCCGTGCTGCTATGCAATCCTGTGGCCCTAGCAAATTGCCCAGTTTTAAAAAGCCAATGACCCTGAACTCCCAAAATGCTGAAGAGGTAGTTGACTGGCTTACACAGCACACCCCATCCTCTACCGTTTCTAACTTTACCACAACATCCTCCTCATCCTCCACTGCTATGGCCACCCCACGTAACACTTCCTCCACCACCGGTGCCCCTTCTTCACTGGAGTCAGAGGAGTTATTTTCCCATGAGTTTCTTGAACTGAGTAATGCGCAACCATTATTGGCAGAAGAAGATGAAGGAGATGAGGACGTTACACCAGATTTAATTCTGGCAGAGAACACGACAGAGATGGACATAATGATGAGTGATGAGGAGGAGGTCCCCGCTGCTGCTTCCTTCTGTGATGTGTCAGAAGAAATTGATGCATCTGAGGAGAATGATGATGAGGAGATTGATGTTTTGTGGGTGCCTAGTAGAAGAGAGCAAGAGGAGGGTAGTTCAGATGGAGAGACGGAGAGTCAGAGAGGCAGTAGGAGAATAAGACTTAGAAGAAGCAGGGAGGACAGCCCGCAGGGATCAGTAGGGCAACAACATGTATCGGCACCTGTGTTCAGCCAGCCAACGCACCCGCCATTGCCGCCAATGCCGCCAACTTCTACTGTTACCGCCAGATCGCACACTTCCAAAAAGTCAGCAGTGTGGGATTTTTTTAATGTGTGTGCCTCTGACAAAAGCATTGTAATTTGCAATGAGTGCAGTCAGAAACTGAGCCTTGGTAAGCCCAACAGCCACATAGGTACAACTTCTATGCGAAGGCACATGAGCGGCAAGCACAAAGCACTTTGGGAGCAACACCTCAAAGGCAACAGGCAAACTAAAAGCCACACTCCTTCTGGTCCAGCATCTTACTGCTCTACCTCTGCTCTCCTTGACCCATCTGAACCACCCTCCACTCCGCCTTCCACCTTGACCACCTGTTCCCATTCCCAGTCATCTGCCACCAGCCAAGTTTCTGTGAAGGCCATGTTTGAGCGTAAGAAGCCAATGTCTAACTGTCACCCCCTTGCCCGGCGTCTGACAGCTGGCTTGTCTGCACTCTTAGCCCGCCAGCTTTTACCATACCAGCTGGTGGACTCTGAGGCCTTCCGCAAATTTGTAGCAATTGGGACACCGCAGTGGAAGGTACCCAGCCGCAATTTTTTTTCTAAAAAGGGAATACCACACCTGTACCAACATGTGCAGAGCCAAGTTACCGCATCTCTGTCACTTAGTGTTGGGCCAAAGGTCCATATGACTACTGACGCATGGTCCTCCAAGCATGGTCAGGGCAGGTATGTCACCTACACTGCCCACTGGGTGAACTTGGTAATGGCTGGGAATGGGAAGCAGGGAATGGGTAGCTCAACAACAACAACAACAGTGGAGTTGGTGTCACCGCCACGGATTGCACGCGGTTCTGCCACCACCTCTACTCCTCCATCGCTCTCTACCTCGTCTTCTTCCTCTTCTTCTTCTTACTCTGCTGCTGGGTCCTCCTTCTCCTCCTCCACACCTGTGCACCCCCAGCTCCCCCTAGGCTATTCGACGTGCCAGGTACGCCGTTGTCACGCTGTCTTGGGGATGACGTGCCTGGAAAGCAAAAACCATACCGGATCTGTACTCCTGTCATCTCTGCAGTCACAGGCCGATCGGTGGCTGACCCCACACCAACTGCAGATCGGAAAAGTGGTGTGTGACAATGGAAGCAATCTGTTGGCAGCGTTGAGACTGGGAAATTTAACACATGTGCCCTGCATGGCACATGTGTTAAATTTAATAGTCCAACGTTTTGTCTCCAAGTACCCAGGATTCCAGGACGTTCTCACCCAGTCCAGAAAGGTGTCGGCCCATTTCAGACGTTCCTACACAGCCATGGCACGCCTTGCTGACATTCAGCAGCGCTACAACATGCCAGTCAGGCGTTTGATTTCTGACAGCCAGACTCGCTGGAATTCAACGCTCCTTATGTTGGAACGTCTGCTGCAACAACAAAGGGCCGTCAACGAGTACCTTTTTGAACTGGGTGGTAGGACTGGATCTGCAGAGCTGGGGATTTTTTTCCCCCGTTACTGGGTGCTTATGCGCGATGCCTGCAGGCTCATGCGACCTTTTGAAGAGGTGACAAATATGGTCAGTCGCACCGAAGGCACCATCAGCGACCTAATACCCTTCGCTTTCTTCCTGGAGCGTGCCGTGCGACGAGTGACAGATGAGGCTGTAGACCAGCGTGACGAGGAGCTGGAAGCGCACGATTTCTGGTCGGAATCACCAGAACGAACCCAGGCACCTGCTGCAACGCAGGGAGAGGTGCCAGAAGTGGAGTCAGAGGAGGAAGGTGGCTTTGTGGAGGAGGAGGAGGAGGACCAACAGGAGCAGGCTTCCCAGGGGGCTAGTGGTGACCTTTTGGGGACCCCTGGTCTTGTACGTGGCTGGGGGGAGGAGACCGTGGATGATGCAGTCCTTGATAATGAGGAAGCGGAGATGGATAGCTCTGCATCCAACCTTGTGAGAATGGGGTCTTTCATGCTGGCATGCCTGTTGAAGGACCCCCGTATCAAGAGGCTTAAGGAGAAGGACCTGTACTGGGTCGCAACGCTACTAGACCCTCGGTACAAGCATAAAGTGGCAGAAATGTTACCAACATACCACAAGTCCGAAAAGATGCGGCATTTACAAACCAGCCTGCAAAACATGTTGTACAATGCTTTTAAGGGTGATGTCACTTCAGGAACTCATCAACATTCCAGGGGCAGAGGTGCCAGTAATCCTGCCACGAGCACACCTGCAAGGACAAAGCCCTTTGGCCGGTCTGTAACATCAGACATGCAAATGTTTTTCTGTCCAAGGCAGCGCCACAACCCTTCTGGATCCACCCTCAAAGAACGCCTCGACCGGCAGGTAGCGGACTACCTGGCATTAACTGCAGATATCGACACTCTGAGGAGCGATGAACCCCTGGACTACTGGGTGCGCAGGCTTGATCTGTGGCCAGAGCTGTCACAATTTGCCATGAACCTCTTGTCTTGCCCAGCCTCAAGTGTGCTCTCAGAAAGGACCTTCAGTGCAGCAGGAGGGATTGTAACTGAGAAGAGAACTCGCCTAGGTCACAAAAGTGTCGATTACCTGACCTTTATTAAAATGAATGAGGGGTGGATCTCGGAGGGTTACTGCACGCCGGAAGACTTGTTCTGACTTCTATGCAGCTGTCCTTCTCTTCAAGCCTCATGACTCCACACACAGCTGTCCTTTAGCGTCCTCCTCCCTCCGCCACCGTTACAAACTAGGGTGCAAACCCTACTGGTTTAATTTTTTCTGGCCTCAGTGGCTGCAACCAAAAAAACTGGGCAAACAATGTCTACAAGGTCAACGTATGGCGAAAAATGACTATTTTCAGCATTTATATGGCATATTTTTTCTGGCAACTGTGCTTCAGTGGCTGCGTCCAAAAAAATGCATATTTTCTGCATTTATATGGCATAATTTTTCTGGCCTCTGTGCTTCAGTGGCTGCAACCAAAAAAATGCATATTTTCTGCATTTATATGGCATAATTTTTCTGGCCTCTGTGCTTCAGTGGCTGCAACCAAAAAAATGCATATTTTGTCCATTTATATGGCATAATTTTTCTAGCCTCTGTGCTTCAGTGGCTGCAACCAAAAAAAATTATATTTTCAGCATTTATATGGCATAATTTTTCTGTCAACTGTGCTTCAGTGGCTGCGACCAAAAAAATGCATATTTTCTGCATTTATATGGCATAATTTTTCTGGCCTCTGTGCTTCAGTGGCTGCAACCAAAAAAATTTATATTTTCAGCATTTATATGGCATAATTTTTCTGGCAACTGTGCTTCAGTGGCTGCGACCAAAAAAATGACTATTTTCAGCATTTATATGGCATATTTTTTCTGGCCTCTGTGCTTCAGTGGCTGCGGCCAAAAAAACTGGGCAAACAATGCCTACAAGGTCAACGACGTTGACCTTGTAGGCATTGTTTGCCCAGTTTTTTTGGCCGCAGCCAATGAAGCACAGAGGCCAGAAAAAATATGCCACATAAATGCTGAAAATAGTCATTTTTTGCCATACGTTGACTCAACGTATATGGCAAAAAATGACTATTTTCAGCATTTATATGGCATATTTTTTCTGGCAACTGTGCTTCAGTGGCTGCAACCAAAAAAACTGGGCAAACAATGTCTACAAGGTCAACGTATGGCGAAAAATGACTATTTTCAGCATTTATATGGCATATTTTTTCTGGCAACTGTGCTTCAGTGGCTGCGTCCAAAAAAACTGGGCAAACAATGTCTACAAGGTCAACGTATGGCGAAAAATGACTATTTTCAGCATTTATATGGCATATTTTTTCTGGCAACTGTGCTTCAGTGGCTGCGTCCAAAAAAACTGGGCAAACAATGCCTACAAGGTCAATGTATGGCAGTTGTTTAAAGAGAACAGTAGATTACTAGCCAGCAAAGCTACCTAAGCTAAAATGTCCCTCAAATCCCTGCAGACTTCTGTCCCTCCAATACAGAGCAGTATCAAGCAGATTACTAGCCAGCAAACTTACTATCATCTGTCCCTGAAATCAACAGCTCTCCCCCTACACTATCTCTTCCAAGCACACACAGGCAGATTTTTCAGATAAATTTTTGCCCTTGATCCCCCTCTGGCATGCCACTGTCCAGGTCGTTGCACCCTTTAAACAACTTTAAAATCATTTTTCTGGCCAGAAATGTCTTTTTTAGATGTTAAAGTTCGCCTTCCCATTGAAGTCTATGGGGTTCGCGAACCGTTCGCGAACCGCTCGCATTTTTGCGCAAGTTCGCGAATATGTTCGCAAACTTTTTTTCCGACGTTCGCTACATCCCTAGATCTGAGCCATATGTCTATGTAAGGACATACACATACATATATGGTTTATTCATTTTAATTTGGGATAAAAAGCACCCAGATATTATCTGCTGGTGGCCAGATGTATTATGAGTTGTGCCTGTGTTGTAAGCTAGTAGTGAGATTTAAACTATAAATGGTACTTTTTTGCTTAAACAGCAACATAGTGTAGTAGTAGATACCATTACTAGTCAACCAGAGGAAATTTGAAAAATCAAGTTTTTAAGAAATTAGCAACACGGTAGCCTTTTTTCGATTGAAAAAGCAGTTGTACATAGAGGGTAGGAGGTCCTCTGACAATGTAGTGCATGTGTTTAGCAGTGTACTGAGTGAAAAATGCATGTGATTTTGCCTTCCAAATTTTTGTTGGCAGCCCCAAAGCAGAAATAAGGTGACGTGAAAAAAAAAAAACACCCATAGATTCTAATGTAGATTGCTACAAAATGATGCGAATCAAAAATTGTCACATGACAAAATATTCTCAGGGATAAAGTATTGCGATTTAATTGCGGATTCGCTCACCATTAGCCATATACAGAAAGACAGAAGAAAGTCAAGCAATAAGGTAATTTTATTTTCCAAAATTGAAAGCTAAAGGGGTTGTTCACCTTCCAACACTTTTTTTCAGTTAATTTGTTTTCAGATTGTTCACCAGAAATAAAAATATTTTTCAATTACTTTCTATGTTCTATGTGTGATCATTTTTCTAATGTTGAAGTGTAAAATTAAAATTTTCACCTTCTCATGTCTTTCTGAAGCAGCTGAGGCGGGCGGAGGTTACCGACACTGTAACTGTTCTAAATTGATACATTTAGTTGATACATCTTTGTCCCTGCTGAGCAGAATCCCTGAGTTTCATTAAAGGCAGCTGTTAGAATTGATACAATACTTGCTAACATTCAACAGATACTGCTGAGAAATGTATCAACTAATGGAGCAAATTGTAACAGTTTAGCACATGAGCATAATAAGCATCTGACATCACACGTGTGCACATAATAAGCAAACTGTGACATTCACGCATGCATGTGCCCCAACATGGCCACTGGAACTGGGGGTCCCCGCCTCCCACTATGGTGGAGGGAAATATTTTAGGGGAACAGGTGCCCTTTAATGGAACTCAGGGATTTGGCTTAGCAGGGCCAAAGATAAGAAATGCATCAACTAATGTATCAATTTATAACAGTCGTTAACCCCCCTCCCAGAGCTGCATTATAAAGACATAAGAAGATGGAAAATTAAATGGTCACACATAGAAATAAGAAGGTAATTAGAAAGTCTTTACTTCTGGTGAATTATCTGAAATCAACTGAACTAAAAAACAATGTTGGAAAGTGAAAAATCCACAGGGTAGGACATTTGTCGCTCCATTTCTTCAGGTTTGGGTATGCATTGCTCAAACATTCTATCTGCTTTCTCACATTAAAAGGAAAGATTGAAATGTGTTTCTTGGTTGTTTTGTGGGACTCAGCTATCCATTCCATTAGGCACAGGTCCAGAGAGACGACTTGGGGGATGATGAGTTTGCTGTGGAGTTCATTGATAATTTTCCTCCAGTATCTTTGATTATGTTATCATAGTCAAATCACACGTATGAATGGATTCTTGGCATCTTGGACAGTTGTGTCTGTCACCTTATTGGAATTGGGTCAGTCTTTTGGAAGAGTATTGTAGCTAGTGCAGTATTTTAAATTGCACCAGTCTGTCTTTAGATGATATTGTTAGTCAAAAGCTTTAGATGTATGTAGGTATTGAAATAGGTAAGCATAACCCATTTCCATTTTTCAAAGAAGGCTCAGAATGGAAAAATCCTGCCTATCAGGTTTCTGTCCACTAGCATACGCCTGTCAGTAGTCCATGAGTCCATTCCATGGCTAGTGACATAGGTAATCTGTAGCTTTTGGGACTGTTAGTGAAAGGTGTACCTAAGTTGGAGGTAGGTAGGCAAAGAACTTTAGTAGTCTATCCGGTCGTGCTAGCTTAAGCTGGTTATGGCTTTTAAAACTTCCCTCATGTAGCAGTTCTGCTAGGGTTTTAATGCCAAGCCTGGGCCAAAGCTGTATTGTTACCAATCTTTAGTTAATATGAACACTGGTGTTCAGTTTTCTAAACTGGGCATTTCATTTTTAATTCCACTTGTAATAATGTTGCTTAGTATATTAATTCACATTTTCAAATCCTTAAGAACCAATAATACCATGGCTTAAAAAATGGAGAAAACCTATTTTACTGAAGTAGCCTTAATATACAAATATCCATGTTTTAACTATATGTTGGATAAGCTACCATAGACACCTATAGCATTATGACTTCCCTGGTCCTCTAACAGAGAACAGTGACAGTGGAAATACACATGCCTAGCTTCAGTTTATTTTCATTAATAGGGAAAGGAAATGCTGCCGATAGCAGACAATGAAGCTGACAAACAGCTGGCTTGGTACTTGAATGAAAAGCAAGTTGTCCAACAAGCAGACAAGGGATTTCTGACAATTCATTTACCACAATGGCAACAGCATACAAGTTGATATGGCCCCTGTCTTCCCCTTATTGAACTGGCATGGCATTAGCTCATCAGCAGACAAGGTAGAGAAAATACTATGTGCTCCAATAGCCATAGAGAGAATGCCCAAACACTCTTCTGCACCAGTAATTACGGATTTAAAAGAATGAAAAATACTTGCATGTGGCAGATACTGGAAGTGACAGGTAGAAACTGCTTTGGAATGCTTGCTTTGGTGTTCCTAATAGGTTCTTGCATGTTACCAGCAGAGTCTGTCATTGGCAGAGCTGGTCATACATGTGGCTAGGTTGGGTTGGTTTAAGCTTATGACACACATATCATTCCTTGCCCTGGCCCTCTAATAGAGATCATGACCTCTTTATATCCAAATTTCTTCACCTTCTGGCTATCACTGAAACATGACTCTCTCCCACTGACACTGCTTCAGCTGCTGCCCTCCCCTAGATTGAATGGCCATCACGGTGGGGTTGGATTTCTTCTCTCCCCCAAATGTAGATTTCAAACTTTAACTACACCAACTTCTCTTTCCTTCACATCTTTTGATGTCCACAAGTCTAAAGGTCAATATTCCTTACTCATCCTTCTAGATCTACAACAGCCTTTGACACAGTTAACCACCCTCTTCTCCTAGACATTCTATACTCAGTTGGCATTAGTGACACTGCTCTTTCATGGTTTACATCTTATCTTTCTGATCATTCCTTTAAAGTTGCCTTCTTTAACTCTACTTCTACTACATTCCCTCTCTCTGATGGAGTTCCTTAAGGCTCTTTTTTAGGCCCTCTGCTGTTCTCAGTACTATATTAATTTGCTAGAAAAACGTATTCAGTCATATGGACTTCAGTATAACCTTTATGCTGATGTCACCCAACTCTACTTGTCTACTACTGACCTCTCTCCTTCTGTCCTTTCCCAAGTTACACACTGTCTCTCTGATGTCTCCTCTTTGATATGGGCCACCTGAGACTTAATCTTACTAAAACAGAACATTTCCTTCAAGATATTCCCCTGTCCTTCAGATCCCATTCACAGTTCATAACATCACCTTTAATTTGACTACACAGCATGCTGCCTAGGATTTATCTCAGACACGCATCTGTCATTTTCACCACAAATCCAAACACTTGCACCATTTTATCGTATTTAGCTGCACAACATTGCCTGAATATGACAATATCTCAGTTCAGACACAACCAAAACACTTATTCAGTCTCTTATTATCTCCTGCCTTGATCACTGCAACCTACTCCTCGCAGGTATTCCAAGTCGCCTTTCACAACTGCACTATGTTCTAAATGCTGCTGCTAGACTCATTCATCCATCTCACCATTCAACATCAGCTGCTCCCATGTGCATGTCCCTTCACTGGCTTGCAATCATCTTCAGAATCAAATTGAGACTTCTCACATTTACATTCAAGGCCCTTAACTCTATATTTTCAAGCCCCACTCTATATTTCATCCCTGATCTCAAAATACTCTCCTTCATGCAACCTTTGCTCTTTTTCTGACCTTCATCTCTCTTCTCCTCTCATCACTTCAGCCCATTCCCATCTCCAAACCTTCTCTCTGATTTCTGCTTTTCTCTAGAAGTCTCTAGCTCAAGCTGTCGGATGTTCTCCATCTTTCCAAACATTCAAACGCTCCTTAAAGACCCACCTGTTTAAGGAAGCTTATTCAATGTACCTTAATTAATCAGTCATTGCTGTATCATAAATCACAAATTTGTTTCTAAAATCCTTATGTCATATTTGTAACCTAACCTTTAGTTGTGGGCCTTCTACTCCTATTGTACCCTGTAAATCCTTGTTTGTTATTCACCATTTATTCCCTGTTCATTATAAACAAAGGTAAAGCGCTGCATAACTAGTCTGCGCTATATAAATAAATGATGATAGGTTTTCAATTTAAACGCCAAACTTCAGGGCATGTATGGCCTTTTAACTGACCATACATTCCCAGATTTCCATGTATGGCCATCTTTAGGCCTATGAGACACCTGGGATTTTAACTGCTACAGTGGTCTTAAGGAGAACCGCATTGGTCAAAACAGCCCTGCCATCTTTTCCCATTTATAAGAATAGTAAAACCCTCTGAATGCAGTGTTTATGACACTCACCAGACAAGTTAATGACAGCCACTAGACACAACAATGATATCCCAGGTATTTGCAGGCAATTGCCATACAACTGAAAGGGGGTTGCATTTGTTTCCTGCCTACAAGCAAAAAGACCATCATGCTTAGGAAGAGAAATGCTAAAAGGAGCTGAAGAGCACTTCACAATCACTGACTGCCATAAGGGAGGTAACAGGGGGATCTTCATTCAGGGTGGCAGACAGGGAGCCCCATGATGATAAGGTATGGTTCTCTTGCTGGTGGAGGCTGAGTTTGGGTGATTATATGTAGCATATTAGCATTATTGGGGCAGTGGGACTATGTTGCTGTTCATGAGAGGGATATTTAAATTTTTCAATAATGGTTGGCAGGTCCCGCCACTACCCAAAGCACACAGATGACTGGTGGTCTAATAATTAAGGGCTCTATTGGGAGGGTCCTGATAACTCAGGACTAAAGCACCTCATGATTTCTGATGGTGGCCCTGAGAGATGCTTTGAAATGCTCTAAATAACCTCAATCAAATGTTAATAGCTTTCAATTGCAAGGAGCACTCAAGTGACAGGCACTTTGTATTAAGGTATGTATATTTTTATAGCACTACAAGATGTACAGTAGTATGATACATTAATTGAATAGCCACAGTTCAAAATGAGAATAAAACATAAATAAACATTGAATACAGTTACATTTAAGATTAATTGCTCTGTTTTAAACATACTAGAGATCGGAAGTCCCTGACCCTTCGAGTTTACTTCTGTGCCACATTTCTGAGCAATTAGAGCCTCAGGTAGTGAAACTGGGCAAGTTCTGAACTTAATGCTCCTTTCCCACAGAAGTACAAAACACTCAGGGACACATTTACTAAGCTCGAGTGAAGGATTAGAATAAAAAATATTTTGAATTTCAGAGTTTTTTTTTGGCTACCTCAACCATCGAATTGGCTACTTCGACCTTCGACTACGACTTCGACTTCGAATCGAACGATTTGAACTAAAAATCGTTCGACTATTCGACCATTCGATAGTCAAAGTACTGTCTCTTTAAAAAAAACTTTGACTACCTACTTTGCCACCTAAAACCTACCAAGCACCAATGTTAGCCTATGGGGAAGGTCTCCATAAGCTTTCATTGCTTTTTTTGATCGAAGGAAAATCATTCGATCGATGGATTAAAATCCTTCGAAAATGCTGTCATCAGAAATATACTGATTATATTTTACTGATTCAGGCACCTATAGGTGGGACAGTTTGTCCTGTTTGGGTACCCCTAGATACAATCAAGATCACAGTCAAAGTCCCACAGAGAAATGCAGGATCAAATATGGAGCTCAGTAAATATCACTGAAGATTGTGGTGCCTGTGGCTGTGGAGTGCATGGGATGAGGATGCCATGTTAATGAATGTATTAAACAGTGTATATGGATATATTAAACATAAAACCAAAATAACTTGTCACCTCTATGACACATAGTTTTAAAAAAATAAATGCTATAGTAATAAAAATAGAATAATAATTATTATTATAGTATCCCTACAGCAGAGGGTTTTCATGCAGCAGAGTTTTTCAGATTGTTCTGGTATTTGTTGAATCCTTTTGTATTTTTGTCCACGCACATTGTAAGTCCAGTAAGAGACAATAATACCAAATTGCTAATTGACTTTTTTATTTGTGAGGGGAAAGGATTTAACCGCTACACCTGCCGGATACACACCCCTAATGGTTACTGTACCTTCAATTAATGGTGTCTGTAAATAAATAAAAATAAAAATTCTCTTTATTTATTGTGTTTTTCCAACAAAATCTGTAAAATGATTTATTATTATATGTGCCATTCTTGCTGCTGATATAACTGAAAAAGATAAGGGGTAATTACCAGCATGAAGACAAAAAGCCTAACAGGAACTGACTAAACCTATTACAATGGGCAAAGATGAATTACCCATACCTGTACTTAATTCTTGTTCTCTCCCCCCTCTCTTGTTACCTACAGCATCACTGCTTCTGTTTTATTATATATATTACAATATCACATTGGCTCATATTTAATTAACGCGTTTGAAAGGTAAAATATCTATTTCTTACTGATTCCATCATTTGATTTTTCAGATATGATGCCACATATATTTGCTATATACACCTTGGATATTACGTTTTTAGGTTAACAAATTCAAACTGAATTTTAGAGATTTGGGTAAATGTATAGAATATCAGTGTTTGGGGGGCCCTTTACCATCTTTCAAAACAAACTGCTATTGCAATTGATAAGGGACAATAGAACCACACGGTTTAGCCTAATCCCTTTTCATCTGCCTTGATGGCACAAAACGAAATAAACGCTCTCGACTCTTATTTAAGGTACGAGGGAGCAATTGTATTAGGATTCACACCTATCTAAATGAGGGAATTGAACAAAATAAAAATAATACGTGTGTATATTCTGCGAAAATCGATGGCAGAATAAATTATCTATAATTGGGACAAGAAGTTACAATGTCCAAAAACTTGGAACATTATTATTTCTTTTACTAAAACCATGACCTGGATTTAGGGCAAAATTATATTAATATATATATATATATATATATATATATATATATATATATATATATATATATATATATATATATATATAAATCTTGTAGTTTTTAATTACATTTTTTTTGTATTTCATAATATTGGTGTTCATAGTGTGTGTATATATATACGCACACTATGTACACGAATGTTGTGAAATGAAAAGAAATGTAGTCAATTAAAAACTACAAGATTACACACGACTGAATAAATAAATGACAAACTACAACAACAAGCAACAAAGAAGAGATCCTCTGCAATTTTCCCTGCAAACGAATAAAGATCTGTTACAATCGGTCGGATAGGCGGATAAGAGGCCATTCAAACAAAAAAAAAATGTTTGTTTTGTATTCGTCTTTTTGTGTATTGCAAATGAAAATAACATAAATAAATTCGGTTTTAATACAAAAAATATATATCATTTTGTTGACGATGTATGCAAAGATCCTCTATTTGAACTAACATAACTGAGATGAAAATAATTCGGTACATTTTAGTGCCCCCCCTTTATCCCTCAGCCCTGAACGCCCCAAAGACACTGGCCGGATCCTGGGTCACTGCAAAGCCCTTTAGAAGTGTTAGAGAGCAGTGCAGTAGTTAGTGAACAGCTCAGGTCTGGCCAAGGCTTCTTGTTCTGTACACCAACCATTCAGGCTGCGCATTCACCTATTTTCTTTTTGTTATTCTTTGCAATAATTCGCTGCTGTTTCCTGATGATAATTCAAGGTTTGAAAGTATTCTATTTGAGAGGCAACGTGTTTTTCAACAAACTCGATAATTACGGCTAATTAAAAAAACACTGATGGGAAGAAGAAATAATTGGATATCATCTCACTGATTTGAAAGCAGTTAAACGGGGCCCAGTGGAAAGCCAGAACAGGTCCTTTACTAGCAGAGATAAATATGGCCAGCAATAAAATGCATGGCCAGTGTGTTGCTATGGGATAACCCATTGGCAGATAAACTAAATGTTAGCACCTGGGGCAAAGAGGAAACCTCAAAACGCTGTTCCTGGGCGCCTGCTGCAAGGCTACCTGTGAAATACAGGTAGGTAGCCTGGTATAGCCCAGTGATAATACACAACAGTATACGAAGGCTAATGGGCTATTATTGAGGGTGTAGGCTCCTAACTGAACTGAATTTCTATGTTGAACGTTTGAGTAGACAGAGGGTATAATGCAGGGGTGCCCAAAAGGTAGATTGGGCTCTACCAGTAGTGATGAGTAGATCTAAAGACAATTATTTTCAAAAAGATATTTATTACAGTTTATTTATTAAACTTACATAATAAATAGTTGCTAGTTAAACCTAGCAATATACATTTGTTCATTCATCAATACAAATGAATGCTAACAATGTTTTTTATGGGCGTGGATCATAATTGGACAACATCACTAAAAGCTGACCTCTCATTAGTAAAATATGGGCACTCCTGCAATAAGGAGTTAGTAGCAAGGCATGGTACCTGTGAGTGTGTGCTGGCATAAGGGACTTACATAAGGGTTAATTGGGTTGGTGACGGTGTAAGTACAGTATAGATCAGCTTGGTTGTATAGTGTTCACTGCTTATCAAGAATGAAGTAATGGCTGAGCTATCATCATACAAGTATAAACTATAATATAAATGCCCTGCACTCACTAACACATGGGTTGTGTTCCAAGGTGCCTGGGTACTGTGACTGCTGGTGCTGCTGTGTTGCTTATTTATTCATTATTCATGTTCATAATAGATGCATCACTGCCAGATCTCTAGTGCTCAATTCTGTGACACAGCTGCTGCAGCCATTAATAACATTACAGTTCCTGGAGGAAATGTTACAGGAAGAGATGGAGCCATCAGAGTTAAATATTACATTATATCAGTTATATTATTTTGAACTGTTTTAGTGCATAATTCCAACACTGGACAGCAAAGTGCTCTGGGCATGTCCTAACTGCCTGACAGTCTTAGGGGGTTATTTACTAAGCTCCGAATACCTGAAATTCCCTGGAATCCAAAAAATTTGTGAATTTTTTTTATAATATCGGACTTTTAAAAAAAAAAATCACGATCAGAATTTATTAAACCCCAAGGGCTAAAAAGCCTGAATATAAAAATACGGCATTTTAAACCTGTTGAAGTTGCATAAAAGTCAATGGGAACAGTCCCATTGATTTTTGGTTGTGTCCGGGGTTTCGGGCAATTTCACAATGTTTTCGGAGTTTTCGGGTGAAAACTCCAAAAAATTCGGAGATTTCGGGGAAAATTCATGAAAAAATCGTGACTATCGGAGCTTTTCCCGCAAAGCAAATTTTCATAAAAATGAAATAAATAAGCGTTAAAAACCTGAGCGGGTTAGATCGAAGTTTGTAGCAGCCGATATTGAGATAAATTCGGACCTTGATAAATAACCCCCTTAGTGTGGCATTTGCAATACTCTATATATAACATACAAAAATACTTATATGTCTAAATAATCTTACAATAGACTAAGACAATAAGTAACAACAATAATTAGAGGAAGAAACAGTACACCTAGAGAAATCTGCTTCATTTATTTTTTTCTTTTCTTCTTTTTTGTGTGTCAAAACCAGGACTCTAGCATTATGGAGTTACATTAACCCCCCCCCCCCTTCATACATTAGACTAAAGCAAGCTTATAATACAGAAACCTAAATTTATAATCTTAGCAGGCAGATTAAGTCATTTTTCTATGTATATACTACAAGAAGGAGGTGAAAAAATAATACAATTGAATATGATAATCAGTTGATGCACTGCTATATCTGAATTCATATTATGAAATGGAAACCTTCTTTTAGTCATCTGTTTATCATGGATATATAATGATTGTGCACCCTAGAGACTTGAAATATAAGGGGGAATGCCTGGGTTTTGATTCTTATAGAAAGCAGCTGCAAAGAGGAACGGTCTGTACACATTTGTGCTTTAGCTTTTACAATGCATTCTAATTCTCATTGGACAGATGCTCATTTGTTTTTAGCAAGTATCTATGCCTGGGATTTTATTTTATATTATTTATTTTAATTGTATTTTTCAACAAGAGCATACATTATATATAGATATACTTCTCTGAGGAATAGGGTATAATATTCAAAGGAACCCAGATGCTCATTGTGAGAGCAGCAAACAGGAAATGGAATATGTTAAAGTGGTTCTGTTAACTAGCTGTTTCTTTCAGTACATTTTATTAAGACGGTTGTTATTATTTTATAATTGTGTTTGTTGTATTTTATGAATTCTGCAGTCATCTGTACTGTTTTTTTTAAACTACTACATAAAAGGGCAGAGCTATTGTCGGAGCTTCATAAAACAAAATTGTAAATTGCTCTAGATAATCTCAGCACATTGTACATCATTGTTGCTTTGGGGAATATGATCATTTTCACAAAATGTTGTGACAGTGAGAACTCCCTGTATAAATAAAGAAAAACACCAGTGCAAACGTACCAAAAAAATCCAATAAGAGTTAAATTATCTTAGGGACCCAGTCCACCCAGTTTTATGCCATTGTCTACAAGGCTAATGCCACACATACCATTCTAACCACTGCAGTCCCTTCATGCATAACCACCACAGTCATGGCCTCACCCATCTGCAGATGCTTGCTCCTCTTTCATTTAAATGGGAATTACACTGCCTCTGTGAATACTCCCTTTACTGTTACACCAATCATAATTATATCATTGGGATTGTATGTTCCAGTCTAAGAGTAAAGCCTTTATTTCAATATTCTTTTTGGCAAGAAATATATAACTTGATATGAAAAAAAACAACACTTTTCCTTTTCTGCTGTACAAATATCAGACAATATCATTTTGCTATTACCATTCCTTGTGTTTTGTTATTTGACATAGTATACTAGTATACATTAGCACATATAAAAAAATCTGCCCCATCAGACATCTGGATTATATGTACACCATTACCTCTTAATACATACTGATTAATGTTTTGCTTGACGGATGTATAACCGAAGCAGCAATTTGTAATGAATTAATGTATCTCTCCTGGAGAATAAGAAATAATATGTAATATTGGATACTACACACCAGGCATTCCGTTATAGTTCTGGGACAATTGTTCGCCATTTCCTAAAAGCCAAGTTCAATATTGAAAAAAGACTCCCAGTGAGAGATGTTTAATGCGGCCATACATGGGCTGCCCCATACACTATACAACCTACTGGCCTGAAGACGGCATGGATGGAACAGCAGGTCCCTTTTTATTTCATCGTCTGTTTATGCACTATCCATGCACAGGCAGATATAGTGAATCTTGCACAGGCATATATAGTGCACAATACATTGGAAGACATAATGAATCATGCACAGGTAAATAGTGCACCATGTATTGGCAGATATAGTGAATCATGCACAGATATATATAGTGCACCATACATGGGAAGATATAGTGAATCATGCATAGTCATATATAGTGCACCATTCATTGGCAAATATAGTGAATCATGCACAGGCATATATAGTACAACATACATTGGAAGATATAGTGAATCATGCACAGGCATATATAGTGCACCATTCATTGGCAGATAGAGTGAATTATGGACAGGTATATATAGTGCACCATTCATAGTAAGATATAGTAAGTCATGCACCGCCGGTATACTGTATATAGTGCACCATGCATTGCCAGATATAGTGAATCATGCACAGGTATATTTAGTGCACCATTCATTGGAAGATAGAATGAATCATGCACAGGCATACTGTATATAGTGCACCATACATTGGCAGATATAGTGAATCATGCATAGGTGGATATAGTGCACCACACATTGGCGGATATAGTACGCAATGAACAGGCAGATATCGTACTGTGCACCATACATTGGCGAATATAGTGTGTTATGCACAGGCAGATATTATGTGCCATGCACACTAGCAGATTGTATGTAAGGTTAGCTTAAAGGGATCCTGTCATCGGAAAACATATTTTTTTTCAAAATGAATCAGTTAATAGTGCTACTCCAGCAGAATTCTGCACTGAAATCCATTTCTCAAAAAAACAAACAGATTTTTTTATATTCAATTTTGAAATCTGACATGGGGCTAGACATTTTGTCAGTTTCCCAGCTGCCCCTAGTCATGTGACTTGTGCCTGCACTTTAGGAGAGAAATGCTTTCTGGCAGGCTGCTGTTTTTCCTTCTCAATGTAACTGAATGTGTCTCAGTGGGACATGGGTTTTTTCTATTGAGTGTTGTTCTTAGATCTACCAGGCAGATGTTATCTTGTGTTAGGGAGCTGTTATCTGGTTACCTTCCCATTGTTCTTTTGTTTGGCTGTTGGGGGGGGGAAAGGGAAAGGGGTTATATCACTCCAACTTTGCAGTACAGCAGTAAAGAGTGATTGAAGTTTATCAGAGCACAAGTCACATGACTTGGGGCAGCTGGGAAATTGACAATATGTCTAGCCCCATGTCAGATTTCAAAACTGAATATAAAAAAAATCTGTTTGCTCTTTTGAGAAATGGATTCAGTGCAGAATTCTGCTGGAGCAGCACTATTAACTGATTCATTTTGAAAACATTTTTTTTCCCATGACTGTATCCCTTTAAGATGAAATTGGTTTCTTTAGGTTAGGAGACCAGATTGAACTTCATTTAAAGGAACAGTTCAGTGTAAAACTAAATCTGGGTAAATAGGCTATGGAAAACAAAAAAACTATAGTTTCAATATAGTTAGTTAGCCATTCATATATAAAGGCTGGAGTAAAAGGATGTCTAACATAACAGCCAATACCCAACTTCTTCCTTTACAGCTCTCTAACCTACTACCATTCAGAAAGCAATCAGTAACTTGAAGGGGAACCATATGAGATGTAGCTGTTCAGTTAGTTTGCTTTTGATCCTTAGCACACTGGTTCCTTACAGTTCCTTTAAGGGCTAAGTAAAAATAATTGTAATGATTCCAATTTGAGAAGAAGGTATGCCTTGACTTAAAAATTCAGAAAGGAGAATTTTAGATTAATTAATGTAGTGTTTGACAGGATGCTGAGGAAAAGGGCAATGACAGACAGGCATTTTGTTGCCCGTGATTAATCTCGGCTGCAGCTGGTGACAAAATGTCCCTTGTTTCCTTTCCGTTGGCTAACGTGTATTGCCATATGCATCACAGCTACCTTACGAATTAGCCCATGTTTGTTTCCCTAGGGGCTGTTTGCATATTAGCCAATGAAGAGGAATGGAGGGTTATTTTGTTGCCAACTGTAGTCTCAAAAGTTCCCGTCTGTCATTGCCCATAAAGGAGAATAAAGCGTAGCTAAAGAATTAGCTAGAAATATACATGATGTTTTGAGCTTCTGTACCAGCCCAAGGCAACCATAGTCCTTTAGCAGTGAAGATCTGTGTCTCCAAAGATGCCCCAATAGCTCCCCAACTTCTTTTCTGCTGATTCAGTGCACATGTTCTGTGCTGCTGTCACTTACCGAGCTTGGGGACCCACTCACAATAAACAGTACACATAGAATATAAATATCACAATATAGGACTGATTAATAATTAATACAGATTATTACTACATGGCATCTCAGAAACCAGTGCAACTAGCATGAGCATTTAATAATCAGCCCTGTAGCATATTATATTACTGACCTCATTTTCTGCCTGATAATTAGTGACGACCCCTAAGCTCAGCTTCTCAACAGCTGCTCAGAGCCCACTGAGCATGTGACTGTCACAGACACTTTCCAAGACGTTGACCCCCTGTGACAAGTTTGAAGTCCTGGATCATTGCTGCTATTGACAAGGTGCAATAAGTTCATTATATAAAATATGACATTTTTAGTCAAATTCATATTTAGGATTTAGTTCTCCTTTAACCTGGCCAGAAATGGACTTATAAAAGCTACCAATTCAACCCCCCCAAGTCAGCAGGATAGTGTCCCATATATGGAGCCTTAAGGAAGGTCTGCCTAAATTGCCAAACTACCAAGCCATATGAGTTGATTCATTTTATGTCCAGCCTAGGAGCCAAGCTGCAGTGCTTGTAATGTAGCATTAGGATTTTAGGTCCAATATTATCAACCATCTGATGTAGTGTAATTAAAATGCTAGATAATATACTTATAACATTTTGAGATTAGTAAAAATGCAACAAATAAATACTATGTTATATAACCTTGCATAAAAACAAGTTATTAAAAAAAAGCTATATAATAAAGTACAGATTTGTAAATCCATGTTCTCCTTGTTTTTTTAAAGGTGTTTAATGGGCCCTCTAACCATATTTTATAAAGAAAACTACTTTAAGCAAAATTTTAGTATACATAAATATATCTTTAAACTTGTTTTAACATTGTTTATAAATGTTACTGTCATTTATATCAGTATCTGTTTGTCTGTTTCATTCCTGAAACAATGTTGCAGAAGCCAGATTTTTAACAGACCTAGAAGAGATCTGATGTCATCAACACCATGGTATAAACAAATCCTGCCAACTGCAATGATATTTACAAAATATTTTTAATTAAAACCTTTTTAACTAAAGGGGACCTAAAGGCATCCTAAACAATTTCCAATAAACAGTAATTAATGCTTTTTAAATGTGTGTTTTAAGCTGGCCATAGATGCAAAGATCCTATCGTTCGAATCCTCTAGCGATCGGACTTCCCCATCTCCCGACCTGCCATTAACCATTCAGATCAAAGTCTTACCAAAAGAACAGATCAGCCGATGTTCTGCCCCTGACAGCAATCGTACGATAATTATGTCTGACAAAGCTGGTGACAGTCTCCCACTGAAAATGGTATGATCAGCAATACATGCAGAGATATTATCGGCAGCCGACAGAAATTTTTTTCGACCAAACGACCGATCTCCGCCGGACGAAAAATGTCGGGACTCTCCACACACGGTCCGAAAATCTTACGAATCCTCGATTCGTATGATCAGATCTTTGCGTCTATGGCCAGCTTTATTAGTTCAAAAAATCAAATAGAAAAGTACCCCGTTAGTAACACCTGATTTTGTGTCTAGTAATAGATTACTTCACTAGTATTCAAATAGTAGTAGCGAAACTTAAACTTAATCAAAGTGCAATAAGTGCAGGTCATTTGACTCATCAACGAATTAATATAAAACCAATCAATTCCCAGATCAATTAATTCCCAGGCCAATTCAGAAATCAATTAATTATAAATATAAAGTGCAGGTTAGTGCAAATATCAAATGAAAGTTGCCAGATTTTAAAAATAAAATTAAACACCCATTCATTAAAAATTCCTGATTAGGCTCAGATGTGATAAAGTATATCCACAATTCATTAGGAAGTGCCAATTAATTATGCAAAATAAAGTGCATTTACTAAGTTGATGTTCTAAAAAGACCAATAATTTATGTAAGATAAATTATAAAGTGCCGTGCAGTAGGAATCAAATACTAGATAGGTGAATTGCATAGAAATAGGATCTAAATTGGGTTTAAATTATGACCAGGAGATGGGATAAGGACCAAACAAAGTGCCACTGTCTTGCAGTAAAGTAGAGGCATATAATGAAAAAATAGAAGGTGGAGCTGTCCCAAAACTAGCTGCCTAACACTTTAAGGGTTAGTCCACACGGGAGATAGCCACGCGTTTGCGGTCGCGGCGTCAAAGCGCCGCGACAGTCGCCTGAAAATGCCTCGCCAGGCTTTTTCAGGCGACTGTTGAAAAGCGCATCGCCTCGTGTGGTTAGCACAGGCGTTTTTACATAGGCGCCCATACAAAACTGTCGCCTGCGACGGTCGCGGCGACTGTCGCGGCGCTTTGTCGCCGCGACCGCAAACGCGTGGCTATCTCCCTGTGTGGAATAGCCCTAAGTTTCGCTACTACTATTTGAATAGTACTGAAGTAATCTATTACTAGACACAAAATCAGGTGCTACTAACGAGGTACTTTTCTATTTGATTGTTTGAGTTTTGTGACTACCGGGATCTTTTTTCTTTTTTTCTTTATGATAAAAGAGTTGATCCTTTTCTTATTTTGATAAAATATTCATTTTGCAAAAAGGGGCAGAGGACTTGTTAAAGTTACACTTTGTTCCCTCAGGGGATTTCCAATTCCAAAGAAACTGGATTGAAATGTAAAAATTTTATAAGTACCACCATTTCATTTGCATCTTGGCAATATAGCAACTATATTGTGTAAAATATTATTATGTTTTCAAACATTGCTGAGTGTTACTTTAAATGCATTTATGCTGTTGTTGTCCTGCTATCAGTGAAGCTTTCTAATGAATTTCTTTGTTTTCTTGTCCAGCCACCAGAAACACAACTCAACTCCAGTGTATGATAAGCATAGATTTTTTAAAGATAAAACTATATAGAACTATATATATATCAGTTATCATATATATCAGTTGGTGTCCCTTACTTGTTTAATTAACTGATGCAGTTGCTTTTCACAAGGGGCTGCATTACAGCTGTCCCCATAAAATAATACAATTTGGATGGCTGTTGTAATGCTTTTCACATCCTCTTGTGAATGTACCTAGCTGAAAGAAGGAGGCTAATGATGCCTCAGGATGTAATTGTGAATCCCCCTTTAGTTATTCTCCTATTGTACACTTGTGCTCCCACATGCTTTTTAAAGCTAGAATACTTTTGCAAAACCTCCATGATCCTTGCAATTGTAATTCAAGTTTTCAGTGCATATTCTACAGATTAGTAGTAGTATCAGTATTTTCAGTACATATTCTACAGATTAGTAGTATTATTTGTTTTAATTTTCATTAACATTAATTTTACATATCATTTATTTTAAAGGGAAACTAAAGCCCCAGAATGTATTTTGACTTTGTTTAGCTTCAAGACATAACAGATCATTTTAAAAATGCAGGACAAGTTGTACAGGGCAAAAATACATACAATGTGCAATATATATATATATTTTTTGCATATTTGGAACAGGGACATGCTTTTATGCCGCTTAATACTCCTGTACTTGTGCCAGGGTGTGCAGTAATACTCTGGGATGTCCCAGACACCTCATTCCCAGTGACCTATTGCATATGCCTGTATCAACATTAATCCATTCCCATCAATGGCATAACGATCATACATAATCAAACATGAAGTAACTTCTGTTTCCTTGTTTACTTAAAGAATGAACAAAAAACATAGATTTTATTTAAATTAAAACAACAAAAAAAAAGTATTTCAGCACAAGCCCTGCTCATTGCACTCAATGTTGAAAAAGGAGTATACCATGCCTTTAAGGGCGGACACAGATGGCAATTCATTGCGACTTTAAAAAACCTGTGCACGCGTAGTCGACTGCAGATTAATGCAGTATGACTGCACAGCCAGAGAAAAAGGGCAGTTGTGTAGTAGTGTTCCTATAAGATTTAGCCAGTCCGTATGTTTCTGCTGTCTCTGTTGGTTTTATTTTGTTTTCTCAGCCTAATGATGGTCTGTTTTACTTGTACCGAGAGCTCTTTAGACCTCATATTAACAGTGACATCTTCCAAATGAGAATATTCCATGAGCAATTAAGCTACTGCTTAAGTGTTAATGAAATACTGAGGAACTACCTACACCTAGCCATGGAACAGCTGCATATATATATATAAACTCAGTAGTTAGATCTCTCTCATCTGCATTCTGTTCCAATAGAGCAGTGATCCCAAACTAGTGACTCACAAGCAATATGTTACTCACCAACCCCTTAGAAGTTGCTCCCAGTGACCTCAAAGCAGGCGCTTATTTTATTTTTATTATTCTTGGCTTGGAGGCAAGTTTTGGTTGCCAAACAGAGTCTCCTGTAGGCTACCAGTCCACATAGGGCTACCAAATAGCCAATCACAGCCCATATTTGGCACCCCCAGGGAGTTTTCTCATGCTTGTGTTGTTCCCCAGATCTTTTTACTTTTGAAAGGTTGGGGACCCCTGCTATAGACTAAAGAAATCCAATTCTTAGTTAGATCTTAATGGAGAACAAAACCCCCGCCAATTTTTAATAGGTATGCCCCCTGCACAGGGCCCCTGCCTTATTGTAACACTGCCATTGGTTAAACTCCCAGGGGTCCCTCAAAAACTTGTACTCAGAATGCAGATGTGTGCAACTGGGTTGGCAGCCACCATCTTTGGCCACATCATATCAGGTATAAAGCACCCTCAACTACACAGTAGGAAGTGAATACCCAATCACAGGTCTGTTCTCACAAAGGGAAAACTGAACTGCACTTCAACTTCCACTGGTTGCCTACCTGCCCAACAGGTACAAAACGTCCCTGAGCTACCTACTTTCTCCAGGCAAATGTTACTCCTTTGGTATTCCTCTTTTGCACCCAACTAGTGTACACAGTCCCTGGTGTCAGTTTTCAGCCATTTTAGAGATCATGTGTTGTTACACAATCCTTTTTAGTTAGGAATCTGTGAATAGGTTTCAGAATTATATATTGTATATTTATGCTTTTGTTGTCCTGCTATAAGTGAAGCTTTCTAATGAATCACCCAGGCAAGATGCTTTTGGAATTAGGTGACTGCTGCATATGGAGCCAAAATAATTACTGCACTCACCAGAGATCAATAGCTTTGCCTGGAAAATCCAATAGGCTATGGACAGTAAATGTGATGGTCAAAAGTGACTATTACTTTTTCAGCTTTAAAGCTGAACTGTGCTTTTTTCTTAACCATTATAAGAAAAAATATAGATTTATGAAAATATACCTTAGCACTCAAATTATGCTGTAATTCTCCTTAATTGGGAAATAATCAATGTCACTTCCCAGCATTCTGTTGTGACAAAGTTTATAGGTAAAAATTGGGAAGAATACAACACCTTTTGTCAGAGGGAAATTTCACATCTCTGTGTTAATTTGTATATAAACAACTTATATATATACAACATATATATATAATGCCACACTGGTGAACTGTAGTGATTTGATGAATATGCAATCAGCATGTAAAAGCTCATTAAAAAACACAATTTCTCACATTTTTCTAAACGCATTAACAATAGGCAGAATATTCCTTATAGATTTTAGACTCTTTTGATTGCTATGATTCAGAATAGAGCCAAGGTGTTCAAGCCAACACTTATTGACCCATTGCCCTGCCTTATCCCATCCCCCAGCCTGCATGGACACCACCCACTGTCAGTCTCTACTCATTCCCACTCCAACTGCATCCCCCAAATTGCACCCAAGGTACATGGCTCTTCTGCCTACAGCAAGTTCCAGCTCTGCTTAGTTTGCTTTCATAAAAAACCTGAAAACCTCCCCTTTCAGGAAACTACTCAACTTTATGCCCCCAATAAAATTGGATACCTTTAGAGTAAAAGAGGGCAAAACAAGCAGGTTTTTGGGAGGGGAGCTATAGGTATTCAGGAAGTACTGCATCAAGCAGAATTAACAACTTCCCAAATTATGGGCCCCACAGAGAGATTATTGGGAGCCTAAAGTTTGGGAAGAAGATAGTTTCCATGAACATACATTGCAGCTGCCAAATAACACTCAAATTCCTATTGGCCTTCACAGTTGGCCCCCCAGCAGTTGTGGGGTCTGTTTTCTCTATATTTACACCAGTAACTATAGTTACACTTTTCCATAAAATTATTTTCAGGTTTGTGGTTGAAAAAAAAATGTAGCACTTTTTACTACCTTTTACTAGAACCTTGTACTAGAACCTTTTGTTCTAGTAAAACCTACTCACCTGCTAGTTGAGCTTTTGTGTAACACGCACAAAGTGCAGGGCCAATATTTTGGTGCTATGTCTAGATAGAGTCAGTTTATGGTTCCTAATTCTGTATGTATCCCTCACCTTCCCTTTGTGTGGGCACGGTCCATCTGTGGATCCTCATTCTGTATGTACGTTGTGTTCATGGGGAGGTCACAGAGGTCTCCTTTAGTGATGTGCGGGCTGGCCCAATCCTGCGGGTCGGGCGGGTCAGGGCCGACCTTGCACACAACCTTCCAAATGCCGGCTTCCGACTTCAGGGTTGAGCTTTTATAGACACGTGCCTCTCGCCCCGCCCCTTTTGTATTGCCATCAATGACTTCTGATGTCAGAAATCATACTTCATTACCCTGTAGGGGAATTAATGCTATGGATCCCAATAGTTGCATTTATTGCTGAAAGCAGGTTTAATAAAATCACTGGCTGTAGTTCTTTCATGTAAGCAAGGGGTTACTGAAAGAAAAACCATGATCTACTAACAGATGTTGTGCTGGTGACCAGTAGGTCATATAAGCCTAGCATTGTGAAAAAACAGCTTCACAAGATCACCCTTCTAGGTAGTTCCCAGTATTCAGATTTTAAAGCAATGCTTTAAAGGAGAAGGAAAGGTGAAATTGCTGGAGGTGCTACATGTAAGGCACCACTCACTCATTTTACCATTACTTTTCCTTTAAGAAGAAAACAAAATTATATGTTTTATCTTAGTGTAATGCTTTACACTTTAATGGTTACATATCCTATAGCTGTTTAACAGCTGAAGTGCGAGGTACATAATAACTTCAGTAAAACTAGAGCCAGCATCAGAAAGGTTTGGGCATCCCTGGTGTACCCTGATCAACTCAAGGGATTGATTACTGAACAGAAAACTGCAGATCTTCCTTTATATTTAACTGTTGGCACAGAGAAGCCAACCTGGATTTGAAGTTATTTGGGTGTTACTTGGACACACCTGCTTTGCCCCTCTCTACCCCATTATGGAGTTTGTTTCAATGCCCACTGGTCTCTTATTTGTCAGATTATTTTTTTTTACAGTACTTCAAAGCAGAGGTTGACTCTCGGTCCTTCCTGAATGCTTTCCCGGTGTCCCGCCGGCTCATTCTGACCCTGTGTCTAATGCATATTTGAGATGTAGGTTTGAGTGCACATAAATGCATTTGCTAATTCATTCCATTAAATTCTGCCTGGCATTCCGAGTTGGGTTTTACTCTATTTGCATTTCATTATGTTTAAATAGAACCAGCTTGCTGCATTTTCTTGCCCTTGATACATATTCAGGGACCAGTAGATTAGAGAATTTTGTTTGGAACTGACAAAAACGCACTTAGGGAGGAACTCCACGATGCAGCTGGTGCCGACACGTCGACATGCGACAAAACGCATGCGACGTGTCCGATTTTCTGAAGATAACAGGAAGTTTAATTCTAACACAGGAGTGTGTAAGTGCCAAATGCAGGTGGAAAGCAGCATGTTTAGTTCCACCTGCGTTCAGTTCTTATATGTGCCTGTGTTAGTATCGATCCCTTTAAATTAATAAGAGGTGTTCTTCCTGAGCTCCCCTTTTTTCCGCATTAAAACGTTCTGCCTAAGAGGAGCTTCTGTTTATGCCCTTACCCACCATTTCACTTTTTTCCGCTAAAGTGCTACCTTCTGTCAGGCAATGGCTCATAGTCCCATTTCAGGCTCTGGCTTTAAAGTTATTTGTAAATGTAATTTGAAAGCATTATTTGTTTACCCTTTTCTATTCTCTGAATCTCACTCTCGAAATATTGTAGCAGAAATCATTCTCCTCCAGGTCTAGTCAGGAGTCAGAACCAGCAGGGCAGAGAAAATAAACAGCCAAACTTAGTAATCTTACAAACTGGCATTTTTTTCCTGCATTCCCTTGTTGTGGCTTTTGGTGTGTTCCACTTCAAGGGAACACGAGATTACACTGGCTATTGTTTTCTATAGTTTCTGTTCTTACCAAGCTTGACAGAACTGATGAACACAAGTCAAAGACAACGTGATGGTATTAAAAGGGCAGTATATAGTAGAATTAACTTTTAGTATGATTTAGAATGTGATAATTAGTCTTCCGTAGTGATGGGCAAATAAATGTGGCAGGTGCGAATTTGCGCCAAATTTCCGAGATGCTCTTCTGGCAAATAAAGTTTCATGAAAGATTTTTTTTGCATACGCGTCGGAAGAGTCACTTGCATCAGTATTCAGATGCCCATTGACTTTAACGAATTTTTTGAGTGAAGCGAAACAGATTCGCCCATCACTAGTCTTCAGTTGTGTTGTAATTGTGTAAATACACCAATATATATATCTATTATGTACTGTGAACATTGGCCAGTTTATGGATCAGACAGGTAATCTACCGATGTTGGCCATTGCAGCTCCTCTTCACTTCCTGTTGTTCGGATCATTTGGGATGTATGCATTTTGCAGACATACCATGTGCCCCTCTCACACATGTCAGTGAGTGTACCCCATCTCCCTATGTATAGATGTGTTCAGGCTTGTAATTGAAATTGATCTAGTTGCTAGCTCTTAAAAACATTAACAAACAGGCAGCTGCTTTGTAGCAAGCCAGAATGGAAAATGGACAGTAAAGGGCCTAAACAGAAAGAAAATAAATAAATAACAACAAAATGTAATCATCAAGGTTCATCTGTTTTAGCTAGCAATTACAGGGTGTAAAGAGACAGAACAGGAAAGGTAATACATGTCTGTGTGTTGCAGCGTCATATATATATATATATAAATATATATATATATATATATTGCAATTATTTCATCAGAGCTGGGTATATATTTGTATGGGTTAAAAAAAATATTCTGCAGCATCCTTTATTCATCTGAGATTCCTGTAATGGTTGATTATAAGCTCTTGGGTCTAAGGGTCTTGGTTTGTTGTTTCATCTATTATATTGTACTGAGGAATGTTTTGCTTTCTTACTTAACCACACAAAGACTTATATTAAGAATATAAAACAAAGATTCTGATATCTAGGGCGAATCTAGATATTTGCACATGTAAAGGAACAATTCTTTGTATCCAAAGAGATCAGCATTGGAAGAGATTTGCATGGGGCTATCTGCACTACATTAAAATGGCACCAGAAAGAAACAAGGCCAGCTTCTACTCATTGTTAGAATTCTGCGATTGGAAATGATGACATCAGCATTGGGAAATGACATGAGTTTTGCCCCTTTATACACTAAGCCAGGAGAAATTAAATCTATAGTTTTTTCTGCTGTCGTTTGTCGAGTGTTCTGACAATTGCTATTGTTATTGTCATTATGGAGGAATGTTGTTCCATTTAATTAAAAGCACTTTTCTCAGCTTGCCGCTCAGCGTTTATGGCATTGGCATGTTTTTTTTGAGAAATTTTGCTGAACCCTGAAAAAGAAAATGTTTATTGGTCTTTTAATACGGCAGTTAATTAGGTTGTAGTCATCCACCAAAATGCCACTGCAAAATAATCTCCATGTTTGTGAAACACTGTTACTCCCTGCCTTGAGAAGAAGAGAAGACCCTTGAGACAACAGAGTTGTGTCATTTAGAGGAAATCGTGTGGGATGTTGTAGAGCTGAGTGCTTTTGTCGTGAGATCATCTTTACTGATACACAAAACTTCCGGCATTTTGTGCAGTTCCTATACACAGGCAACCAACTTTCAAAGGCATTTAAAGCTGTGCATTACTTTTTGCTTGTTTGTTGCTCTACATACATAATGATTCAAATTGTTTTTCCTTCTCAAAATCCCCTTTTAACTTCAGTGTTCTCTGATTGCAGAACTACCCCCTTCCTGTGCTGGTAATAAGCCATGTATAGAGAGGTGCCTGTAAGTATTAGTAAGCCTGCACAAATGCTAGAAGGGAGCATATCACAATGGAGGATACCCTGAGAAGGTAATCTGGGACATCTTGGGGTGAAATTATTGCATGTTATTTCTGTACACAAGACAGTGTTGAGCAGCCAATTTAATAACATAAATACAAAGTTTTAAAATGTTTTGTGGCACTTCTTTAAATGGTTATTCAGCTTTGTGATGCCCTGTGCACACTACTCATTGAATTATCCACGCACAGATAATCAAACTCTATGGGGAAATTAGATTCAGGGAGGAGGAAGCTGTGAGAACAAGCTTGGAATGAGCTGTATTTAAATTGAATTCAGCTAATAAACAGTGGGAAGCATATATACATTACATGGGGATTCACTTCTGCTAGGGCTTTAGTTACCCTTTAATGACAGTCCATGAATGTGAAAAATCTAAATGTTTAGCAATTTAAGTTTGTGTATACAACTAAGATTAAGAGCCACAATACAAATATCTAGCTTCCTCCTTCTATATAAATTGTAATAATAATGTGCAAAGTCTTGTGCATTGACAACTCTTATATCTGCATTACTGTTCTGCTGCTTAAACAGATAACAATATGGAACAGTAATGCAATATTTGTTTTAAAGTGACACTGTATGGGTTATGGCAGTGTTGTCCAACTTCTGGAAGCATAGGGCAGGCAGAGTATGACACACATTGGGAGCATAGGGAAGGCAGAGTATGGCACACACAGAGAGCATAAGGCAGGCAGAGTATGACACACACAGGGAGCATAGAGCAGACAGGGTATGACACACATTGGGAGCATAGGGAAGGCAGAGTATGGCACACACAGGGAGCATAGAGCAGGCAGAGTATGGCACACATTGGGAGCATAGGGCAGGTAGAGTATGGCACACACTTGGAGCATAAGGCAGGCAGAGTATGGCACACACAGGGATCATAGGGCAAGCAGAGTATGGCACACACAGGGAGCACAGGGAAGGCAGGATAGTGCAAGAGACAGGGAAACCTATCAGGACTCTAAGATGAACAGTTCACACTGTGCTACATACAGTGACACAAAGCTGGTGCCTCAGCAGCAGTTTGCTGAGTTGTGAACATGTGTTACAGGTGTGAACAATGCAGGAGTTTACTGTCTGAATTTGAGGTGTAAACAATGCACAAATTAATCTCATTACTGATACCTTTTAAAGCTTACACAAGGTAAACAATGACAGCAGGTAGGCTTTCATGTGGGGTGGGCACACAAGGCGGTGGCGGGCCGGATGCAGCCCATCGGCCGCCAGTTGGACAGCTCTGAATAGTTAAACTCAGTATTAAATGGACACAACAAGCTAAATTATAATTTATTAACAGGTTAATAAGTTCCAGCTTTTAATCTTATCACCCTTTTACTCCTATTAAACAAATTATACCAAATCTGTCCATTGCTCACTCAAGCCCTTATGGATAAATAAGTATGGATAAATAAATATGAAGTTCTGGGAGCCTTGCTATAAAGCTTCTTTTATTCATATCACTCAGTGTCTGTTTCCTACTTGTTTTTTAATCTTAGGGTTTATAGTATTTCATATTCACTTTATAAATATTCCCTTTATCTTTCTAGGTTAGGCAGAGGGTTAAATGTTAATTGGCTTGTATTGTAAATTAGCTTATTATAATAAAATTTCTGTGCTGCTTGTCTGTGGACGTCAGTAGGCATTTTGCTTTGTTACTATATTTTGGAGGCACTTAACAGCATAGCAAAGATTCTGGATGGAAAAAAATATTATTATTAAGGCCTAATTGTTGGCTTATATCGCGTTGTTATTCTGCTCACCTTTAGTACAGATTTACGTTGACCAGAAATTGAAAACTGACGGCTGCTGATACAAAATGCAGCTGAATTTATTATGCTGCCTTTTAAAGCATTTGTATAAAATCATTAACACATCAAATTTAATTTTTAGTGGTGTCTCTGCAATAATATTATGATCTGCTCACCTTATCACTACAATATCTTCCACATGCATAAAATGTTTTCCGTTTCCATAATCTTTAAGAAAAAATTGAATACCTGTGTTTTTTTTATTCCATGCCTTTTTTGCTGGCTAAACAACAGCAAATATATTGTTACATCATGAGTTTTATGTGAGTGAAACGGCTATGTCGGAAAGAAAATCAGCAGTATGAACTTATAAAGTGTATTGCTTCCAAATATACTGTATACAAGTATAGGATCTATTATTCAGAATGCTTTGGACATGGGGTTCTTCAAGTAAGGGATTGTTTCATAACTTCTTTTTTTAGGCCAACATTAAATAAACCAAATGCGGTACTGTTTTATTATTACAGAAAAAAAGGAAATCTAAAAATTATGTAAAATTGTCATTATTGACTCAAAATATGTGAGATGGCCTTCCCATAATTTGGGGCTTTCTGAAAACAAGTTGCCAGATAATGGATCCCATACCTGTATTATTACATTAAGGAGCAGATTTATCAAGGGTCGAAGAGAATTAGAGGGAATTTTCGAAGTAAAAAACATTTGAAATTCAAAGTAATTTTTTGGATACTTTGACCATCGAATAGGATACTACGACATTGAATTTACTTCGATATTAATACTTTGCCAAATTAAACCTCTCAGAATGGTTGTTTATGGGAATATTCTTCTCAAGACGTTTACAAAAGTGGAGTTAACTGAAATTGAAGTAAGTCAAACAGTCTTGGAAACTGTCATTCCAGGTTCACAATTTTTTTTTTCCATTTTATCAATACAGCAATTTCGTATGCTTTGGCATTTAAATTGTCATTCCACTTGCTGCTTTACTCTTACAACTTAAACCAATTGCAAGTGTTAGAATGTTTTGGTATTAAAAACATTTTGCTGGGGGTGATGCAATTGAACTCCTGAAATTTCTTCACTTCAAATTTTTGTTGTTAAAAAACATATTTGTATTGGGTGTCATGAATAAAAATAAATTGTGAATATATCTTTTAATTAACAATTACTTTATGCCTAATTCCTCCAAGTTCGAGAGTTTTCACATTGAGAAATTCTGTTGTAAATAATAATAAATTAAGCAAGTGTTTTTTTTCAGGATAAAAATCAGAGATTAAGATAATGATTTTACTAATGTTATTGAATCAGTGCCATGGCATATCATTGTATAACTAGTTTATGTCTACTATATCTGATTTATAGTGAATCAAATTGTCTATAGGTTCGCACACTCAGAGAATACAAATAACACGAGTGGTATATGTAAAAAAATGCTTTTACTCTTTATAAATACATCATACAAAAATACATTTAGAACATACCACTCAATGGACAAATAAAGCAAAAAGATATATATCACAACAAGGAGCGGATACACCTACCAATGGAATGAGAATGGCCCCAACGTTTCGGCACCAAGCCTTTGTCAAGGGGATTTTTTATTAGACTTGCATATATCTGGTGTGCCCTCCATTTACCGATATTTTTATAGTGAATCAAACCTTAGGTTTGAGTAAGATTTTGGGATAGTTATTTGAGTCCAATGTCCCTGATGTAGTTATATTGCTGGGCAAACATTGTATAGCAAACATAAGCATTGTTGCCCAACAAACATCTTTAAGAATGAATAAACAGACAGCAGACAGACAAGACTCAGATTGAGTTTTGGTGAAAGAGATACAAATTTCTTGCTGATCTTTTAGAATTGCATTGGACAGCATTTTGGCCTGAAGACCTCCTTAAGCTAACTATATTGCCTAGGTCAGCATTCGGGGTTTAAGGTCTCTTTGACTGTTGATTATAAAGCACAACTTCACTTTACATGGGTAGCTTCGCCTCAGACCCAGATTTCAAAATTAAATATAAAATCTTTACCCTTTTGTAAAACGGATTTCAGTGCAGACATTTGCGAGAGCAGCACTAATAACTAATGCATTTTGAAAAGATCATATCTTCCTGTGACAGTATCCCTTTAAGAATACATATGCAGAGGTGAAATAAAACATCAACCACAAGCCTTTAAATCAACCACATGTATATTCATAAAGTTGCTCACATGAACGGTAAGTTGCCGTTCAACAAAAGCTGGAAATCAAACTGTTTATTTTCCCTTATAAATAATATAAATAAATAATAATGAATACATAATATTATAAGTAAAAAAAAATATATATATATAAATTTATAAATATAAATATTTTGAAAAGCCAGGCAATTTTAAAGCAATGTGTGGGACCGATGATCTTTGTTATTCAGAATCATGACAAGGCTCGAGACCCTCGGGATCTGGATCAGAGGTTTGGTCTATGTACCTCTCATTGTTGCCCCAAATACCACCAATTTCATAACCTCACTACTTCTGTCCATCCATATTCTTTATCAGTTGCCTTTGGGATTATTTTCTAGATTCTAGATTCTTCCAAGTGATGAAATAAAAAATGACTAGCCCCCACTGCAAAAAACACTTTCTGCCTTTCACACATATATTGTGTATCAGTCACATTCCCTGTCAAGGACATTTGCACACCTGGTCCCACCACCAGCTTCTTGGTCTACTCTTTCTATTATTGTAATTCTGGTGATAAATGATCTCATTACATGAGCCTCTCAGTTCTCAGGGCCCTGGTGTAGTCACATCATCTTCATATATTTAGTAACATATCTTACACTGTATATCACTGCAAGGGTATACCTTTGTTCATTGACTGCCAAGATTATTGGACTAATAGGAATGGGACTGAGATAATTGATATTTGTATTTCTCTACTGTAGTTCTAACCAGTGGCGGAACTACTGGGGGTGCAGGAGGTGTGACTGCACCAGGGACCGCACCCCCTTGGGCCCACCACCGTTCCTCGGCTGTGGAGGTTGATGGGGCCCGGATGTATGGTCTGCACCTGGGCCCTCCAGGGGACAGTTCCGTTACTGGTTCTAACACCAGATTCAATCCAACCTCTTCTTATTATTTTATTGTTAGGAATAGAATCTGGATATGTGTGACCCAGAGTTACACAATAACATATGAGGGCCAATGTGAATACAGTGCAAATAAAGTGTAGTTTAGTTACCCCCTTAGCTAAGGTTTGAAACATATTAAATAACATTTTAACAGTCTCCTTGGTTTAGTGATCCAAATGTGTCTAGAATAAATTATCATTCATCTGCAAATATTACTCCGATTGTATTGGGGCCCTTTTTACACTGCTTTTGGATCCCATGACACAATGTAAGAAGTAGTGATGGGCAAATAAATTCGCTAGATGCAAATTCACGGTGTAGTTCTGCGTTTTGCAAGCGAACAAATTTGTGAAACTGCAGCGAAAAATATGCCTTGCCAAAAAAAATTTTGACTCACATAAGAATAGTCCTAGTCGTAGTCGAGTATAAAAATTCCTGCTTGTCAAAATTATTCCGACACCCATTGATTTTAATGCATTTGTACAAAATAGGTGTGCGTATAAATTGGTGTGGGCGTTTGTTCAAAATAATTTTGACGCCCATTGACTTCAATAATTTTTCACCGTTCTGCGAATTACGCTGCAAATTTTTTGGCAAAGCTAAACGGGACAAATTTGCCCATCACTGGTTTAAAAAGCCATTTTATATTACGTAGGGAACCTGAACTGGTCAAAGGATACTGAGAGCTGTAGTTCCATAGCTGCCGAAGAATCTTTTGCTGAAGCTTGTTTATTCTTGCTTATAACCCAAATCCTCAGACACAAGTACAGACAGACACTTGTCATAATTAGGAAATATATTTATTAGCAGAATTTATGCTAGAGTCTAGACATAAACTTTAGGCAATTTGGAGGTAAAGCTACATATTTTTGAACTCTGCTTGCTTAAAGGCACATGTACAGCATAAGAATGGAACGGCATTTATCGATTTGAAAAAATGACTACAGGTGCTCTCGTTCGGCTATACTTTGGACCATAATTAAAACGGTTTTGAAAGAGACTTGTGTAACCTGCAGGCACAGTCATTATTTAACCTACCCTTTCTGTACCACATGGCTCTAGTCTTACTATAATATATTGCATTTTTCTTATCGTTGAAACATTTTCATAATGTAAACAATATATATATATATATTGTGCCACTATAATGTGGATATTGATATTTTTTGCCATGCATACATAAAAATATATGTGCACCTAAGCAGATTCATCACAAATCTGGGACCAGCTGAATTGAATTGTTTGTCTCTGGATCAGGGAAGGCACCAGCCAATAAAAAAAAGTTTTCCCAAGGCCCGTTTGCCCGTTTGGGGACTTATCATTATCTACTTTGTCTGCAATTCACTTGGATGCACCATTTCCCAAAATGAGAGACTCATCATTTTAAATGTCTGGAAGGTTTTTGCCTTTTTAATGTCAATGAAAAAAAATCTTAGAGATGTTTCTTATTAAGAGCTTAGAGCTAAAAATAAATCCAAATTGTGGGAACCAACAATGGAAAGCCGACCAGCTTCCTCGCTTGCAAATTCAGTTATTCACACACACGCAAAATGCTAAATGCACAAAGGGAAAGAATTCCCAAACATTATTTACTGTGTGTGCTATGTTGACAACTACGCATTTTCAAGGTGATTGTGCTGCTCTACTTATTAAGATGAGAGACTGCTGTATATGTATATGTTACATGTGCATATTAAATAGGGCGAGCGTAGTACTGCACAGATTTGGGTTTTGGGGGCTTTTAAGTGTAATCTTTGGCTTTAGTGCTGGATAAAAAGAGAGGTACTAATCTGACCAAGAAATCTGGGAATTGTACTTTGGTTCTTTGCATATAGATATTTTTAAGTTAAGAAGGATAGTGCTTGCCACCTAACTAATATGAAGGCTTCTTTTTATCTGCTATAGTATTAACTAGGAATTGATATATATTTCTGTAGAGATCTGTCACCGGACAGACTGATGAGCTTCTGTTTGCCTGATCCGAGCACACATTCCTCTCTTACCAGCAGCTGGCACATTTCCATGACATCTAAATTTGTATATTCAACACGAAACTCTACTCCATGTCCTTTAATGTGTGTGCTGCAAAGCTGTCTGCTCAGCTCAGACATTTGCTCTTTGCTTGTTTAGCACAAGGAGCATTATTCAGCAAATACACTACACATTCTAAAAAGGATATATTATTGAAATAGGCACCATTGGTTTCTGTAATGCAGTAACCCATTGCAAATGTTGAAGCTGAAGGTTGTCACGCAGCACATAATCTACTGAGACCTATGCACTATGCCACATTAATAAAGGATATTATTTTCTTTTTTTTTTAAAGGGATGCTGACAGGTTGGGGGGAGGGGTGGGCAACAGGTCTGGATTGAGAATTAAAATAGGCCCTGGCATTTCAGGTACACAGAGGCCCAATCAGCCCCCACCAGCCCACTAAATACTGACTTTCTATGGCACCTTATAGCAGCCCCTCTAGCATTTGCCAGAACCCACGGATTACCAGTTATGGGCCTGGTGGGCAAAAATCCCAATAGAACAAATGTTAACAGCAGAGGGTAGCATGGACCTATAAAAACCTACAATTTGTCACATAATTTTCTTATGACCTGTGCCATTTCCAGTAGCAATAACACATTATTACGGCAGTTGGTGCAACAAGTAGTGATGGGCAAATAAATTCTCCACCGGCGAATAAAGTTTTGAATCGCCAGCGTCAATTTCCAATTTTCATTTTTCATCAAAATGTTTGAATTTCACAATTTTTTTGTGAACTTTACAGTTTCACAATTTTTCTGCAAACTTTTTGCCATTTTCCGGAAAATTTGCGAATTTTTCAGCGAAACGGGAGAAATTTGCCCATCAAGGCTCTTGAAGGCAAAGACATTTTAGGGCCTCCCAATCATGGGGAGTTGATCTCTTTCTCAAACATATAGGGTTGAATTTCGAGGGGTTAAATCTCTCGAAATTCGACTGGGGAATAGAATCGAATAGGCAATTCGGGCGAATTTACGCTCTGGCGAATAGTCGAATTGGCGAATATTCACCAGGCGAATAGGCACTCGATCGAATATTCGCTCGAAGGATTTTCATACGATCGAATGCCTTTTTATTCAATCAAAAACTTGGAAAACAAGCCTATGGGACTTTCCCATAGGCTTTTAAAGCAATTCGGTAGGTTTTAGTCGCAGCGTTTTTGCGCTCGATCCAGTACTTCGACTATTGAATGGCGAATAGTCGCAGCGTTTTTGTGCTCGATCTATTCGAATCATTCTACTCAGTCGAATTTATGCCAATTCGATAGTCGAGGAGCACAAAAATTCAAAGTTTTTTTACTTCTAATCCTTCACTCGAAGTTAGTGAATCGGCCCCATACAGAAAATATGCATCAGATAGGACCACACTGGGCCCACCCTACTTCTGTGTCTTTCAGCTGTGGCAGGTTCTGCTTCCCGTCTGTTTTGCCTCTGATGCCTACCATTGGCGTGTAACACCTACACTATGTTGTGGGTATATAGGCATCCACTGTTCTTAATATTAACATGTATTTTTAGAATGCCATCATATTTTGCAGTGCTGTAGTGAATAATAAAATTTGACATTTTATATTTTGTAGAGCCAACATTTGCAGCAATAACAGCTAGAATTATTTTAGGTTTACACACCAACTTTGCACATTGGATGTGATTTTGGCCCTTTCTTTCAGGTGCATTTGGGCAGAGCTGGGTGCCCTAGGCAACAAGACCGGACACTGTGCCATCATCTCCTGTATGCGCATGCATGGTAATGACATGGGTTGTGCTCAAGCTGACAAGTGGTGGTGGGGGAGAATAAGGGCCTGGACTAGGAGTAAGCAGATAGAAGAGGTATGTGCCTTGGACCCTCACCATTGCACCCTAAGAGGTTTCCTATTTTGCCTACCCCTAGTTTCAGTCCTCCATTTCATACCTTAATTTTTAAACTGTGCCAGAGATTCTCAATATTGTGAAAACAACCACTAGGTAGAGGTTTTTGAAACCACGACTAAATTCACAAACTCTAAAACCAGGGTTGTCATCAAATTTATTAAAATATCTGAATATAAAAAGTGCGAACAACAAAAAGCCCGGAATTATGCGGTACAAAATATGAATGCCTCAAAATTGTCTAAAAATTTAAGTTTTTCAGACAACTTCTAGGGAAGGAACAATCCTAAAACCTATGTAATGTTACCATCCTAACGTTATGCACATATATAAATATGTATAATTGTATATACGGTGAAACTTCGATTTTGAGTACCCTTTAAGTTTTCTAGCATTTTACATTTTTTATTTGTGGTCCCTCCAATTTATAATGCATTTCAGTGGATGCATTTCCCTGATTTTAATGTTTTAATGTTTTCCCGGATTTTACATCAACATTTTGTCCCGATGTACCCAAAAACTGCTTATTTTCCTCTATGAATGTTATTATTTGTGATATAAAGAGATTTAAAATACTAACTAAATGTTTATTTTGCCATGGTTCTATTTTGCTACGTTCTGCCTTGGTCAATTCCAATTAGTCTGCCCCTTATACAGTTCTGCACCAATCAATTATTGCTTTAAGCCTTGCACATAGTTAACCCTTGTTACTAACATAATAAATATTGTACCTCAAAGTAAAACGGAATCCTGTGCATATATCCTTTCAATACTTGAAGAAAAAGTTACTTTAACACATTTCCCTGATTTTACAATTTCCCTGATTTTACATCATTTTTTCCTGGTCCCCTGAAAAATGTAAAATGGGGGTTTTACTGTATGAAATTTGAAGCTGACGTAGTATATGCAACACTTTAATGTCAAAAATCCCCTAATTAAGTGGATCAAATAAATGTATTATTTTATCTCACTCTTGCTTAGCAAGTTAAAGTGATACTGACACTAAACATTTTGCTTTTCAAAATATTAATCTACATTAAAAGTTACCTATAGGTCATGTTGATAGTTCTGCTTTTGTAAGTCATTATTACTTGATGTTCCTAAACCTGACTGCTTTGCCAACCAGACTGTCCCTTCTCGGCCTGTAAGTTGAAGTTTCTAATGCTAACAGTCTCCTGCTGCACAAATATGGCAGCCCCCTCATTGAGGAACATGGAGGTAAAAAATGAAAAAGGATCATGCAAATACTTTTATGGCAAAACTATAAATAGCATATAATATTATGATTGATATAAAAAAAAAGTTATTTTCTGGTGTCAGTATCTCTTTAAGCAACAATCCTCTGAACCTTTCATCCATTGGTATCTTGTGAACCTTCAACAGAAACATCAAGTAATTCATCTGGGGGAAATGCACTATTGTTGTGTCTTATCTCTGGTTCTGGATCTTAGCTTAAAACAGTATTTAATGCTGATGACACACACAGGCAAATCAGGGATTCTATCAGCAAACAACCAGATCATTAGTCATTTGCAAATATTGTGAGATTTCTAATTGTTCTCTATGAAATTTGGGCCAAAAACCAGGACCCTTCCTATTTTCTTTCTGCCATTGATTTCTGAGCCATGTTGGTTTTTAAAAAGTGGGGGTGAACGGGACTATTTTACATGAATTCCATACTATTACTTTCAGTTAAGAGAAGGTCAGATATTTTTCACTTGGAATGACTGTCCTGTATGCCCTGCATTGAACTTTCTTTAGTCAGATTCGTAAAAATCACAGTCATAACCCTCATTTTCTTCTTACACCAAGTTAAGTTTATTTTTAAGACTGTGTACCAACTCAGTCACCCCTCTCTGAATTTTTATATCTTTCTGGAAATGTGATCTCCTGTAAACGCAACATATGACTATGTCATTATGTTCCTGACAGTGATGGTGTGCAAAGCCAACATCACCAACGCTGTTACTGCCTTTCTTGTTAGTGTATCTCATTGCTCTTTCTGCAGGACATAAACTAAAGCTCTTACAGGAATGGAACATAGCTGCTAGCAGTGGCATGGTCTACAAATAGAACTAGGTTGACATATTTTGCCTTAAATGCAAATAGCTGTTGCAATAAAATACCAGTTTGGCCATAATGTAGTCTCTGGAGATCAATAATGCATATTTCAAATACACATGATGGCTGTATGAATGTTTTTTGTGATACATGCAATTTGGCCTGCACATATGGGACATAACAGATTGCCATTCTTAATTAGATAAGATTAGATACGTTCTTTAACTGATATAAAAAGCACAGTTTATGTGCTAATTAAAATTTCTTGTAAAGTAATGCAATGCTAATGTAAAGTTCTTTAAAAAATAATAATACAACAAAATACAACAATTCAAAAAATACCTGCCCTACTACTTCCTGAGTATAAAAACACATTTGATCATATAGATCAACTGAATTCAACTTGGTACTCCACTGTATAGATCAAATGAAAATTAGATGCTATTCTTACATGAATGCAATGTTCACATCTGGAATATTACCGGTAGATAGATTTAATGACATGGTTTGTACAAAGTATGTGTTTGCATATATGCTGTATGTAAAAAGAAAGTAGGATGTCTTCCATTTAATGCTAGCTCTCCCAAGCATTGCCCCTTTAAGGGCAGATGTGCAGTTAAAAAGGTACGTAAAACCTTACCTTAAATTTGGATCTCCATACCTGAAGTATGCTAATAATAATTTAAACATTAAATAGTCCCAGTAGGATTGTTTTGCCACTTATTTGAATTCATGTAGCTTAGTTACCATTGAGTTCAAGTACTGTTTTATCATTACAGAAAAAAAGGAAATCATTTCTAAAAATGGTAAATATTTGTTTTTTGTGGAGCTTTCTGGATAATGGGTTTCCTGGAAAAGGGATCCCATATACAGTAGGTATGCTGCTTCCTGTTGTCTCTCTTGCCACATGGCACATGCCACATGGCACTTAAGCTCTCTACAGTATATATATATAAAATCAAAGTCTGGCCGCAGACTCTTTGGACAGCTGAAACATTGGTCAGCTTTTATGCACTTGCCTCTTAAAAAAAATGTATATTCATTTTTTATATTCTGTTCTGCTTTTGACCAACCATTTGTTCTATTGCATTTACCTGAGCAAACAGGGACATTTGTTTGGCAGCTCATGTGCCATTTGGTCTATATAAATATCATATAACAGTTTAAACTTAATACTGAATTCAGAACATAGAGATACATAGCTAAAAATCCACAAGGAATTAAAGAATCTCTATTTTCAAAGTTCACCATTTTTATTCTATAGCTAAATACATTGCACCATACATAGACCTCAGGAGGCTGAAGGGTCATGAGATGTAAAACTATATATTTATGTTTAGTAGTGTCTAGCAGCCAGTTAGGCAGGTTGAACTTAAACAAGAAGGTTGAAATTCATAGACGTGTGTCTTTTTTTCAACCTTATCTACTATGTTACATTGCTACATGAAGTGATAAAGGGATCCTGTCATAGGAAAACATGTTTTTTTCAAAACACACCAGTTAAACTTCTGCACTGAAATCTATTTCTCAAAAGAGCAAACAGCTTTTTTTATATTCAATTTTGAAATCTGACATGGGGCTAGACATTTTGTCAATTTCCCAGCTGTCCCTGGTAATGTGACTTGTGCCTACACTTTAGGAGAGAAATGCTTTCTGGCAGGCTGCTGTTTTTCCTTCTCAATGTAACTGAATGTGTCTCAGTGGGACATGGGTTTTTACTAATGAGTGTAGTTCTTAGATCTACCAGGCAGCTGTTATCTTGTGTTAGGGAGCTGTTATCTGGTAACCTTCCTATTGTTCTTTTGTTTGGCTGCTGGGGGGGGATATCAGTCCAACTTGCAGTACAGCAGTAAAGAGTGATTGAAGTTTATCAGAGCACAAGTCACATGACTTGGGGCAGCTGGGAAATTGACAATATGTCTAGCCCCGCGTCAGATTTCAAAATGGAATATAAATAAATCTGTTTGCTCTTTTGAGAAACGGATTTCAGTGCAGAATTCTGCTGGATCGGCACTATTAACTGATTAATTTTGAAAAATGAAAAAAATGTTTCCCCATGACAGTATCCGTTTAAGTACATGTTTACCCACAACCTGCAAAAATAACAGCACATGCAATAAAAGTATATTAGATAGATGCACTTTATATATTGCCATCAGAGCTCCCTGAAAACTTGGTTTTATTAGATTGCATTTGTAAGGGATTTCTAATGGGGACTGTGTGAGTCTTTTAGCCTAGAGACAACAGGGGCTAAAAATGGAACAGAACAAACTAGAAAAAGATGGAGAAGGTGAAGGTCTGGATGGACAGAAACAGGACTGTTTGGAACAGGGTTGAGCTGCCATAGAACAGGATAAAACACATTTAATAGCAAGGCACAATAGGCTAGGACTCTCAGACTAAAGCTCCCCACAGACGCGACGATTCTTCTTGCCGAACGACCAATTTTAGGGAAGCCTGACCAATCCTTCGAAATTATCGTGCAGTTAGTGGTATTCGAACGATCGCACATCTTACGATTTTTCGTCCGACATCTGTCGGGAAATTGATCGGCCAGGTCAAAAAATCTTTGTCGGTCCCAGTGCAATGTATCTATGTTTGCAGGGCCAAGCAGGCAGCTCCCCTTTGTTTTCCTGGCAAATTGGTCTTTTTAGTTGATGGTAAATTCGTACGATCGTACGATCGTTCTGAGAAGATCGTGGTCTCACGATCAGGATCTGATCTTTTAAAAATCTCAACATCTATGGCCAGCTTAAGATAGGATTCTCAAGGAAAGGCTTTTAGGGAAAAGTTAAGAACAGGTCACAGTACTAAAGCTGAAAAGGAGTAGCAAGATCTAGAGAAGGGAGGAGAGGACTCACCTGTGATTGGCTGGACTTTAATTGACAATGAGACTTCTGGGACTTAATATACACATAAGGGAATAATTATGTCATAAGATCAAATTCACCAAGAAGGTTTTTTTGGACCAGTAGTTAGGGGAAGGCAATTTCCCCTGGTACAAATTTCAGCACAGCCTCACAGTGGAACATGCATTTTGGAGTCTAGACCTAAACATTTTAGCTAATACAGAACCATTATCATATGAATAGGGTTGAAAAGAATGGCGAAGACATACCACAGCCAATTGTTTGTATCTCACATGGAGGCATTGCATTGTTTAATGTAAAGCCACACTAACTTTTTCTCAGGTGCTGGCACAGGATTCATTTGAGAAATAGTTCAGCAAGTTTGTAGCCCGAATGAAAGCAGGTGAATCATTAGAAGCTTAGCTCCACAATCTTTACCATACAAGATGGACAGAGTCCTATAACAAAAAGTTGCCATTATATATTTTTTTCTATCTGCTGGAGAGTTTGGTTTATTTTATAGACTCTTTCAAAAAAGAGGGACCTAAATACATTAATACGTAAGCTGGAATGGGACAACATGTCTCTCTGCAGAGCACCACATTGCTTATCCCTAGCAAGGGAGAAATTCATATTTGTTCCCTTTAGCAAGGACCTGATTATTAGAGGCCCATACCATGTGCTGGTTGGTAAATATATAATCTGTATAGTGGCCATTGATGTAGTATATAATAAACACTCTGTAGAAAAACAACCATTGTATGGCAGACAAGGTGAAAATATGACTTTAGGTTGTTCTGGTCCTAATATTGCATAAACACTATAAGTCTAACAAATACCTTTAAAGGGGAACTATTGCAAAAATGAAAATTGAATATATGCTTCATCATACTGAAATATGTTTTCTAAATATAATCAAAAATTCTGTACTGTTTCTGAAAATAATCAAGTTTATCTTCACTAACCTTCTCTCGGCATTTGTTTCTATGCATTCTCTCTTCATGCAGGAGTCAGATAACCATTGTCATTTAGATCCAATATATCCTAGAAGATGAATTAGCACTCACTCTATTAAAATCACCAGACATCATGTCTCTCTACATGCAGGATTTGTGGAGGATTTTGTTAGATTTTGTTTGTACTGGAATCAGTTATTTGAGTGAGCTCTAATACATATGCTAGGAAAGGAAGCCCCCCCATATGAGATATTGGATCTAACTGTCAATGAATATCTGACACACAACTGCTGCATGAAGAGAGGATGAAGAGAAACAGATGCTGAGAGAGGAATAGTGAATATAAACGTGATTATCTCAGAAACGATGAAGAATATTTAATGTGTTGTATTTAGAAAGTTTCTTATCAATATAATGAAGCTTAAATTAAATTTTCATTTTCGCGATAGTTCCCCTTTAACAACTTAATTGAGACAAAACAGTAAAGTAAAAGCAGCGACAATTATTTTAGAGACATCTCAACTTTGCTCGGTTAAGCAAAATACTTTGGCTGCATTCTTGCCTCTGTTTCTTTATACAAGAGAATCAACAGGAATTTATTTTGGAAACTTATGTGTGCAGTGTCTTTTTTATTTATTTATTTATTTATTTATTTATTTTGCTGAGAGCGTTTTAAAAGCACAATTTATTGTAGAAATACGTACCTGAATTTTTCATAGTATTATATAAGGGCAGGTTGAGCTATTCATATATAAATCTGAAATTAATTGCACCTTACTACTTGTTCAATTCAGTATTTAATTATATATATATATATATATATATATCACGTTTTGTGAATGCAGAGCTATATAATCAGCCCTGCATGTCATTTGTACAATTGCAGTTTAATTAAAAATACAAACAACTGATTGATAGGTTAATATATAGCTTATAATTTGTATGTGAAAAATATAAAATAAATAAATATATTTGTGTTTAGAGATCTTTATCATTCTCCATTGGCTATTGCCCTACATATTTCCAATACCGATTGGAAGATTAAGCAGTAGAAAACAGAAATGTTCCTTATTTTACACAACATTGTAAAAGTATTTTATAGCAGATGGTATGCCATATATACATGTATAATTTAGTTATATTTTGGAATTCTCGTATTGAACCCTGTCCCAAAATTACTATAGATACATCTAGCGAATATCTCTCTCTCTCTCTCTCTCTCTCTCTCTCTCTCTCTATATATATATATAAATATATATATATATCAAATATATATAGATATATATATATATATTCCATTAGAAGTAATCGCTAAATAATGAGTAACATCAAGTCACTAGTTAAAGTAAGTGAGATTCTTTGCAGGTAAACTAGGGGCATAATATATAAATATAAACATACACTGATTTATACTGTCTGCAGGACAGAAGTGAACACAAAATTAATTAACAACTAAATTCACAAAATTAAATGGAAAAGTTAAACGAATAAATCGAAATAGAGCACGAAACCTAACTGAATATAGATTTCAAGAAATATCTAGCTAGGTATATACATTTCATTAAATCATTTAACATTGATATATACAAGAATTAGCACAAGTTTCTGACATTATTTATTTATTTATGTATGTATTAAATTATTCAAAAAAAAAAACAACTCAGTATAAGGCTCGTTGGTTTCTTCTCGGTTTGTTCATGAGATACAAGTTTCCATGAATTATTGTAAGAATTTAGTTAGAATATTTATTTATTTATTGTCAGATCTAGTAACAGAACTGACTGCCCACAGCCCAGGACGTGGAACAGGTATGAGAGTTTTACTGAGCCTTGTTTGGTTTAAATAGCCCTTGAAAACGTTTTAATAAATTAGCCTCCATCGGGAAAGGAAGAATAGAATGAACACTAATTAGAGGAAGCATTTCTGATATAACAGGAATGACAGATTAGGAAGTGACATAATGCAATCTCTTTTTTTAATTCAATCTAAAGTAACGCCTAAAATATGAGTGCGACTTGCCGCCCTGGAGTTCACTGCAGTGAGACAATTTATCAGGTGTCTTAAACATTTGCCCCTCACCGGACACTGGCCAGACCCAGAATTAATGTACATCAAGAAAAGCTCATAAGACGTGTTTCTGTCCAGAGCAATTCCGGCCAAGGCTTGTTGTTCAGTAAAATAATCCCCTGCTGTTTCCTAGTGATAATAAAAACGTTACCAGGATGCTCTCCGAGGTGTCGCTTGTTTGTAAACTAATCCTTAATGCAAAGTTGCTAATTACTGCCCAATTTAGTCATCTTGACAATCGCGAGAGAAAATTCACCGCAGTCGCGCTTTATGCGTTCGCGTCAATTCACTTTGACAGCGTTATTCCGTGCTCCAGGCTTAGAAAGGATCCCTGGATTCCAGTTGAACAAGTATGTTAAATATAGGTATGACCTGGATAGGTGTCTCTATCAACTAGAGCGATTTGTCACTCATTCAAGGACGGTTATGGGACACATCGGATGGCAGTGGCTTTTTAGAAATGGCTACAGGTGCGCTGACTGTATATGATATTATATGTTATATATATATTTATCACACAAGGTAGGTCAGCTGAAAGGAGTGGAATTGATGACAGGGAGGCCAGGTAAGTGCACAGTAAACTCTTATATATGTATAGAATGGCTTTGTAGAAGGTTGAAGTTGCACATTAGGCTCTAAGGCTTTTGCAACTGTAGGCTGGATATTGGGTGCACAATATTTGGCTTTAGTGCTATTAGTATTTGTATTCTTCCTAGGGTGTGACCTGAGATGTATTTTCGGGTTATTCTTCATTAGCATGAATATAGAGGTGACATAAAGTTTGGCTGTGTTCTAGCCTTTTTGCTGTGTTATTATCTTTTTTTTGCTTTTTTTCAGCCAGCTGCAAATATATTCTACATATTTTAATCCACATACAAATAAAGTTATACTAACAATTACTAGTGGTTAGGTTAGGAAACAAAGAAATATGTAAAATCTAATATAAACTTACAATAGGTTAGAAACAAAATTTTAAGAAATACATATACGCAAAGTAACACTTAGGGGGTTATTTTTCGGAGTTTTCCTCCGAAAGCTCAGAAAACATTGTGAAATTGTCCGAAACCCCCAACACAACCAAAAATAAGTGGAACTATTCCCATTGACTTTTATGCAACTTCGACTGGTTTTAAATGCCGAGGTTTTATGTTCGGGCTTTTTAGCCCTTGGGGACGGGGTTTAATACATTCTGAAAAATTCGTCATTTTTTTTTTTTTATTAAAAAAATCACACATTTTTTTGGATTTCAGGGAATTTCGGGTATTTGGAGCTTAGTAAATAACCCCATAATGGCTGGCCAATTTAATCATGCACAGAAAAGGATACTGATGATTGGGAAGCAATACAACAAACAGCATACAAAGTAACTGATAAGTGCAAAATAAAACCTAGATACAAATAAAGTAACACTGATGGCAGGGTAACAATATAAAATAAACCATACAAAGTAAAACTGAAAGCGTTGCAACAAAACATGTAGATTCATACAAGGTAAAGCTGAGATCTGGAAACAACACAGAAATAGACACAAACTGACACTGATGAGTGGGCACCAAAATACATTTAGATACATTTATAGATGTAAAAAAAGCTATGGATCTAGGGTATATATATATATATATATATATATATATATATATATAGTAATGAACATAAAGAAAAACCGCACCAACAGGTCTTTATACAAAAATAAAAAAGTTTTATTGATCAACGTTTTTTTTTTGTTCCTGAAGACGGCTCCAGCAGTCGAGCCGAAACGTTGATTTGTAACCAGCACACAGGCATTGTTTTTTGGTTATCCGTGTGCACCATGCCTAAATTTATTATATATATATATATATATATATATATATATATATATATATATATATACTGCAGAGTTAGTTATGTGTGCAAGATATTTATAATTTTTGGTTAAACGTCCCCTTTAATAAGGCAGTAAACCATATTTGTACTTGAAAATCACCTCCAAGTGATTTCTTCCTAAGCATTTGTTCTAAAAAGGGTTATAATGGGCCACATATATATATATATATATATATATATATATATATATAGATATATATATATATATATATATATATATATATATAATGGCGAAAAAGCGCAAAAAATACCGCACTCAACAGGTTCAGTTAGAGTAACTGATTTTAATAGAAAAACAAAAGATATATATATATATATATATATATATATATATGCTAAGACTCATGGTAATGGCTACAAGAATACACAATATAAGGTAGTGCAAACATTTGTATTGCTGCCTTGCAGTACTGGGGTCCTAAGATTCATTTCAGCCAGGGGACTATCTGACAGGAGTTTGTATGTTCTCTCCATGCTTAAGTGCATTTCCTCCCACACTCCAAAAACAAACAAACAAGAAAAACATACACATGACTCCTGAGTGTAAATGGGGCAGGGACCTCAGAGTGTAAGCTCCACTGGGGCAGAAACTGATGTGAGTGATGTACAATATAATCTCTGTAAAACTCTGCAGAAAATGTTGGCACTATATAAATAAAGAATAATAATAATATGTTTAAATGCCTTCACTCCACTTTTTTCCCATTAGAATGAGAGCAGACAATGAAGGTAAATTTATCAAAATTCAAGATCACATTTTTCTAAAATTAAAGGGGAAAAAAAGCAAGACCTGGAATATGAGAATTTTATTTTTAAACTCTAAGGGGGTTATTTATCAAAATCTGAAAATTTCTCAGAATTTTCTGAAAAATACTCTGACCAAAATCCGCACAGATTGTCAGATTGTTTCCCCTTATTTATCAATACATTTTCCCGAAAATTTATTGTGTGGGAAAAAAATCAATAAAGTAGTGAAAATATTCAAACCATACAGATTTTTTGGATTTGTCACTGAAAACGGCAACTTTCGGGTTTCCCGCCCCCAAAAACCACAAACTCTTCAGTTTCAGTCCCGGAGCAGAGCAGGATATCTTCGGGATATCTCCCATTGACTTCTACATCAACTCGCCAGGTGGAATACTTTTTTATTCAGACTTTGAAAGGGTTTAATAAATCCCAAACAATTCAAGGTTTTTTTCCACATTTTTTTTCCCTTTTAAAAGGTCAATGAGAAAATATCAGACTTTAATAAATAACCCCCGAAATGTCACAATTTATCAAATTAAAAAGTCTTAAAAACTCACATGAAAATCTCGGACACTTAAAACTTATACAGATTCTATAGAGGTCAGTTGCACTGTATCAGAGGCATTTAAGCAAGTTAGTGTTCAGGGTTTTAAATCAGTCAGTATTTTACAATGTGGACAATGTGGTTTTAGTTCAGAGTCAACTTTTTTTTAACCACAAAAAACGTAAATGCTATCATGTTTAACCCATTCAAGGTTTTTATTAAATATTCTAATGATCAAGAAAAAAGAAAAAAAAAAGTTGTCTTCATTTTTCCCCCTACTTATTATATGAAAATGTTATCCTTATAAAGGGCTTTGGAAAAAGTATATTCACATCATATTACAGCAGTGTCGGACTGGCCCACCGGGATACCAGGAAAACTCCCAGTGGGCCCAGGTGTCAGTGGTCTCTCATGCTGCTAAACATTTGGCCTATGGAATAATAGATTATAGACTGTAAAGAAATGAGACTAGGAGAATAGAGGTTGAGTGAGGGGAAGAAGAATAATAGTACTGAAAGTGGGCCCTTGGTCTAAGGTTTTTTGGTGGGCCCCTGGTTTAAGGTTTTTGGGTGGGCCCCTGCTCTAAGGTTTTTGGGTGGGCCCCTGGTGTCCCAGTCCGACACTGTATTACAGCATTCCTGTTTAGTGTATTTCTGTATTGTCACTTAGGTTCCCCTTGTGACCGTGTCATTATGCACACAATAGAACAGTCAGGTGGAATTGTCCAGAATATTTGCAAGTAATTATAATGGGAAACCTTGAAAGGACAGAACAGAATATGCGTAACAAATGTTTCATCTCTTTACATTAGCATGGCCTTCCAAATTCCACAGCTGATATATATCCAAGAGGGGAAATGGGGGCAGGAAACTGGGGTTTATTATGCAAGGTAAAGGACCAGGCTTTGGTGACAGTAGGAAAATGTGACAGCATTAATAGTAAAAACTGGTTATTTCGTGCCCTGGCAAATGGTCCCCTACTTTTTTATTCCTTGTACTTCCCTAGTGGCTGCCTTGCCTTTGAGAGTCACATAAGCGTCATTCAGAGAAGGAAGAAGTCCAGACCTATTTACACAGCCTGCTCAGTGAAGCACTTCACACCACCAGCTCTCTCTGGCTGCAACTGGGTTTCATGTTGATAGAAAAAAGAGATTCTAGTGGCACAGAAACATCACATGTACTTGTGAAGAGGTGGATGATCCATCTAAAAAACTGTCCTGTCACAGCAAATAATATAAGTAATAACAAACAACTGCTGAGCATATGATCCTGTCATGTATTTTAGTAAATGTAATTATCATCACCATCATCATTATCATCATTTATTTATATAGCGCCGACAAGATACCCAATGCTTTACCTTAGTTATAACAAACTGGGAATAAATGGTGGATAACAAACAAGGGTTACAGAGTACAATAGAATTAGAGGGCCCTACAAATTAGAGTTTACAAAGTAAAGGTTAGGGTGCAATTGAGACATTAGGATTTTAGAAAAATAATCAATGATTGATTAATTAAGGTACATTGAATAAGCCTCTTTAAATAGGTGGGTCTTTAAGGAGTGCTTGAAAGTTTGGAAAGAAGGAGAAAGTCTGACAGCTTGTGGCAGAGAGTTCCAGAGAAAAGCAGAAGCCCAAGAGAAGTCTTGTAGACGAGAATGGGCAGAAGTGATGAGAGGAGAGGCAAAGATCAGAAGCAGAGCGAAGGTTGCGTGAAGGAGTGTATTTGGAGATTATAACCTGGGATCCTGCTAAAGAAATCTATAATCTATATATGCTGTAAATATTCAATCCACTGGGCCGGTGCACACAGAGCACAGATGAATAATAATATCAAAACAGTAAGCGATTCGCACTCATAGGTCTTGTGATACAAAAAAATGGTGTTAATTCGAATAAACATAATTTTTTTGTATCTCAAGACCTATTTGTGCGAATCGCTTACTGTTTTGATATACTGTATATATATAAATATTTATATAATATATAAATATATAATATATAAACACAAAGAATGTGAGGAATTAAGAACTTTTTAACTAACCATTTCTCAAATATAAGATTACCAGTAACAAGAAAATTGCTCTTGTATTAGACATATCTTATTAAAGACCATGATATGTACTCCCATGGTCAGAATGCCGGTATTTAATACAACGTTGTACAAAGGGCTGGAATTAAGGGTAGGCAGAAGAGGCAGCTGCCCAGGGAGCAATGATAGCAGGGAGCTGGACAGTTACCTCTAAAATTGTCTTCTGCCTACCCCTGGTCAGTGTATGCACCCCTCAGTCTTACTCCCTTTCCTTCCCTCTGTCACCCACCCCTCCGTCGATTTCCCCTCCCTCCTGTCACCCCCTCCCTCCTCTCCCCTCTGTCAATCACTCCTCCCTCCTCTCCGTCGCCCTCCCTTTTGTCGATGTTGGGCGTGCATGTGCACACACGCCGGGGCGGGGGGGGGGGAGTAGCCAGCCAATATAGAATACTGTATTTTTTTAAAGTTAACTGTCCTATCAAATAAAATCATTTTCTTATTTGTACTTGGTCCCCATTGTAGTCCCTGAAGTTTGGAAGTTCGGAGATATTGAAATCAGTTTCTGTCTGCCTGTTTCTATTATGTGAACTAAATGAAGCAAAAGCCAGCTGGATAACAGACATGGAGAAGAAATAACTTAATTTTCATAGACAGACCCAGGAGTGAGTTAAAAGAACAAAAAAGGATACAATAAATACTGTTTTGCTTATGACTACAAGTAACTTTAAACCATTTTATTTATGTTATTATAGGAAAGTTGCTTACAATTATATTTTCATTATTTAAGGGTTAACCCCCCTTTCTGCACTTTTTTTCTGTTAAATACATTGTCACGTTCGGCACCCTATATCCAGAACCCAAGCTAAGCTCCCTGGTCTCGGCTCTCACTTCTGCCTTTAACCGCCACCTTTCAGCTCTCGGCAAATCGGATGCCGCAAGGTATTTGAGAGAGGAGCAAAGCTAACGGTTCTGGATGAGCAAAGGGACACAATCATCTCACCAGGATATTGGAAGGAAGAACACCACCAGGAACAGGCAGGCTGGGCCAGCACAAGCAGAGAAACATCAGACAGGCCGGAATCAGGGTTGGAGAGCATGGAATAGACAGAGGACAGGCAAATAGTCAGGATTGAAGAGGATCAGAATAGTCAAGAAGGCAGGCAAGTTCAAAACCAGTAAATCAGATAGAAAACACAATAGCAAGGCACCTAGGAGCTTCAACAAATTGAACCTAACAACGGGCAACTGTGATTTGTGGGTTGTGAAGAGGTAGAACTTGCAGGGTGTGGGGAAAAGGCTTCAGCATAATGGGCCATGAATGGGGTGGATCCGGGGCAAAGTTGTGTGCTATCATTGCGCCTTTATTTATTTAGAGCCCCATTCTACTTGTTGGCAGGGCCCTCTGCCCAGGGGCCCAGGTTGACAATTAGTTAATAATTGGGGCCTCTGGAGGGGAGTACCCTCCTGAATATCAGACCCAGTAATATATTAGAATTTTTTTTAATGGAGCCGCACTCATGCACATGTATGGATTTGGGGTGATGCATGACAACAGTAGTTCTATTTGTATTCAGCCTCTTGGGGGCAGAACTTATATAAATATTCACTACTAAACAGAAGGCTTAATCAAAAGATTCATTTGGACACACTCTTGGCTGCAATAAAATGGGCTAAATGTCTTTTCAAATAAGTTTTCATGTGGTTCTCAGTGGCCTGCAATAACAATTACTGCAAATTCTTGATAATGTCAATTCTCCACCATTCACGTTTATAAATATCAAAGCCTCAGGCAAGGCCTCTGGCTTCCTACATGATTTCTTTTAAAATTTGTAAAAACAAAGATTTTGACATGAGTAATCTACTAACTAGCAAAAGACGTTTAGGGAATTTTTATATCACAGAGGTGCATCATAAAAATCCAGAAAATGACTGCTCTCTAAAACTATTCACAAAGTGTATATCCCCTAGTTGTATTTTTTTATTTTATTAGTTCATTATTAGTTTATTAGTTAGGCTCACACCTACAGGGACAGGGACTGAAACTGAGAAAACTTTTGGAAGTGGCACAGAGCAATGACAACAATGTGTTTTGCTTTCTTTTCTCACTCATTAATATTATTATTATTGGTTAATCCATGTAGGTGATATTAATGATATAAATGTATTACAGACCTGATAGCATCACTAATATATACAGTGCCAAAAAAGTCAGATTACATGGCAAAGAGAAAGTTAAGATGAGCAGACATGTCCAGATTAACTTGGGTAGTTTCACAGATTTCAATCACACTGCCCAACCATCTTGATATGTATACCAGATAGAGGGTTGTTTGACAGCTCCTGCAATTGTCTTAGAGATGATAAGACATATTTGAAAATGTTTTCTAAGGTCCTCTGTCAGTGAGATCAGTTCCAATTATAAGGGATAGTGCCCTGCACAAACAGAATAGTGCCAAGATGGGCACACTTGGGTATGACCACTTGTACGGTATCCATCTGTCTAGCCTGTGGGCAAAAACAGTGAGAACATCCATCTGTGGATGACCAAGTTTAATTTCAATAGAAGATTAAATGCAATGTGTGTTTAGAAAAATTACAAGACAACTGTTAATATTCTGTGGCTGGCAAGCATTGATATATTGTTATTCTCATATTAGAGAAAGTCATTTGGCTAAAATGGTAAAATTAACAAAAAAACAACAAAATGCATCATTAAGGTGTTGAGTTTCTGTTTTTACAATTTTGGGGGCGGCATGCTGTCCAGCTGCATCCTGAGGTGCACTGGGCACACACTCACTGAGGCGATGGACAGGCGGGTGCTAGGACCAGTGGCATAACTAGAGTGTGCTGGGGCCCTCTGCAAAAAAATCTTCAGAGGGGCCCAGCGCACTCTGATCCCCATCGTCCCGCCCACTTCCCATCCTACCTCAGCCCTACCCATGTCCTGTGTCTGCTCTGCCCGCATTACACCCACGTCCCACCCACACTCCACCTACTCCCATCCGACTTGCTTCCCCCCTTTCTCAGTAGAGAGAGTGGCTGGGGAGGAGGGTTTGTTTACACCACTGGCTAGCACCATGTGATTTAGGGGTACCACCAAGGGTAATCCGGCATTGATGCAATGTGCTGCATAACTTGCTGGTTCCATATAAATGAAAATTACTAACAAACCACATTTACTTCATCAACCTACTAGTGCGGGTTGACCTGAAAACTGGGAGGACCCATGGGGTTACGACCAGTTGGGCAGGTTCGGGTTTAAATTTGGGAGACCATTGCAGGTTAAGGTTGGATGCGGCTCAGGCAGGGGAAGTACACTCCTCCTTTGCTCCCAAAGTGGAACCAGAGGTGTGCAGAAGTAGCAAGGTCTGGACTGGGAGTCAAAATAGGCCATGGCATTCCAAGAAATCAGAGGCCCAAATAGTCCTCCACCAGCCCACTTTAAAGTGAGTGCCTATGGGACCTTACAGCAGCCCTCTGGCATTTGCCAGAATCCACAAATTGCCAGTCCAAGCCTGAGTAGCATACAGATGCAGGCGCAGGTCCTACAGTGGCAACATTTTGTGAGTTAAGTTTTTCCTGATCTGCACATCTCTACTACCTAGTAAAAGCAAGATGTAGAAATATGCTATAATAGATTTTTTCCTATGCTGGTCTTGTTAAAGGGCATGTAAAGTCTAAAATAGAATAAGGCTAGAAATGCTGTATTCTGTATACTAAATATAAACATGAACTTACTGCACCCTTTCCCCCCAGCAGCCAAACAAAAGAACAATGGGAAAGTAACCAGATAGCAGCTCCCTGACACAAGATAACAGCTGCCTGGTAGATCTAAGAACAACACTCAATAGTAAAATCCAGGTCTCACTGAGACACATTCAGTTACATTGAGAAGCAAAAACAGCAGCCTGCCAGAAAGCATTTCTCTCCTAAAGTGCAGGCACAAGTCACATGACCAGGGGCAGCTGGGAAATTGACAAAATGTCTAGCCCCATGTCAGATTTAAAAAATTGAATATAAAAAAATTTGTTTGCTCTTTTAAGAAACGGATTTCAGTGCAGAATTCTGCTGGAGTAGCACTATTAACTGATGTGTTTTGAAAAAAACATGTTTTCTGATGACAGGATCCCTTTAAAGTATATTGGAGATAGGTTAATTTTTCATTAAACAAAGTAAAAATGGGATTTTATTTTTTTGCCTTTACATGCCCTTTAAAGATCCACAAAGTGCTGTTGTACACTGTGGCATATGCAGTGTAAGGATTTTCAGATACTGGTGTGTTTATAAAAGAGTTAAAGAGAGAAACACACCTGGCAGGGAGCCATCTTGCACTAACAGTGACTAAGTGCCACTGAAATTGTGCAACTATTCCCAGGTCAGCATTGTAACAACGATCTGAACACGACCTTTTATGACGCTATGTTCTATGATTTTTTAATACCAGGGTGTTAAACTCGCAGCACAACCCAGCATTACTCAGAGTTAATAAAGGCCTTGCGTACAGTTTTTTCTGTTTAAGGGAACCTCTTAGCAATCACAAATATTTTTGCTGCTGTCATCTAAAGGCAGACATACATGCTTACGTTTTATAATTTGGCTTAATCAAGCCAGATCTGAGGCAAATTTGACTTATATCTGTGGTGGCCCACATTGGGCAGATTTATTTATTCTGACTGACTAGCAGGGAATGTTGGCCAGGGAGGCTAAATTAATAACACATGCACTAGCTGTTATCAAGGACTTACTAGCCTAAATTTCTGACCAATTGTCCTACTGTCAATTCTGAACAGATATCAATTGAGAGATTGCTTTGGTTCAGCCTTTGTTGAAATTGTCTTAAAGGAGAACTAAACCCTAAAAACAAATACGTCTAGAAGTGCCACATTTTATTTGCTGAACTTTTTGCACAAGGCTTAATGTTTATTATCTCTATAACAGTAATGATCCAGGCCTAAAAAGTTGTCACATGAGCTCATGATCTTGGATTCAGTTAGAAGTGTCAGTGACACATGATCAATAAACTCTGAACAGCTGTTGAGAAGCAAGCTTGGGGGTTATTGCAAATCACCTAACGGAAAAATAAGCAGGGAGCAAAAAATAAAGCTTGTCTGTCATAAAAGCTGATGCTGCAGGGCTGATTGCTTAATGCTGATGCAAATTTCACTGGTTTCTCTGTGTCATGAAACATTAGGAACTTTATCTTCTGCAATGATGTGGCTGATGTCTCACGAAGTGCTAGGGCATAAATTGCTGGGCCCACACTGTGTCATAACACTCATACCATCCCTCTACCTTTTTGACCCACTTTAGCCTCTGTTAGAAGAAGTACTTTAGAGGTTTCATTATATGGTAATGAAGGACGAGACTACCCAAAACACTGGACCCTCTCTGTTCTGAAATGCTGGGCCATGGTGCCATGGTTTTATATATTTTTTTGTCTAAATGTCAAATTACTATTGTTTTATTGCTAGTATCATATCATTTGCTGGGGCTACTATGTCATGAAATGCTGGGGCCACTGTATCACAGATTGCTTTGGCTTTTGTCATATAATGCTGAGGCGACTTTCTCAATAAATGCTAGGGGCAGTGTATAAAATATTTCTAGAATCACTGTTACATGAAACAATGGAGCTTCAATGTGTCATGAAATGCTGGAACTGCTATATTATATATTGGTGGGGCCACACTGTGTCATGAAATACTGGGCCCACACTGTCTTGTGTAATGCTGGGTGCACTGCGTCATGGAATACTAGGTTTTCTGTTGATATTTCTAGGGGGGCATGCTGTGTCTTAAAACGCTGGTGGTCACTGCATCATTTAATGCTGGGTGCAATGCTAGGGCTGCTGCATCATATATTGATGGGACCACCATCATATAAATGCTGGGACCACACTAAGGGGCTAATTCATTAACTTCGAGTGAAGGAATAGAAGAAAAAATACTTCGAATTTCGACTTCGACCATCAAATGGGTTACTTCGACCTTCGACTACGACTTCGAATCGAAGGATTCGAACTAAAAATTGTTCGACTATTCAACCATTTGATGTACTGTCTCTTTAACAAAAAACTTCGACCCCCTAGTTCACCACCTAAAAGGTATCGAACCCAATGTTAGCCTATGGGGAAGGTCCCCATAGGCTTGGCTACGTTTTTTGGTCGAAGGATAATCCTTCGATCATTGGATTAAAATCCTTCGAATCGATCGATTATTCCTTTGATCGTTCGATCAAAGTATTTGCGCGAAATCCTTGACCCTCGATATTCGACCCTTGATGAATTTGCCCCTAAATCATGAAATGCTAGGGCCATCATCAAAAATATTGGGTCACACTGTACCATGAAAAACAAGGGCCAGACTGTAATTCTGTAAATCTTAAAGAAGGAATGTGAAAACAGGCACTTGCAGAACCCACAGTTATGGGCACACTATAAAATAAAATATATTACTGATTAGTGATGGGCAAATTTATTCGCCTGGCGCGAATTCCCAAGGAATTTTCTCATTTCACCGCCGGTGAATAAATTTGCGAAACTACCGCAAAAGGAAATTGTCGGAACAAATTCGCCCATCACTATTACTGATGTATTCATGAAAGGCAAATTACCATTACACAATAATGGAAGAACAGAGTATAGTAAGTAGATATAAAAGACTATTGGGGGAATGTAATATGTTGCACAAAAAACACATCGGCAAACACCTTTGTGAATGTTAGCAACCAGGTTTGCTCCATGTTTGACTGATTACAGACTCACAAAGTTTGCAACCAAATTGCTTTTGCTAATGTTCGCAGTGTATGTAATAAAATGTTGCAATTGCAAAGCATTTTTTTTTTTTTGCGATAAAATATTTAACAAAACTCCAGAGCAGGTGTTCAAGGTTCGCAATGCGCAATTTAGATTCACAATGCAATAAAAGCCTAATAAATAATATTACATTGAAAATATTTATTCGCAAAGTTCTGCTGTTTGCAAATTTTATTTCCCCCCCTAGGAGAATAAAGTGTCTGAGCGAGGAGAGGAGGAATAATAGTTTGGAAAGCAGGGCTTCGGTCTAAGGTTCTGGTGGCCCCTGGCATCCCAGTTTGACACTGTACTGGGCACTGCTGGAGGTAAAGTACCCATAGTGCTTAATGCAGAATCTTATACACACAGAAATATTTTTGATAATCTAAGTAAAATAAACCCAAGAGTCTACAGCCTGACTTGTTCCCCTACAAGACAGCCATCTTGCATCATGCGAGGGATCTAATAAAAGTGAGGACAGGTACGAGGAATACAAAACATATTGTGTTTATGTGTGTCAGTTGTCTCATGATCAAGACAATCATCAGTTTCCTTATTCACTCACCAAGATTTTAGCCCCATGATTTTTGTCAAATTGATAGTTTTGTACATAAATTAGGTTTTGCCTAGCAAAGAGAAGGGCGCTACATGTGCAGAGACTATAATGAAAGCTGTCATGGATGGGACACATTGCAAAACCGGCCTATACTATGATACCATAATTGTCATATATGCTTGCTGCTGCACTTGCATATGGAGAGATGTTTTTCACATGATGTAATTGGTGTAACTTAAGAAGCCTGTTGAGCACAAGTGGAATGGTCTTCTCGGAAAGCAACGGAGATGGTCCAGTTCAGCACATACCATTAATTCACAGAATCCCTTAGGCTCCCCAAAATTATTTCAGGGATATTTCATCACTCTCAGTATAGCTTAACATGTGTTTTTATTCCTCATCTTCAGCAGTAAAATCTGTTGCTGTGTGGGCTCTTTTTCTCCTGCAACAAAATGAAAAAAATCATTAAGCGACCAAAATTGCTGAATCACTTTGCTAATTTACTGCCGTGTTTTAGTGTTTCTTTACGTAATTTGCCTTTGCACATTTTGTTACATTGCATAGTAAACTACCATGTGTTGTAAAGAAGTTTGTATGGCTTTACTGTTTCATTTAATTGCCTATTTTCTCTCTTAACTAGAAGGCACTACTTTTAATTGCCATTAGTCTTGAACCTTGATCAAAAAAAACAGTCTGGTTATAAAAGTGTTATTGCTAAAGTTGATAAAGTTAGGGCCGTGCCTGTCTGGTTTTAAACTAGACAGCCCAGATTTTAAATGTGACGTCTGTTTTTTGGATCTCTGTCTGGTTTCTAGTGGCTCTGCAATGTAACACACCTAAATGCAAATTAATATATTGAAGTATAGCTCTTATTTTCCAGTTCACAATATGCACCACATTCAGTCACGGCAGGGCACCCAATTGGACCCAACCCTTGCAGGCCCCTCCAACCCTGGGCCACTCCCTGCCCAGAATCTGAAGCTCCCCATAATCCTTTTTGGACAGCCACAAGATGGCTGAAGGTATGAGGTGAAACAGGATGGGGTGTTGGGGGCAACCTGAGTGGGCCTTGGAGCTGCTGGCCCAAGAAGGCCCTCGACTCTACATTCCAGCACTGGTATTGCCCACATCAGGCCCGGACTGGCAACTGTATGGTTCCATAGAAAGTTACCATATAGTGGGCTGGTAGGGGGATGCTTGGGCTGGTAAATGGGTTGTTTGAGCCTCTGTGTACTTGGAATGGCAGGGCCTATTTTGACTCCCAGTCCAGGCCTGGCCCACATAATATTGCAAAAGCATTCTCAGAATTTATTTACCAAAGAATCAAACCAAGAGAAAGTACAATTCAGAAACAATTACAAAAAAATTTAGATATTCATTATTACAGTTACAATACTGATATAAAGAGAATTAACACACTGGTCCAGCTTGTGACAGCTTCATAAACATTGTTAGGATATTGTCCTTTAAATTGAATGCAAAAAGCATAAAAGAAGGAACTTAATAGGCTCTTAAAAACCTAGTTATGGCAAAAACAAGAAAAAAAATAAAATACTCATCAAATGTTGTGGGACCAATTAAAAAATCACTTCATTTGACATTTACTATACTGGATTATCCAACAAACATTTATCAAGAATCTAATTTTTGAATTGGGAAAAAATGGAAATATTAAGGGGGTTATTTATCAAGGTCCGAATTTATCTCAGTATTTCGAAGGAAATCTGAGCAATTTCCGATTGCCCGAATGGACCTTATTTATGAAAATAAATAAGGTCGGGCAAACTTTGGAGCTTTCCCCAAACTAAGTTTTTTTTAATAGTTTTCAGAGTTTTTTGTGCAGAAACCACAAACTCATCAGATATCAGTACGAACATCAGTGCAGACACTGGGACGTTCCCCATTGACTTATACAGGACCCCGAGAGCTTTTAGATGCCAGGTTTCGGATTCTGAGTTTTTAGACTATCGGACTTTAATAAATCATTTTTTTTCCTCCTAAAACCACAAATTATTCGAAGTTCGGATATTCGGACCTTGATAAATAACTCCCTAAATGTGTACTTATTTATTAAAATACTCAAATTTCAAAAACTTGATCTTGAAAAAACTTGAAAAAAATAACTTGAATGTAGTGAAATTTTCTACCCATCATTTCCAATGAATCTGCGAAATTTCGAACGAGTCTTGAAAACCTGAATTGAAAAATAGATTAAACACAATTTTCATTGGCTTACTTTAATTCGAATGTAACAACTTTAATTCATTTGTTGATAAATGACCCCATTGCTGTAGTCATATAGTGTAGTATTATTATTATTAATAAAGTGGGTAGATTGTTCTATGGGGGCATCATTTTTATAGAATTTTCCAGGCAATACAGGTATGGGACCTGTTATCCAGAATGCTCTGGAACTGGGATTTTCCAGATACAGGATCTTTCTGTAATTTGGATTACCAGATTTATGAAGTCTTATTTATAAAAGATTGGATTTTAGGTTTTTGGAACTTTTTTAAAAAAGATCTGAATATAAAAAGTTTGAACAACCAAAAAGCCCTGAATGATGCAGTAAAAAATACAAATAACTTTAAAATCCCTAAAAAAATTGAGTTTTCTGGACAATTCCTACCAAAAAAAATCATCAAAACGTCTAAACGTCAGATTTGATTTAAAAGGGGCCAGTAGGATCTGCACAGTTCCCACTGACTTGTATAGCACCTTAACAACTTTTATTTGGCAAATAAAGGGTTTCACTGTTTTTTCCCTTTTTTTTGAGCTTTTCAGAAATATAGGAAAACCACAAATCTTTCGACATTCTCAGAATAAATTGCAATTCAATTGTTGGGCCCCTACTAAAAAATAATTTAAATATTACAAACCCAGTAGGATTGTTTTGCATCCAATAAGGATTAATTATCTCAGTATAGGCATGCCTAAAAGTCAACAGGCCTGAAGTCCCTAACTGCCTAAGAAATAAATATATATTTTGTTCCATTTATGTAAAACCATAGTCTGCAAAGAGAAGTGCAAAATTAGAGGAAAATTCTAAATCCTAAGCAAATGTTGCATCATCATCATCATCGTATTTTATTTATATAGCACGACAAGATACGCAGTGCTTTACCTTAGTTACAACAAACAGGGAATAAATGGTGGATAACAAACAAGGGTTACAGAGTACAATAGGATTAGAGGGCCCTACAAATTAGAGTTTACAAAGTAAAGGTTAGGGTACAATTGAGACATTAGGATTTTAGAAACAATTTGTGATTTATTATACAACAATGATTGATTAATTAAGGTACATTGAATAAGCTTCTTTAAACAGGTGGGTCTTTAAGGAGCGTTTGAAAGTTTGCAAAGAAGGAGAAGAAGTCTGACAGCTCGAGGCAGAGAGTTCCAGAGAAAAGCAGAAGCCCGAGAGAAGTCTTGTAGATAATGAGTTAAAGGGAAAAGGATCTATCTACTGGTATTTATAGAGTGATTAGAAAAGAATCTGACTTGCGAAAGTATCTGTAGAGCTTATTTTAAAGAGAAAGCCAAGTCTTAATATCGAAGTGTTCTATATAATTCAAATCAAGAAATTGCCACCATATTTAGTGTGTAGTAACCTCAAACTGTATATTGCTATAAAATGCAATTAATTGGATTGTTTAACTGGATTTTTTTTAAAACACACATTTTTTAACCTCCTCTTATATTAAAAAAAGTGACACAGTGCTCTATTAAAGTGACTAAAGTGCTAATTGATAAATAAACAGAAAAAATGAATTATGAACTTACGAATCAATCAATCAATTAATTAATTAATTAATTAATTAATTAATTAATTCTCAACAATCTAAGTATCTTTAATTTATACTTGGTTAAGTTAATTTATAAAGTGATTATGTGCCAGAATTAGCAATTCCTCCAATAGAATTAATGTAATTGCTCAGATATCATAGTCAGGGCATGTTTAGGTCATTGGTATTATCTTCGGGAATCTACTAGGGTTACCACCTTTTAAAAAAAAAACTTACCGGGCAGTGGTGGGGGCGGGAACGAAAGGGGCGGGTCGTGACGCAAAAAGGGGCAGAGCCGAGGAAGCGTGCCGCAAATAGTCCCTCTTAGACATTTTTTATTGTAGTCTGGCATATGTTATCCAGGGGGTCCAGATTTTAGTATAAATATTATATTTGTCTACAGATATACTCAATAATCTCTCGTTTATAATGATCCAGTACGAAACATAACTATAGGAATTGAATTTTTTTTCCATAAGGCAGCAATAGTCTGTTTGCTGCTGTAAAGATAAATTGTATCAGTTTGCAATATTTGTTTGGAACTGGAATAGCTGTATTAAGTACTGCTATCATAGGGTCTTTTTGTAGTTTGATTCCCATAATTGAATCAATTAATGTAAATATTCTGGACCAGAATCTGCATGCTTGTCTACATTGCCACCAAATATGTATCATAGACCCTTCCATAACACACTTTCGGAAACAGAGCGGACTAGTATTAGGATAATATTTATGCAATTTTGTAGGGACCATATACCATCCAGATATTACCTTATATAATGTTTCCTGCACCAAAATATTTATTGAGGTCTTGGCCGTATTTGTCCAAGTTTGTTGCCATGTATTTTCATCTATTTTATTGCCCCATTCTCTTTCCCATTGTTTGGTATAAGTCGGAGGGGAGGAAATTGAAGAATTCAAAATTACTTTATATAGTATAGATATTATTCCTCCACTATAAGGAAATTTGATACTCATTTGCTCCCAGGCGGCAGAGGTTAGAAAAGAATATTAGTGCACCCTTTAATCACTTCAGTAAGACGGTGTTGAATTTGAGTATATCTGAAACATTCCGCTTCTTCCATTTTCTTCACACTTCATATAAATATTCCCAGGTGACTGGATTGAACGCTTTCTGAATATCCAGGGCTAGAACCAATGCTGAAATTTGTGAGGAGTTATGGGTATATACTAATTGTATCAAGTGTCTAATATTTTGACCGCCATCTCTATTAGGGACAAACCCTACTTGATCAGGGTGAATTAGGGTTGCTAAGAATGTATTCAATCGAGTGGCCAGTATTTTTCCTAAAATTTTAACATCATTATTTAATACTGAAATTGGGCGGTAATTACCACATTCTAGTAAGTCTTTATTAGGTTTGGGTATTAAAGCAATTTGGGCCAATATGGATTCTGAGTGCGTTTTACCTCCTTGCATTAATTTATTAAACATATTTGTAAGATGTGGAGCCAATATTGGGGCAAATTTTTTAAAGTACGATATTGAAAAGCCATCTGGGCCAGGTGTTTTAGAGTTTGGAAGTAGTTTAATTGCTAAAAAAGTTTCCTCTATTGTGATATCATTGTACATTATCTGTTTTTGTTCAGGTTAAGGTAGGTAATTGCACTTTAGAAAACAGATTATCATCTTGAGTCACATTTAAATTTGGGTTTTGGTAGATGTTGGAGTAAAAATCAGTAAATTCTTATAAGATTTTCTTTGGGTTACTTGTAATGGAACCAGTTTTGGTTCGGATTTTATATAAAGGAGAATTTGGAATTGTTACTGAGTGTAATGTTCGAGCTAGAGGGGTATCTGGTTTATTACCTTTGCTATAACGCCTATTAATTTGCCATTGGTATGCATTTTCTTCGTCTTGCGTATATTGTAGGTCCAATTCCCTTTTAACATCTATTATAATAGTCTGTATTTTAGGAGAGAATTTTGTTTTATTTTGCTTTTCTAAGATTAGTAGTTTATTTTGTAAATCTTTTATTTTTTCTTGCTTTTGTTTCTTGCAGGCCTTTGCTATACTTATAATTTCTCCCCTCAGAAGAGATTTGTGGGCTTCCCATAGTGTGATTGGTGAAGATACTGTACCCTGGTTTAGAGCAAAATATTGTTGGATATTACCCTCAATTTGAGACCTCAATTGAGGTGTAGCCAATAAGGCATTGTTTAGTCTCCACCTAAATTGTGCAGGCTTACATATCAATGGCATCAATTCTACCAGTACTAAAGAACGATCTGACCATGCAATTGGTACAATTTTAGCAGTAGTTATATTTGGCAATAATGTTTGTGCCAGGAAGATATGATCTATACGGGAATATGTTTTATGTGGATTCGAAAAAAAAGTGTAGTCTTTAGTTGTAGGCCATCGTTCTCTCCAAGCGCTATTACCAACAATGTTTGTAATATATCTAATATCTTTTTAGCTCATTCTGTTTCTACAGCCGATTGTGAAGGATCTTTATAAGTTTTATCCATTTTAGCATGTAAACAGATATTGGAGTCACCTCCCAGTATTAAATGACCCTTGCGATGTGTTTCTGTAATCTTTCTTATCTCCTCAAAAAAACATTCTTGACCTACATTTGGGGCATAATAATTAAGTAGTGTCACTTCCATATCCTTTATTTCTCCAACAATTAATATATACCTACCATTTGGGTCTCTTTTTACAGTCTGAAGTTTAAATTGCAGGCATTTACTAAAACATATTGCTACACCATTTTCTTTTACAGGTCCTGCTGCCAAGTAGTATATTGGGAAGTAAGATGATAAATAGGAGGGTGTTGAGTCTAAGGAAAAGTGGGTCTCCTGTAAGAATAAAATATCTGTATGGATAGAGCGATTATATTTAAATGCTTTTGACTGCTTCTGCGGAGTGACATGGACATTCTATACAGTAAATGAAACCTTGACTCTTGCAATTGATATAATCATTGACTTTATGTTCTTTTCCAAATAGGTCTGTGAATGTGCTAACTGTTATTATCTTTTCACAGATGTTACATTCCCCACACCGGAAACACCCTGGATTCCTAACCATCTGCATTTGAGTTTGAAAATGACTTCTCGACAACAGGTCCTTTAGGTTCGGGCTTTTCCTATAGCAAATTGAAACTTTTCCTGTAGGACTAACCTCAAAGTTGTGTCCTCTAACAGGACAGACCAATGTTTATTCATGATGTTTTGTATCTGTGTGCTGTTGCTACTGTAAGTTGTAATAAATATAACAGTGTTGTTATCAGACTTCTTTGCATTGTTTTCTAGTAACTGTGATCTTTCAGTGTACAGTGCCCTGTGATAGGCCTTCTTAACACATTTGCCTGAATAACCCCTGAGTTTTAGTCTGTCTTTTAGTTCTTCTCTTTAAAAGTTGTATTGGGTTTTACAAAAACAAGCAAGATATAGCATTGGTCCATTGAAAGACTACAACACAAACTTATACAGCTTAGAGTGTTAGGTGTTATAGAAGAATTTGACATCTTTTAGTTCTTTAGATTGTTCTTTAAATATTTAAATTGAGGAAAAATTCCTTTTCAATCTTAGAAATTCTCCTGTGGGTGAAAACTAGTGCATGACAGCAAGAAGTTTGTGACTGTTTCTTTTTTAGTAGTCAGTCTCCCTTGGTTATTATTGATTATAACTAAATCCAGAAATGAAATTGATTCACTGGATATCTCCATGGTTAATTTGATGTTCATTTTGTTATCATTTAGTTTATTTACGAATTATGTTGCTTCCTGAACTGTACCCCTTCAGATTATCAATATACCGTCAATATATAACCATTTGATGACTTTATTGTAATATGGTAGGAGGGCATCTGCTTTGACTACTGTTTCCTCCCAGTGACCTAAAAACAAGTTGGCATAAGGGAGCACATTAAGTTTCCATAGCTGTACCTTGGATCTGTAAGTAGAATCTGCCATTAAAGGTGAAAAAATTGGAACATAATACAAAGTTCATCAACCTGTAAAGAAACTGTATCATGTCATCAGTCTCACCCATGTATTTGTCTAAGAAGTAATGAAGGGCTGCCAATCTAATTCATGTTTTATGGACGTGTACAGTGATTCAACATCTAAGGTTATTAGAATTGTGTTTGCACAAGTCACTATATTTTTTATTTGTGCCAATACCTCCATTGTATCCCTGGCATACGACTGTAAACCTTGACCTTCCACTAAGGGTCTAATCCTCAGGTCCAAATACTGACTGGCCTTTTCAGTCAAATTGCCATTTCTTGATACAACGGGTCTACTCCGGAGGTCTCAATACGTTCTTGTAAATTTTTGGCAATAGATAGAAAGTAGCACTTCTGGGACTATTCACTTTTAAAAATAGTTTTTCTTTTATGGAAATAAGATTTCCTTAAGATGCAGAATAGCTACAATGTCTCTGAATATAATAGTTCAAGATGTGAGACACTGGAGAATAAGTCCGCAATTCCTAAAAGACTTTAAAATATATGGAACGAGATCATAGGGGAAGTAGAGTCCCGAAGATAATGCCAATGACCTAAACACGTCCGTTGGATAGTTGCGCAATCATGTCACTACGTTAGGAGGGAGGTTGCGCAATGATAATGACACTATCTAAAAAGGTTATAATTAGTCAGCGTCTTATACAGCACACACTGTCTGTGAAAAAGTTTCTTTGCAAAACGCGCGTCGGCAACTGATTTTATAGACAGTTCATACCATTTTAATAGAAACCTTGTGGTTTTTTTTATTAATTTCTCTGGAAGTGATCTTTTCTCTGTTCTTGCTCAGAAATCTAATCTACATCTTGGTAAATCTGTTTTCTCTCTTAAGAGCTCTGGGATTTGTGTTTTTTTCAGGAAAACTAGCCTCTTACACAAATTAGGAAAGGAAAAATTGAGACCACAGTCCCAGAAGCCCTGACTTCTCCAACTTTGTGGGGTCCCAAAGACAGCAAAAAATAATACAGTTACCACGGGACTTCTCCACCATCTATTTATTTCCCTTTCCTACTCATCTATGAAATCTGAGCAATTACATTAATTCTATTAGAAGTGCTAATCCTGGCACATAATAACTGTATAAATTAATTTAACCAAGTTAAATTAAAGCTACTTAGATTGTCGAGAATTAATTAATTGATTCATAAGTTCATAATTAATTTTTTCTGTTTATTTATCAGTTAGTACTTTAGTCACTTTAATACAACACTGTGTCACTTTTTATTTCATAAGAGGAGGTTAGGGGTCTAGGGGGTAGGAGAAGCAGAGAAGGCACATGCCTGGCACTCCCCAGCTTTGCGCCCTAGGCACGTGCCCACTCTGCCTACCCCTAGTTCCAGCCCTGCGAGAGGGAGAGTTCAAGGGAGCAGGTTGTGGGTTTTGAGCAGGCTAGAAGTTTGTTAACTTTATCTAGGGTTGCAGGGGTGAAGGATTGCAAAGTGGATGTGAGTGGACTGCACATTATAGAGCATGACCCTTCATGTGAGTCAATCCACTAAGAGAGACCAAATTAAGTTGTTAGTGAGAGGAGTTTAGAGGTAGCAGGAGAAGCAGAGTTGTCAATGGGAATGTTGAAGTCACCTAAAATGTCTCCCTGGAGAGAAAGTATGGAAGAAATCCATAGAGAAATCCATGAGAAAGTAGAGTAGGGACAGGGGGCGATATATGACAGCAACATGCAGAGAGATCGGAGAAAACAAATGTATGCTGTGGACTTCAAAAGAAGTGATAGAATGAGAAGTTGGTGTCGTTAGATTTCTTTGGAAAAGAAAAGAAATCCAACCCCACCACCATGATGGCCATTCAGTCTAGGGGAGGGCAGAAGGTGAATCAGTGTCAGTGGGAGAGAGACATGTTTCCAGACATGTAGCCAGAAGGTGAAGAGCTTTGGATATAAAGAGATGATGGACTTCTGTGAGTTTATTGCAGATTGATCATTCATTCCAGAGAGCACATGAGAAAAGCAGAGAGCAGTGGCGTAACTAGATGTTACTGGGCCCCACAGCAAATTAATTTTAGGGCCCCCAAACATAACCAGAGATTTAGCTTTTTTACCAATATATGTTGAAATATATTTAGGGTCTCCTGGGGTCCCTATACCTCCTGGGCTCCCCTGCAGCCTCAGGGTCTGCATCCTCTGTAGTTCCGCCCCTGACAGAGAGGGTGCTGGCTTTATGTGAATAAGGTTTGCAGGATTAGAAGTGCGTAAAATTTTAGAGACTGGAAAATACATTGTTAAACGCCTGAGAGTTGGAATAGGTCAGGGTAGGAATGAGTGAGTGGGACCAGGGTTTGGGGAGATGTCCCCAGCTGCAAGTAACAGTAATAAGGAAAGTGAGACAAGGTGTGACCTAGATTTGACAGTGCGAGCATTGTATTGTTTGATGGGTTGAGAGGGGATAAGAGATTTAAAGGAATAGTTCAGTGTGAAAATAAAAACTGGATAAATAAATAGGCTGTGCAAAATAAAAAATGTTTCTAATATAGTTAGTTAGCAAAAAATGTAATGTATAAAGGCTGGAGTGATTTTATGTATAACATATTAGTCAGAACTGCTTTTCAGCTCTCTTTGTTTACACTGACTGGTTACCCTGGCTACCAGGCAGTAACCAATCAGAGACTTGAGGGGGGGCCACATGGGTCATTTCTGTTGCTTTTGAATCTGAGCTGAATGCTGAGGATCAATTACAAACTCACTGAACAGAAATGTACCATGAGGCCCCCTTCAAGTCGCTGACTAACTCAGAGTTATAGAGCTGAAAAGCAGGAAGTTGGATTCTGGCTGTTTTATTAGACATCTGTTCACTCCAGCCTTTATATATTACATTTTTGGCTAACTAACTATATTAGAAACATTTTTTATTTTGCACAGCCTATCTATTTACCCAGTTTTTATTTTAACACTGAACTATTCCTTTAACAATACAAGACAGGGTGCTTAGATTGGGAGAGGGTGATTGGAGCAGTGAAGAGGAGATTAAAATTTCAGAATAGTTTGATGGATGTTGGAGTGCAGAGAATGTGTGCAGAAGTATAGAGGCGAGAGAAAAAGAAGGCAATCCAATGAAACATAGTTAAATGGTATAATCTGGCTTATGTTATTTATAGAATAATTATAGTTGCATGATCTGGGAATCCTATGTGACAGCACAGTAAAAGTAGAAGATATTTATATAAAGCAGAGTATCCTATAAATATTACAAATGAACCATTATATATTGTGATTACATACTGTGTTATGTGAAATACCATATTATACTCATGCACTTGAACAGGGCTGCTATGAATTGAACAAAACAATAACTTCAATACGTCTTCAGTGTGTCTGTAGGGGGAAATCTCCATGGTTTAAATATGGAAATTAAACCATTTGCTGTATCAACGATCTATTATATGTACTAAAATATCCTTGGTCCACATGCATATTTACTAGTTTGTTAAAAATGCATCTACCCTATCATGAAGCTATAACCTCTGCCATTAAATCATCTCGAGGTAGAGAATTCAACAACTGCACTGCTGTTCCAGTAACATCTCTTTTCTTCTGATCTCATTGAATGTTCATGTGAATGTTCATGTGGTCATGGAAAAATGTATTTATGACTGAGCTTCCCTATCACTTGTTGTATAGACGCCTGATACATTTATAGAACATAATTATATAATCTCTTTAAAAGAAATACTATCACTCAAGTGCTGTAAGTTTTGTCCTTTCTTTCACATGTTTAAAAAGTATATAAATATTCTACTTAAACAGTCATTATGAGTGCAACTAAGCACATGAGCTAATTCTGTTTTGTCTATAGTTTCATTGCACTGCATTTATATGCAATCAATTTATATTAAAAAAAATATTAAAGGAGCAATGCACACGGACCCCACAGAAACCCACCTTGATGCATTAAATACACATATAAATCCAATATATTTGTTTTCATGAAAATTCGTATTTGTGAATTCTTAAAAAAAATTCTTAATCGAATAAACTCCAATTTATCTAACTTGAATGTTTGCTTATTTAATAAAAATCCAAACATTAAAAATCTTCACTTAGTAAAACAATGAAAAAACAAGCGCATCAAATTTGTATTATTCTCATAATTTTTTCAAAAAACATTTCAAATACTCAAATTGAAAACATCTCTTACATTTTGCCTAGTACGTCTCCCATTCAGTACTACATGAACGTGCAAGAAACACACCTTTATGCATTAAATACACTTATAAATCCAATATATTGTTTTCATGCGTTGAACTAGAAAATCATGTAAACATTAAATAAACCTAATAAACTGGCTCTGCTTCCAGTAAAGATTAATTATATCTTAGTTTGGATCAAGTACAAGCTACTGTTTTATTATTACAGCAAAAAAGGAAATAGATTTTCTATGGTTAGACTCCCTTTCCATAATTCAGAGCTTTCAGGATAACAGGTGTCCAGATAATGGATCACATACCTATACATGTTTTAGAAAATTGATCAAATGATGGCTTTAAATAGGGACATCTTAGTATCATAGTATGTAAATCTTGTAGGGTATATTAGCCTTTAAAACCAAACACTAATGAAACAAGCCTTAACTTCCAAGCGTCCTTTAAACTGGGGTTCCCAACCTGTTTTACCCATGAGCCTCATTCAAATGTAAAAAAAAAGTTGGGGAGCAACACAAGCATAAAGAAAGTCCTGGGGGATGCCAAATAAGGGCTGTGATTGGCTATTTGGAAGCCCCTATACAGTGGCGTAACTAGAAGTAACAGGGCCCCCCTGCAAAAGAAAAATTATGGGCCCCCGACTCTATAGCACTTTTTATACTGCTCCCCTTTTGTGTTCTATCTGGTCTCTGGTCTCTTCTTTCCTTATGATTTATTACTTTTTACAATTTTTTTTTTTTTTTTTACAATTTTCCATTCCCCAAGTCTCTCCTCCATCTGTATTTTAGTTTTTCACACTTTCAAAAATCCCCTCAAAACTTTGACCCTGCAGCATCGTATTCCCATACATTTTATTTATTAGGTAAGGTATACAGACACAGCCAGCACGACAGTCACACATGTACAAACACTGCCGGGTCAGGGGGGGAAACGTACGGTACTCGTCTCCAGACTCCACTCTTGACTCTCTGTCTCACATGCACAGCAGCAGCACAGTCAGGCAGCTCCGACCAGCCCGAGTCCAGCAGTTACGCGGTGCCTGCAGCCTAATCTTGCTTCTTCCGCTCTCCCTCACCTGCACCGTCACGTGACTCACGTCACAAAGTGCGTCCACGACGATTACACAAGAGGAAGAGGAAGAGGAAGGGCAGGCGGAAAGCTGAGATGGCGAGCAAGTACAGACGAGCAGAGAGAGAGGGCGGAAGTAAGAATGAGGAGCGGTGCAGTACGGAGCAGGGAGGGCGGAAGGAAGAGGATCTATTCTGTTAGGGATGACGGATCGTATCATGTGCAGCGACTACTTGACTGAAAATTGTGCAAAAACACCCGATGCTGGCTGCATTCATCAGGGACGTTGCATCGAGCATGAGGACATCAATTCCGGCCAGGCCCCCTCTCCTCCCGGGCCCCCCCGCAGCTGCGGGGTCTGCTTCCTCCCTAGTTACGCCACTGCCCCTATATGGACTGGCAGCCTACAGGAGACTCTGGTTGGCAGTACACCTGTTTGTTATGTAATTAAAACTTGCCACCAAGCCTGGAATTCCAAAATAAGCACCTGCTTTGAGGTCACTGAGAGCAACATCCAAGAGGTTGGTGAGCAACATGTAGAATGCAAACCAATGTTTGGGGATCACTGCTTCAAAGGAGAACTAAACCGTAAATTTAAAAAAACCCTACCCCCTTACCCTACATAGACCCCCCTCCCTCCTCCCCCCAGCCTAGCTTCTACTCTGGGCAAATGCCCCTAAGTCTTAAATTAGTCCTCCGTGCAGATTCTGTCCAGCAAAGTTGACGGCAGCCATCTTCTTCTTATCAAAAGACTATGATGCCTATTTATGAAAATTCAAATTTATGAATTTTTAAAAAAAATTCTTATTCAAATAAACTCCAAGTTATATAACTTGAATGTTTGATTATTTAATAAAAAAATCAAAATATTACAAATCTTGACTTAGTAAAACCGTGAAAAAAAGAAATGTATCATATTCATATTCTTCTCATCATTTTCGATGTCTCCAAACTCTCAAAACAATAGGAAAAACTCAATTTAAAAAAATCTCATTTTGCCTAGTAAATCTCCCATTCAGTACTACATGAACTTGCACAACTTGAAATGACTAAGTTTTACATTTACAATTTTTTTTTAGCATAATAAATATTGATAATTCCAGTTATTTAAACCATAATTCCAATTGACTATGAAGATTTTCATTCATTCAGGTCATGGTATATCTAGTATAAGTAATTCTAGAGCAACCAGACTTGCTTGTAGTTCTAAATTGAACAATTCCAACAAGTTGAAGTAAAGCAAATTTTCCAGTTTAAGTCAATCTTTCTAAATTTTAGTCAAAGTCAAAAGTCAAAGTAAACTTTATTGTCATCTCAGCAGTATACTAATACACAGTGAGACGAGATGACGTGGCTCCGGCTAGTACATATCACAAAAAGGCACAATAAATACACAATAATTATGTAAACATTTGAAATGTGCAATATATTGGCAGAAATTGGATATATACCATATATACTCGAGTATAAGCTGACCCGAGTATAAGCCGAGGTACCTAATTTTACCTACGAAAACTGGGAAACCTTATTGACTCGAGTATAAGCCTATACTATATACTTGCTATATACTGTAAGTGAAACAGAAAGTTATCAAGATCGGTGCACTCATGTTTGAAAAAGTTAATTGCTGGTACCTAAATAAAAGATAACGAAATATAGGGGTACAGGGTTTAATGAAACATCGGATCTTATTGTAATCATAAGGTTAGTGTTAGGGTAAGCTATAGGGTTACTTATAGTAGAGGATGAAGGCAGGGTGACAGAGAATGGCAATGTGGCTACAGTTCAGGTACACCTGTTCTGATAACTGCCACCTGCCACAGTAAGAGTCGCATAAAGGAAAAGCTAATTGCCAAAGGATGTCTTACAGGCTGAGGGCTTCCCTGCATATAGAAATATTATTTTCCTTGTCGTGTCTGGAACCCTCTATGTATACGTGAATGCACTTACAGCAATGTGCAACACAGGAGAAAGCAGAAGATGAGATGGAACCGGCAAGTTAGGGAATTAATAACCCATTTATAATTCTCAACAATCAGACAAAAATCACATTAATACAAACACGTTTTTATTTTTCTCTAGTACGGTAATAGCGAAAATAAAAGCAATCATTCACCTCCGCATTGTTACACAGCAACTTACATGTTCCACTTTCCTTTTCACTAGCTGAAGGGACAGAGAAACCCAGACAGACCAGCAGGAAGTTCCATGTGACGTACAATGTGCAGAGGAAGCAGCTCCTTCCCCAGGGGACTGTATCTTGCGTCTGACAAGAATAGAGTGCAAAGTGCAGAGCATCTTGTTTTCCTGTGCCCTTTCCCTATAGTGATTAGGGGAAAGAGAAGCAGAACAATACTTCTCGAGTCTACTTTGGTGCACAAGGTCTGTTGCGGCTGAGGAGGAGCAGAGCTGAGTCAGTCTAAGTACTGTAATCCTGTACGAACTACGTCACGTGATTATGTATTTCTTGATATGTGGGATTGCAGTTTTGTGGCAATAACCTTTCTGAGTGTACCGATCTTTGACTCGAGTATAAGCCGAGGTAGATTTTTTCAGCACATTTTGGGTGCTGAAAAACTCGTCTTATACTCGAGTATATACGGTACATGTGTAAACCTTTAGAATTGTGCAAATAAATTAACAGTTCACAAAGTTAAGTTCACAGTTCAGGTGTGTCTGGAATGTAATGCGAAGACAGGCAGTATGTTGAGGAGTCTGCTAGCTTGTGGAAAAAAGCTTTCACACAGCCTGGTTGTTCGGGCTTTAATGCTGCAAAAGCGTCTGCTGGATGGGAGCAGTGTGAGCAGTCCGTGTGAGGGGTGTGTGGAGTCCAATGCAATGCAGGAGCCCTTTCTTGCACAGCACTTGTGGAAGATGTCCTGCAGTGATGGAAGAGCCACTCCAATGATGGTGCCAGCTGCTTTGACAGTCCGCTGTAGACTTTTCAGCAGCACTGGCAATACTGTACCAGACCGAGATGCAGCTCATCAGGACGCTCTCTATGGTGCCTCTGTAGAACACTGTGAGGGTGAGAGGCGGAAGGCTGGCCCGTTTCAGTGGTCTTAGGAAGTGAAGATGCTGCTGATCCTTTTTGGTGATGGAGGTAGTGTTGGTGATCCAGGTGAGATCATCAGAGATATTGACCCCCAGGAATCTGGTGTTCTTTACTGTCTCTACTGTGGAGCCGTTGATGTTGAGTGGTGTGCGAGCAGGGCAAGTTCTCCTGGAGTCGATGATCACCAGACCGCCAGCTGCTGAACCTCATCTCTGTACGCCGATTCGTAGTTGTGGCTAATGAGCCCCACCACATTCGTGTCATCTGTGAACTTGATGATGTGGTTTGAGCTGTGTCTAGCTATGTAGTCATGTGTCAGCAATGTGTACAACAACAGGCTGAGAACACATGATTGAGGAGCTCCTGTGCTCAATCTGATGGGGCTGGAAACATTGTCGCTGATACGAACAGACTGAGGCCTCTCTGACAGAAAGTCCAAGATCCAATTGCACAAAGAAGTGCTCAATCCCAGCTTGCTTAGTTTACCGCTCAGCTTTTGAGGGATGATGGTATCGAATGCTGAGCTAAAGTCTATAAACAGCATTCTCACATAACTGTCTTTCTTGTCCAGATGAGTTAGTGAGAGGTGGAGAGCAGAAGATATGGCATCCTCAGTTGACCTGTTTGTCCGATATGCAAATTGTAGTGGGTCCAGTGAGTGGGGGCTCTTGATTAGTGATGTAGCGAACTGCCGATTTGATGTTCGCGAACGCCGTTCGCGAACACCGGCAAAAAAGCGAACAGTTCGCGAACAGTTCGCGAACTTCGAACGCTCGATAAAATCGTTCGATCGAACGATCGAAGGATTTTATTCGTACGATCGAACGATTTTCGTTCGAATCGAACGATCGAAGCTATTCGATCGAATGATTTTAATTCAATCGAATGCTTATAATCGTTCGAACGAATGGAAATCGTTCGATTTTAGCGATCGAACGGTCGAATGGTCGAATGGTCGAACGAAATTTTACTTCGAATCGAACGCGAACACCAATTGGCGAACGTCGCGCGACGTTCGCGAACATTCGGCGGACGCGAACAGTCGAAGTTCGCGCGAACTAGTTCGCCGGCGAACAGTTCGCTACATCCCTACTCTTGATGTGTGCCATCACAAGTCTCTCGAAGCATTTTATGATGAACGGGATTAGTGCAACAGGGCGGTAGTCATTCAAGCAGGTTACTGAAGATTTTCTTTGGCACTGGAACGATGGTGATGGACTTGAAGCATGTGGGGATGATCATCTGGTTTAGCAATGTGTTGAAAATGTCAGTGAAGACGTCAGTCAGCTATTAACTCCAGTAAAAAGTATGGGAGAAATGAATACATTCATTAACATTGGACACTGTGCATTAACATCAATAAACTTGCATTTTCTCAAATAATAAAAAGACATACAACCTCTGTTTTTCACTAAGCAAAGAACATATTTACATTTCTGCACTTATTTTTCACATGTTCTCCCTGTATACAATCAGAAAATAACTATGCAAACCTTGTTCTAAAAATGAATCTATCTTAACTTGTTATCCATAACTGAGGTCCTCCATTCCCTTTGTAAACTTAGGGATTCCAACTGTTTACAATGTACAGTACAACTAGAATCAGTCTTATAAACCTAGAAATGGTTTAATATTTCATTTTCTGTTGCTCTTTCTAGGACTGAAGCTTCCAATGTATAAATGAAATATTGATTTCCTAGGTATAAATATATTTTGGTACCAGTCGTCACAAGACATTGACTATACAATGGCCCTACTTTTTGTTATAAAGAAAGTTGAAAATGCACACAAGTACAGTTCTTTGTGCGAATTTGCGCGATTCACCGCCGGCAAATAAATTCTCGTATATCCCATGAAAATTCAACGGTGTAAAAAAAATGGACGCCGGCATCAAAAACGAGACGCCAGCTCCGTTTCGTAAATTTTTCGCTGTTTCGCTAAGTTCGCTAATTTTTCGGAGAAGCAAAACGGCGCAAATTCGCCCATCACTATAAATATATACTGCATATGATTTCGGAGTGTGTTCCAACTGCTTCATTCTCAAGTTGGTACTGATTTTGGCTAGTGGGTGTAGACTCTTGGGGACAGAAAAAGAAAGGACAGAAAGTGGCGGATAAACATGAAAGAGGGTAGATAAACAACAAGGAAATAAAAATTTTTAAAATGTTCTAAATAAAGTTTTGGTAATGCTCCATCTGGTAACAGCGAGTAAGCTAAAATGAACAGTAAGCTGTTTTCTTTAAAGTTTTATGACCTTGGTATTTTTTATAGACATTCGTAACAAAAGAAACTTATTTTTTTAATTAACATCATTAAGGATTGCAGAACGGTTTTCAAGTATTTTTTATGAAAAATAAACGGATAAATATCTAATTGCCTGTACAGTTCTTTATAAACAGGAAATTATAACGCTAGAAAGGAGACCAAGAAGGCAAGAGATTGAGTGACTGCAAGAGGAGTTTGCAGGAATCTATGATCTGCGAACTCTATTTGTTCTAGGGAATAAGGATAGCCACCTAGCAACAGCTGTTGGGTTAGGCGGCAGCCTCCCGAATTGATCGCTGGAAACTTCTGATGCTCTGAAAAGAGCAGGAAGAAGTTACAGGAACAGGATCTAACTCTCGCGAGATCTTGTTCCTGTCAGAATTTTTCGGAAGACTGGTGATGACTATCCTTAAGTATACCTGTTTTCAAATAAGAGTGAAAAAACACATTTTTGAAATAAACAGTGTAACTCTTTATTCCTTGAGAGGAAGAGATAATAAAGAAACTTTTTTGTAAGATATTTGTAATTGTAACAAATTACATTCTTTAGTGACATTTGGTATGAGATACTTTGTAATTCAATTGAAATACAATTTCAGTGTGTATCTTGTTTGACTGAAATATCTTCTACTTTGTATCTTAGTAGATGAGTTATTGTCCACCTTATCTGGCTTGTTGAATCCTGAAGAGAAAAGAAAATCTTTGTTTATTTTCTGTTTATCAATTTAACACATGTAAAACTAAACCACCAGTTAACTTGGGTGGGTGGGATGGGTGCTGTTGCTAGGTGGCTATCCTTATTCTCTAGAACAGATAGAGTTCGCAGATCATAGATTCCTGCAAACTCCTCTTTGTTCTTCGGGAGGATGCCACCTAGCAACAGCTGTTGGGTAGAATAGCACACACCTGGTGGTTGCCTGAATGAAATTTAGTTTTTCTTGCTCTGTATGTCTCCAATAATATTTTGCAAATGTCCTCTGAGAAGACCACCTGGCGGCTTAAAGTATGATGGGAAGTGATATACCCTTTGATGCTGCCTTTGTGGCTGTGGCTGATCTTAGTGAGTGTGCTTTAAATATGGTAGTATCAATCGAGGCCTGACTCATAGCATGCAGTATCCACCCTCTTATTGTGTTTACTATAGCGGGACGAAAAGGATTTCTTGTTGTCAAGAGTAATTGCGACATATCACCTCTTACCTCCCTAGATTTTTCTAAGTAGGTGGATAAAGCTGATACAATACATAAAGATGTATCTTCCTCATCTCTTATTAAGTCCACTTCCACTGGAGATGAGTTTTCAATTAGCGTTTTAGTTCTACCTTTAAGAATAATGTGGGGGGGAGTGGCTTGATCGCGGAACTGAATGGCTGCTTGAAGCTATAGCTTCCGCTGAAAGCACCTGAAAAAGCAACTTAAATCAGCCTGAGAAGCCTTTATTTGAGCATAAGTGTGTCGGAACATCTACTGATTATAATGGACTGGAGAAGGGTGAATCCTAAGGGAAAGAAAGTCTCCCCTGCACCTAGAAAACTGTCTGAATACTTTGAAGACATTAATCAAGATGGCCACCGTCTTTCTCAGCAACAACAACAAAGACAAGATGGACTTAGCTCCCAACATACAGGAAGCCCGGAGGGTAATCCCTTTCTCACTCCTTTACAGCAAAGAAACAGATTTACTGCTCTGGCTATTCAGCATCATAGGAAAAAGAGACCAGACATTTATGAAGACAGTGAGGAGTCCTATGAAACCTCCTAAACCCCTGCCAGCGAGACAGGAACAGAGAGTCTCAGGTAGGACAAGCTTCTCAAGCTTATCCCCCAGCACCCGTAGCACAGAACATCCTTGACCCCTTTGCAGATTTCCAAGCTACGGATGAACCCATTACCCAGATTTTTTTTAAGAAATTCATGTTGTCCTTTAGTGGGATGATTCAGAGCAGGGTAACTGAGATGAGAAGCGGGGTATTGGAGATGAGAGCAGATATGAGGCAGCTGGCTGAACAAATGTCACAGTACCTTGGTAAGACAGATCAGAGAGTTTCCATGCTGGAGAAGAAGGTTGCAGACATTACATCTGCATATAATGAACTGGTGGACGCTCACCAAGAGTTAAAGGAGGAGCTAAAATGGCTTAAGGAGAAGATAACAGACTCTGAGGACCGCAACAGAAGAAATAACATCAAGATAAGAGTAAAAGAGTAAAGACAGAAGCCCTAATGGGTTATGTCAAAGATGTTATTAAAGCTGCCCTGCCTGATACAACTGAAAGTGAGTTGATTGTGGATCGGGTACACAGGCTGATTAAACCTAATTTCATAGCTAAACATCTGCCAAGGGATGTTATCTTAAGAATCCATTTTTTCCATATCAAAGAGAGATTCCTGGCAGTCACCAGAAGACAGAAGCTACCAGATCCCTTCCAGAAACTAACTTTTTATAATGATCTTTCCCAAATAACATTGAAAGCAAGGAAGGAATTTAGCCCGGTATCCACAACACTCAGAAACCAAGGCATATCTTATTCGTGGGGGTTTCCAACTAAAATGAAAATTGTAGATAAAGGAATCATCTATGTTGTGAAAAGTGTATCTGAGGGTTGCGACTTGCTGCGGAAATGGGGAATTCCTGTTCTCCAAACTAAAGATGGTAAACTTGAACACCTCAGAAGACAACCCAGACCGCAACCTATGGACTGCTCCAAGGAACACTCAGGGGAAAATAAATCCTCAGAAGCTTCCAAAGGCGATGGTGATTGAAGGTATGGTGTTTTACCACAAACTTGTTCCCCAACAGGACTTTTCCCCTCGGGGAGGAACTTTCCCCATCTGTGAGGTGAAAGGTCACAATTCCACTGGATGGACCTGAATATTCTTTGTTTTGTTTTGTTTTTTATTTTTCCTCTTTTTCTCTTGTTTCTATTTTTGAGTTTCGAGAAGAGAACCAATAAACTGTTGGTACAACAATCACTATATTTATTTTGTTGTGAATTCAACCCAAAACTGATCTTAAATTTGTTCTCGAGTAAGTGTAAGAGTATTCTAATCTATACAATGATGTTCATAATATGCTCAATGTTCCTAACTTTGAAATATTTTTTCTTTATTGGGAGAATTGGCAAAAATGATGCAAAAAAAAAAATTTTTTTCAGCAGGATTGATGAAAAAGAGTTCAATATTGGTGATTATGATGGTAATGCTATATTAATGAGGTTTATATGTATATTGATTATGATTAGCGGTTTTGGAGAAAAAAATGTCTCAAGATTTTAATATTATGTCATTGAATGTGAGGGGGCTCAATTCACACAGAAAAAGGTACTTACTGAATAAATTAATAAAATAAGAAAAAATAGATGTAATTTGCATCCAGGAAACCCACCTAGATGGGAAAGGGGCATCTAAACTGAAACTGCTACAATTTTCAAAGATTTATCATTCTGTGTTACCAAATAAAAAAAGATGTGGAGTTTTGATAGCTCACTAGGATTTGGATTTGAATATATAGTAGTGAAGATGGTAGACTGGTAATTGTTGTGGGTAAAATCAATTCACAAGAGTTTACATTTGCCAATATATATTCTACAAATACCCATCAAGCCAATTTTTTAAATAAAAAATTAAAGAAAATAACAAAAATTTATAAAGGCTCTCTTATAATATCAGGAGACCTTAATGCAGTTACTGATCCTTTAATGGATTGTACCACTGGGAAAAGAAGGAACCCAGCAATCATCCAGTCTACCCTGATAAATAATGAGATGTATGATACATGGAGATGTTTGCACCCTGGTAATGATATAAATGATACAGCAGATGTCTCCAGAATAACCTTATGGAATGCGCATAAGGCCTATATAAGAGGTGTTTTTATGAAACAAAGTGCAATTCTGAAAAAGAAATTTAAAGAAAGGACAGACAAATTACTTAGTGAAATCAAAAATTTAGAAAAATCTATCTGTATTGATAATAAAAAAGAATTAATCCCCAATTTAGAATTAATTAGACAAGAATTAGCTGAACCCCTGTATTTCCAGTATGACAAATGGCAGAGTATATTAAAGGAAAATTGGTACTCAGATAAAAATAAAGCAGGTAGAACCATGGCCCAAAAAATTAAAGGAAGAAGAATTAGACAAAGAATAATTAAAATTAAACATCCCCTATCAAATATCAATGTCCACCATCCCCAGGATATAGTGGATGCTTTAGCAACATATTATGAAAAACTTTATAACTTAAACAAAGATTCCCAAACTCATTCTCCATCTCAGCAGGAAATAGATCAATACTTAGAAAAAATTAATTTACCCAGCCTGTCAGACTTTGAACAGAAACAATTGAATGTCCCCTTTTGCCAACAAGAAGTGGAATCAGCTATCAGATTGTTGAAGAAGGATAAGGCACCAGGAGTTGATGGATTTATTAATGATTATTATAAAAAACATTCTAATATATTATCAAAACATTTAGTCAATATGTTTAACGAAGTAGCAACTCTTGGTGTCTTTCCTAAAGAGAATCTGACGGCAACCATAATCACTATACCCAAAGAAGGGAAGGATCAGTCCAACCCAGGGAGTTATAGACCAATCTCCCTGCTGAATACAGATCTGAAACTTTATGCAAGAGTGTTGGCAAATAGACTAGCACCACTGATTCCACAACTGGTATCAGCTGACCAAGTTGGATTTGTTCAAGGAAGGGGAACGAGCGATGCAACGAGAAAAGCTATGGCCCTTCTGCATAGCGTTGGCCTCTGTCGGACGCCCATCTCTTCATCTCCTTAGATGCGGAGAAGGCATTCGACAGGGTCAATTGGACTTATATGTCAGCGGTATTGCAGAAATTTGGATGTGTGGGACAAATTCACAGATCCATTATGGCTTTATATACACAACCGTCTGCAAGGGTTTTATCTTCAAACACTTTATCATTTTCCTTTGATATACAAAATGGAACTCGTCAGGGATGTCCATTACCCCATTGATTTATGTTTTAACCATGGAGCCATTGGCTCAGAATATTAGAGATAATGAGAAAATACATGGAATTCAATTGAGTTCATCGGAGGCAAAACTTCGACTTTTTGCTGACGATATACTATTGTATCTTTGTAAGCCTGTGGAATCCTTACCCAGTCTTAAAATTGAATTAGAAAAATTCTCAAAAGTATCTCATTATAAACTAAATGAAAGTAAAACAATAATATTGCCTTGTAATGTACCAACTAAATTGATGAATCATCTAAAGAACTCTTGTACATACTCTTGGGACCTCAAATCTATCAAATACCTAGGCATACATTTAACCCCTACTATCAACAGACTATACAAAGAAAATTTTGAGCCCTGGATAAATAATGTAAAAACACATCTAGAAAATTTAGCTAAGTTTGAATTTTCATGGATGGGAAGAACAGCCGCATTTAAAATGTTAATCTTACCCCAACTCCTCTATTTGTTTAGAAACATACCTATAAAGATCCCCCAAAATTTTTTTATAACATTGCAGAGAATGATCAATAAATTTATCTTAATGAATAGGTCTTCGAGGTTTTCGAATAAGATCCTAACCACCCATTCAACAAATTTAGGATTAGGAGTACCAAACTTAGAAAAATACTATAAAGCTTCTATTCTAGAACAATCAAGAGCAATATGGTGCAATGACGTTAGTAAACAATGGGTAACAATAGAATTAGAACAACTCCCAGATACAGAAGCACTTTCATATTTGGAATCCAGATTAAATTGGAAAATTCCACTTACAATTCCTAATCCTATAACAGCCAATATGATCAGAGTCTGGAAGGAACTAATTAATTTCAGTACTAAACATCCCCTTGCAATATATTCAGAAATGCCATTGGCTAATTTATCGAAAGCATTGAAGAACCTGTCATTAGAAAATTGGACAGAAAAGGGTATAAAAAACGTGGAGGATCTACTTTCAGTAGATAAACTAAAACCGTTTTATGAATTAGTCTCAACATATATTCCAGAATCCGATAGGCCCAAATACCTTAGAATTAGCAAATTTTTAATTAATCATAAACCAAATAATATCTTCCACTTACCCCAAATTAAAAAACTCTAGATCCCCAAAATAATAAGCAAAAAGGTATATCAATATTTTATAAAACCTTTTTAGAATTGAAAGATGAGGCCCCAAGATGGCAATTAGAGAAATGGCAGGAACTTTTGAATATAGATGTTGATCAAGAAGACTGGGAACGAGCCTACAGGTTTCTTAGAAATTCTACTCATTGTGTATCTCATTATGAAAATTTTTTAAAATTACTGTGGCATTGGTATTTGACTCCGGAAAAGATATCTAAATTTGAAAGTAACATCTCACCCATGTGTTGGAGGAATTGTAACAATATTGGATCCTTGGTTCATATATTTTGGTATTGTCCAACTATTGCAAAACTATGGGGTAAAATAGAGAAATTTTTAAAAAAAATTACCTGTCTTTTTCACTACCATAACTCCTGATATGGCCTTGTTACATTTAAAAACACGTGATTTTCCTCCAAGTGAAAGATTCATTTTTAATCATGTGTGTATGGTTACTAAATTAACCATAGCTGAAAATTGGAAATCTCATTATGTCCCAAGCTTGGAGAATATTTTAAAAAAAGTTGATGATAACTTGATAGCCGAAAGGTCATGGGCAATTAAAAATGGTAATGTACATATATTTTGGAAAAGAGCATACTTGTGGCCTACTATTTTCAGAGAATCAAAACTCCATAAGATTTGAAATCCGAGATGAACTAGCTCCCCCACATGGTTAGAGAGGTCTCCAATAAATTGCTGAAAACCTATATACCATCATATAATCTATCATATTGTAGAACTAATCTTGAACTCCTAGTTGTGATATCATATGGTCCATTTGCCAATTATCCAAGATGATGTATACATATTATTGAATACTATAACTCAAGAACTTACTATAAAGAAAGTAATTTAGTGAAGTTAGTTTAGTCCAGTTTAGTTTAGTTTAGTGCAGTTTAGTTTAACCTTATTTGTATAAGTTTGTCATTAATAATGTACAATAATCATATTGGAAGAGGGTAATAAACAAGATGATCTATAATTTAGTAACATATCCTAAATTTATCCACTCTTATTTTTTTCTTTAACCCAACTGTAACCAATTTTTTTTTTCTTTCTTTTTCTTTTGAAGATCTAATATTTATGAGTGACAATGTTGCCATATATAATTAACATCATGAGGATAACACAGGGAAGCGCTTTCTGTGGACTAATAGGGAGGCTAGTCTATGCCCTCATTCTACAAAGTTTTGCTTCCTGAAAACTATCTAAGATATAAACGTATGCATATTAAAGAGGAAAACATCAGATTTATGTTAATTATTCTTTATTTGAAATATGTTGCACTAAAGGTCCAATTGTTATATTATTGTATATTAAATTCTGCATTTATATTTCTACCCTGAGATAACATGTTACTAAATGACTGTATGTTTATACGAAAATTCCAATAAAAATTATTGAAATATAAGAATAATGTGGAAACCACCTGGGGTTGAAGAAAACCATGGGTCTGTTATGTGGATGAGAGTTAGTTCTGCCCCTCTTGCTGCTAGAGCTAAAGCTAAGAGAGCAGTCACTTTTACAGTAAGGCTTCTCAAGTCTGCATTCTGATTATCTATCTTAGATAGGTACTGCAACAGAGGTTCGGTGTCCCAAGTGTTGTCATATTTAGGACAAATTGGTCTTGATAAACAAGCTCCTCTGATTAATCTCAAATAGAGTTTATTATCCGTGAAATTTGGAATTAAGAAATGTAGTGCTGAACCGTATGATTTTAGGGTATTAGAAGCTGTCCCTTGTTCAAACTTATATGCAAAAAAATCTAATGCCGAGTGTAGTGAAATCCCTTTATTTGAGTCCTGTAAATGAGGGTACATCCAAGTTTTAAATTCCGCAATGAGGGAATTATATTTTTTACATGTTCTAGATCGAAGGGAAGAATTTATCAGCTTTGTGGTAGAATGTTTCAATGAAGGATTTTGGTATAAGAAATTGGAGCTGCAATCCACATTAGTGTTGGTAGGTTCTTCAGTATCTCTTGTGTACCCTGAAAACAGTCCTGAATGAACCCCAATGGAACCTTCCTGCCTGAAATTAGGGGTTGTATCAGTGGAAACCATGGTTTGAATGGCCAATACACCAGGACTAGATCTCTAACTCCCTCCATTTGAATTTTTTGGAGAACATTCGGGAGAATATATGGAGGGGGAAAGGCATAAAGGTTTGTTAAACCTGTCCATGGGAAGGAAAGTGCATCCATTCTCCATGCATTGCTTGTCCAGGTTCTGGCTACAAATTTCTTTGTTTGAGCTGATGTCTGGGATGCAAATAAATCTATTGATCTTTCTCCCAGTTGTGTCTCAATTTTGTGGAAAATGTCATGTTTTAGTGAGACTTGTGATAGTGTTATCTTTTGACGCGATAAAGCGTCTGCTAATTTGTTTTCCTCTCCGGGAATATATGTGGCGTGTAATGTGATTTGATTGGAAAAAGCCCAATCCCAAAGGTCTAACGCCAAATAACAAAGTGTTTTTGATTTTGTTCCTCCCATTCTGTTTACATATGAAACTGCTGTTTTGTTGTCTGACTGAATTAACACAGACTTTTGAATATTTGGGGATATTAGAGCCTTTAAGCCTAAAAACATCGCCTTTAGCTCTAATTCATTTATGTGAAGTGTTTTTTCTTTTCCTGACCAAAGACCTCTGACTGCTCCTTTGTGAGTGTAAGCTCCCCAACCTCTTAAGGAGGCGTCCGTTGTTATGATAATGTCGTAATCGTTTTTTATAAGTGGCTTTGGGAAAGGCTGGGTTTGCCAGGTTATCAGAGAGAGTTGCCTTTTTACTTTGTTTGGAAGTGTTAATTTTTTGTTCCAGTGAATATTTTCCCTTAATTTTTGTGCTAGCCACATTTGTGAGTGCCGACACAGAAGCGGTGCTTGAGTGCATCCTGGGGACAAAGCAATTATTTTCCCTATTGCTGCTGCAATTAAACGTAGGGAAGTGGTAGCAACTGGGCTATGAAAACCTGAATATGTTCCCACTTTTCTTTGCGAATGGAAAGGGTTGTCTTATGTGAAAAATTACTGATTTCATTACCCTGGAAAATGTGTATGGAGTGTTGGAGAGGCCAAACACCATTACATTCCAGTGGTAAATATTTTGCTTCCACTGGAATCTCAAAAACCTTTTGTGATTTTTTGATATATTTATAGCATGGAATGCATCCTTTCGATCTATCTTTATGCAATAAGCATTTTCTTTCAAGAGGTATGTGAGATCTGCAATGCTTTCCATTCTGAAACATTTCCTTTTTAAAAATTTGTTTAAAGACTTCACATTCAGGACTGGTCTGACAGAACCATCTGGCTTTTTTATTGGGAAAAGATGACTTATCCAGCCTGACTGTGAAAGGTCTGAGAGTTCTAGCTTTCCCTCTAGCAAAGCCTTTTCTAAGGCACCGTCTAGAACTGCACTGGTGTCTCTGTATCTGTTTGAGATTTGAAGTGGGAAAGATTTTAGAGGAAGGTACAAGCCCCTTCTTATTATGTTTAAAACCCATTTGTCTGTGGTTATTGTTTGACATAAATGTATAATTTCTGACTGGGAAAATGCTTGAGTTTTGTTTACCTGGCACTCTTTTCTTATAACCAGTAGACCACTTTGGGTTGGTTGCTCGTCCACTGGAGCTCTGTGAAGCTTCACGGGACGACCCCTGAGCTCTGTAAGGACTTCCCTCTCCACGAAAGGGTTTTTTGTTGAAAAAGGAAGGTCTTTTCCAGTCCCCAAATGATTTTCTTGCCTTATAGCGTGATTTTACCTCCTTAATTAAATCTGGACCAAATAAATTAGAGTCCTCAAAATTTGGAAATTCATGTGATTTTGGAGCCAGGTCCGACATGCCCATAGTATGTAACCAACGAGCTCTTCTCACACTTGTGACATGGTTAAAAGCCTGGCCAATCATCAATGCAGCCCTGGTGGATGCTTTAAGAAGTACTAATTTTGAACATTGCAAGGAATGAATATTCTTTCTGGACTGTTGTCCTTCTTGTTCTGCTTTATCAAGCATGAGTAACAAAGGACCGGCTGCATCTGCAATTTTAAACTGTATATCAGGGATTCCAATATGGTTTCTTAAAACCAAGTCATCTTCTTTCATTAAAGAAGAGCGAAAGGCTTACTTTGTGAAATCATACACCTCAGATTTATCATTAAGTGCCCATCTGGCATTAAATTACTTTGGTGGAGGTGTTTTTCCCAGGAGATCAACTCTTGACATTTGTGTGTCACTTATTTTCCCTCTTACAGAGGATGCTGAAGATTTCATTGTTTTTTCACAATCCCAGTCCACCTCAGAGATTTTTGAATTGCCAGCTACGGGCTCAGAATCAGAAGCAACCACTTCAGAGTATAATGAAGAATGACTCCTGCATTCATAATGTTTAAAATGACCCTTTCTGGGTAATTTTTGTGAAATCCCAAACGGGACCAAATTTCTTTTCTTCTCCTTTCCTTTCTGTCTCAAACGAGACTTTTTTGCCTTAGGAGAGCTGTCTGTTGAACTCTTACCAGAGTCTGAGGAAGAGTCTTGAATATTATAGTTCTTCTTTTTCTTATTTTTTATGAATTCCTCTTCCGAGGATGAAGAATTATCTGGAGACTGAATTCGTCTCCTCTGCTTAACATTTTTAAACTGTCTGTAAGGAGAAATTTCTAACGACTCATTAGCCGTTACAGAAAGTGTGTCCTCCATCATGGCGCTGTGAAAAATTCTGACAGGAACAAGATCTTGCGAGAGTTAAGAGATCCTGTTCCTGTAACTTCTTCCCGCTCTTTTCAGAGCATCAGAAGTTTCCAGCGATCAATTCGGGAGGCTGCCGCCTAACCCAACAGCTGTTGCTAGGTGGCATCCTCCCGAAGAACAAATATAGAATATGAATGTATGCTGCAACAGTCTTGCAGCCAATATTATTAAAAGGCTGTGAGAGTTGGTTCAGAGACAATTAAGGGGCAGATTTATCTGAAACTCTAAATTCACACTTTGATACATTTGCCCCGTAATGTTATAGGAATACTGTATATGATTTTGCTTTTGCCTGTAGACAGTGCCTCATCCAATTTTATGGTCTCAAATAGAGGTCTGTATATGAGTGGGTGGAAAGAGATGCAGCACAGGTAGGTGTAGGCATAGCCGTTAGTTGGTGGGGAGGTCCCGTGGGTATGGAGAAGTCACACTGTTTGTCTGAATGGCATTATATCATCTTGTAGATATTCATTTTGTGACCACGCCATGTTCCAGTTAAAAGATTATCAACATGTTTAAGGAACATTGACACCCAGTTTGAATGAAGTAGTATAATCTCATCCTCTGAAATACAGCAAAGGTCTACCAAGCTAGCTTTATATAAACCATTCAAGCAAGTCTTTTGCTTTATAATACAAGCTTTACTGTATAATATCTTCAAGCACAGACTCGGTAACAAATTCCAGGAGATATATTAGAGAACAGAGTCTAGATATAATAATTAATGTTTTCGTTGGGAAGATTTAGTCCTAGATTTAATGATGGGGGAGTAAGATGCATTGTGGTTAAAGAAATTTGTGTCTGTGGATTTTTTTTCTCAAAATTCTATTCTATGCGTACGTGCGCTAGCCATTTCTGATACCTTTGAATCTCTTACCCAAACATGAAATAATAATTATGTGTAATTTTGAAAAGAAGTATCATTGCCCAACCCCTGCTATGAATGCAGCAGGTCAGACCCCTTTTTATGACTTTTAGGGGAGTGTCATCGTCTGATGTCAGAGTTACAGCTTTTACAAGGTTATGATCGTTCATTAAAAAAGCGTAAATCATTAAAGGAAGAGAATCGGGCTATATAATTAGACACAGTGTTTAGAAAACCCTGCTTATTACTGAACGTCATGTCTGCATTATAATGGGAATGTCATCCCAACTTTCTTGCCATAAACTTGGGAACATGTATCATTCCGAAAAAATCTGGCTGCCATCAGGTGGGACAGGGAGGACAGTAGTTAGGATCTCATGGTAGAGTTGTTTATGGGATTTGGGTGGATCATTGGCAGAGCTTTGACATAACTGGAGAGAGGTCAGGGTGGATCGGAGGTTGACCCATGCATGCCAGCAGCTTTTTTTCAACAGCTCCATTTTTCTTGTTGGCAGGGCCGCCCACCCAGACGGCCCCTGTGACCGATGGGCTATCTTACTAGCATGATGGGGCCCATGATAAGTATGTATGGGGTGTTTATAACTGCATTTTAATACAACAGCTGTAAGGGGTTCCCAAAATAATATTAGGCTGAAATAGAGTGTTTTACATGGTAATAAAAGCTTTATATGATGTGTACCACTGTGACTGACACCCTTGTGTTTAGTTTTAGCTACACATATTGTTAATGTTTGTGCCATGAGCTGTACCATTTGTTCAATTTTTGGTATTTATTTACAATATTAAAAGGCCTTGACTTTGGTCCACCAGGAGATGTAGTACATATTGTCATTTTATGATTGTAAGGTAAGCGCCCATTATTTTAATTGCAGTATTTTTGTTTTGAGTGCCTAGAATTTCTAGCACAAGTTATTCAATTACTTTATTGTTTGAAACTCAGATTTGGGACTGCGTGTCCTGTCTCCTGCCATCTCATTGTGTTATGAAACATATATACTATAAAAGAATGTGCTTATTTTGTATTAGTTTATGGCACAGGGACACCATCTCAGGCTGGCATTGCAACTTGGTTTTGTTATTTTGCAAGCAGTGCATTCAAGTCATGTTTCACTGCCGTGCCATTAATCCCCACTAGATAAACTGCTATACCATGGAGATATTTGCCTCCATAAAGTCTGAATCTGTGGTTCAGGAGAATGCGGATAAACTGTACCTGGCAGCTTTGTGTTCAGACAGCGATGGCACCTATGCCAACCCATTCAAACAAGAAAAATACAGCTTTATAATCACAATTAGATTTTGTCCCTTTGTGTATGTATATACAGTACATTTCATTACAGCACCTAATTAAAAAGTTATAGTGTCCCTTTCAAGCCTTCATACTTTACTATACATATTGTGTTGGGTGTTACGCAATGTGCCTTTAGGGCTACTTTCTAGTTTTTTCAATGAGCCATTCATTTCTAACATTGTATTAATAATATAGCAGTAACTTACCCTGCCAATGATTATCTCATGGTAAAAATGATTGCATGCAACCTCTTTCAGTACTAGGAAAATAGTTACTGTTTGAAGAATGAGTGACAGAAGGTCTTAACATCACCTCTAGATGTGGGGCTAAGTAATATAAAATACAGACCCCTATATGAAGTACTATAAATTACCTAAAATATACTAGAGCCAAAACAGTCATTGAAGGGTTTTCTCACATTCTTTTTATGTATGTGATTGTTTCCTGGCTTTTTTCAATACCAGTTTTCCAAAATAAGTTTATGATTTGAATATAATGACATTTTCTGATGTTTATATACTCTAAAAAAGTGGTTCATTGCAAAACAGAAGAATGCTTAATGCAATAAAATCACTTTTCATATTAGCCCTGTATTTGAAAGGTCAGTAGAAGATTAGAGGCATGAGTTATGAAGTGCTATCTTTTTTGTACTTTGCACCATGCCTTGGGCTTAGTACACATTGACACACATTGGCATCTTTTTGGACACCCCCCACCCCTCCACCCCCATCAATACATGCACTTGCGCACAATTTCCAACAGGAGGTTCTGACACAGCATGAGTGCATATCTACTAAAGTGCAAGGAGCCTCTTTGGATGCCAGTAACTTTTGTTTACCATTTTTGCATGACTGCAAGAGTGGTTGGGTTATAAATGAGCCGTGTAGTCTATCAGTTTCAGGTTTTATTATTTTTCTTTACATGCTTGTCACTTATACAGTAATGGCTCTTAAAAACTTTGCTGTCTCCAGAAAACTTACACATTACTGGAAGGAGAGTCAATGAAATTGCCTTACAGTACGCATTAGTGCAGCCAAAAAACTGTTACTCCATGCTACGTTATAGTTATTTTTAATTACTTCTCTTTCATTTCAAGCCCTTTCCAATCCATCAGCCAGTCTGTCATTCAAGCCACTGCTTTATTGCTAGGAACCAGATTGTTGCTAAAATTCCAACCAGGAGAGCTGCTGAACAAAATAGCTAAATAATTAAAAAAAACCAGATTGGACACATTGGAAAATAATTCAGAATATAATGTCTACATCATGCTTAAGGTTCATTTAAAAGTGTACAACCCCTTTAATAATACAGACTTAAATAGGGTAAAGTAATAAGAGATTGGATACTTATGCAATCCCATCTGCACTTCAAAGCAAACCAGTTCGCAAAGTAGCATTTTGATAATATATATTGTTTGATAATAAAAAACGCTCATTTATATACACCCCCACCGCCCAACCAAACTGTTGGCAGTGCTGGACTCTGTCCATAAAAAGATCACATAATTAAAAACTGCAAACGGTGGACAAGTGGAGTTTCCAAAGAGGCATTCCTCATACACAGACATTAAACGCTTCAATAGCTCAAAGTACACCGTCACCCATTCCTCCCTTCCAACAGTGCCCCCCGTGCTAGACCTGCTTATCTACGTAGGGACCGAATGGGAGCTAGGCACCCCACTGTCCACCTATGCCAGCCCAGTTTTAAAAAAACTCCCATCACCTCGAAATTCGACCCTTGATAAATCTGCCTCCTACTGTTATGTGCTGAATCTGGTCAGTATAACATAGGTCTAGTCTGGGTGGTCTATTAATCCCCCTAGGTAATGTCTGTCCCCTGCCTAGCTGCCAGCTAATTGAATGAGCAGTTCTCATACAGTTATAAAACTGGAGGGATGAGCTAAATTAACTTAGGGTGTTATCTACTAACGGGCACGTTTTTGGCTGCGTCCGTTTTGACACTGAAAACCTGAAAAAGTTGGGTGAAAATACATCATCTAAAACCTTCCAAATTCATGTAAAAGTCAATGGCAGATGTCCCCTTAAACAATTTGAACAGGTTTTAACCCTCATGAAATGTTCAGAATTTTCGGGGTTGGACGCTGGTTTTTCTTGGTTTTCGAGTGTCAAACAAGAAAAAATCTGGTTTTTCGCACGACAATCCAGAAAAGTCTCAGTTACTCATTTTAAAATGTTTATTTACATTTAAATAATAAAAAAAAGTCTGTTTTTCCCAATCTGATTTTTTCTAGTTTTTTTATTGATAAATAAGGGCAAGTCATGAATTCTAGTTTGGTCTGACTTTTTTTATTTAAAAAATCAGAAACAATAAGATTTTGATAAATAACCCCCTTAATGTGATACTGACATTAAAATACTACTCTTAACATATAAATGTACATTGGACCCAGACTGGGATTCAAAATAGACCCTGGCATTAGAGATGGCGCGAACTGTTCGCCGGCGAACTTGTTCGCGCGAACATCGGGTGTTCGCGCTCGCCGGAAGTTCGCGAACGTCGCGTGACGTTCGCCATTTTGGGTTCGCCATTGTTGGCGCTTTTTTTTGCCCTCTCACCCCAGACCAGCAGGTACATGGCAGCCAATCAGGAAGCTCTCCCCTGGACCACTCCCCTTCCCTATAAAAACCGAAGCCCTGCAGCGTTTTTTCACTCTGCCTGTGTGTGCTGAAGAGATAGTGTAGGGAGAGAGCTGCTGCCTGTTAGTGATTTCAGGGACAGTTGAAAGTTTGCTGGCTAGTAATCGTGTTGATACTGCTCTGTTATTGGAGGGACAGAAGTCTGCAGGGGTTTGAGGGACATTTAAGCTTAGGTAGCTTTGCTGGCTAGTAATCTACCTTCTACTGCAGTGCTCTGTATGTAGCTGCAGTGGGCAGCTGTCCTGCTTCTGATCTCATCTGCTGACTGCTGCAATAACAGTAGTCCTTGTAAGGACTGCTTTTATTTATTTTTTTGTTGTTTTACTACTACTACTACTACTACTATAAGAGCCCAGTGCTATTAGTCTAGCAGTGTTGGGGAGTGGGACTGGTGTGCTAATCTGCTGCTCCTAGTAGTTCAGCAGCACCAACTTTAATTTTTTTTTTTTTAATATTCATTTTTTTTTTATTTTACTTTTTTTTATTTTACTACCGCTGTAGTAGTGTATAAGTTGACCTTTTAGGCATTATTTGCCCTGTAGGCATTTTTTGCCCAGTGTGTTATTCAACTAACTGCCATCTAGCATCACTAACAGCTCTCCCCCTACACTATCTCTTCCAAGCACACACAGGCAGATTTTTCAGATACATTTTTGCCCTTGATCCCCCTCTGGCATGCCACTGTCCAGATCGTTGCACCCTTTAAACAACTTTAAAATCATTTTTCTGGACAGAAATGTCTTTTTTAGATGTTAAAGTTCGCCTTCCCATTGAAGTCTATGGGGTTCGCGAACCGTTCGCGAACCGCTCGCATTTTTGCGCAAGTTCGCGAATATGTTCGCGAACTTTTTTTCCGACGTTCGCTACATCCCTACCTGGCATTTCAAGTACACAGAGACCCAAACAGAACTCACAGATTGCCAGTTTGGACCTGCTGTACACTTTTGCCCTCTCTTTGGCATAGGAGAACTGGATAGCCATTCAAGTCTAGTAAAGCTTTATAATGGAGCTCCCAACCTTGTTTTATCCATGATCCACATTCAAATGTAAAATGAGTTGAGGAGCAACACAAGCATGAAAAATATCTGGAGCTGACAAATAAGGGCAGCAACTGGCTATTTGGTAGCCCCTGTGTGGATTGGCAGCCTACAGGAGGCGCTGTTTAGCATTACATCTGGTTTTTATGAAACCAAAACTTGCCTCCAAACCTAGAAAATCAAACATAAGCACCTGCTTTGAGGCCACTGCGAGTGACATGCAGGGGGCTGGAAAGCAACAAGGTGAACCTACATATGGGGGTTGGACCCAGAATTGCATAAAACCATTATATACTGCAAGTGCAATTTCACACACAATTCACCATGTTTTTTATGCATAATTCAGTCTCATGTTGCACGATTCCAGTGTAATTAACAGCTGTTAGGGTTGGTGCCATTATGGGCGGTCACCATAAATATTATATCTGCACTTTATTGCTTCGGCACAAGTGACACAGCCCACGGTAGGAACCCTGGAGATATTGTCACCTCCACTGTCACTTGTATCAGTAGATGCACTTGTGCATGGTTCATCCAAACTGGTTAGGCAGGGGCAATGACTGTCCATTTTTGCACAATTGCAACTACAGTTGCAGTTGTAAATCATCATCAATAGGCTGACAGAAAATTCATCAAAAATATATTTGTGGACCAATTTAATTTTTTGCCTAGGTGCACTCTCAAAATCATTGTAGATATCAGCAGAAGATGGAACATTTTGCACTCGTAGGTCTTATCCAAGTTCTCAGGAATCCTGGAAAAGTAAAAACATTATTTACATGTATGGCTTTCTGTTATTAAAAATTTAAATATATTATATTATATTTGAGGTATCTGTCCTGTACTACATCTTATTTTTATCTGCTTGGCTTTTCCAAACAATAGACTTTAAACTAAGCATCTCCCTCCCTGTTTTATTCAACAAGTCATACAATAAAGTTGCAATGAATGAGGCTTATAATATCTATTGTTTACAATGTAATAATCCTTATTATTATTTTTAAATAAGTATGATGTCCTTGTTTACTAGTATAGAATCTATTATCCTAAATGCTTGGAATCTGAAGTTTTCCAGATAAGAGATCTTTCTGTCATTTAGATTTCCATACCGTAAGTCTGCTAAAAATCATTTGAACATGAAAAAGCCAATAGAATTGTTTTTCCACCGATATGGATTCATGAGATTTAGTTACCATTGAAATTATTTGCTTAAAATACATTTCGTAGGAGGCAGCCTTCCCATAATTTGGAGATTTCTGGATAAATAGTTGCCTAATAAAGGATCCCATATCTGTACAACATTTAGAAAATAAGGCAAAATCATTACATGTATTAGTGAATACTATATAATAAGAAAGTTACTTTATTGTGTGAGCTGGAAATGACATACAAGTGTCAGAAATAGTTATTGTTTAATATACCTGTGTCACAGTGTGTAGTGATTGAGAAGAGAATTAGCCTGCATAACTACTTTTCATCTCCAAGGCAGACAGCTCTAGGAGGATATGAGTAGCCATAGGTGATCCCTTGTCCCTTTGTCACTTTTGAGTCGAAATGATCATTTGATGGGCCATAAAGCATTTATTCCCTCACGTCTCCTAGACCATCCTGCAATTTAAAGAACAGACATAATGGGCCATAACACCCTTCTTTCTTTAAAGTGGCATGGAGTGTATAGTCTGAACTAGCTGTTTTGGACATCTGTGTCTGGTCATTGGAACCATCCGTCTCTCACAAACACCATAAATGCAAAGTGACTTTATTATGCCTGTAATAAAAAATGGAACAGGCAAAAACAAAGACTCTTGGTGTTCACAGAAGAAGCATTTTGGTCATTTCTAGTCAACTATATTTACACGCTTCCTATGAGAAAAGTGAAGCAATAGGAATCAATCATGTATTCAAACTTAACCCCAAGCAGACAGTTTATAGGGGTCATTTACACATGCAGCTGCAAGAGCAGTCACTCTAATATGGAAGCAAATGTTGCAAAGGTTATTGCATTCAAATACACTCCTTGCATTGCACCATTGAATTTGCCTTGCCTTTTCTGCTGTATCATATGCAAGTGTTCATTGACATGGGGGGAGCATGGAACTACCTGAACATGGCAGTAATTCCAGTTTCCAACAATGGGCTGCAGCAATAGGCGCAGCAGATTTATGCCAAAAAAATCATATACAAACATCAAGTTTCACAATCCCAGCTCTGAAAATGCTTGCTGCAACTTGCATATAATTTGCCACAAAACTCACTCACAATAATGTTCATTATTATAGTGCTCACATCAGGCAAAATTGCAGTGAGCACAACACTAACCTGCTATTATGAGCAGAGACACAGTGGCAGTGCTAATTTGGATTTTTATAAAGTGGCCCCTGAGCTTTTCATAATAATAATGAACAAATAAGGGTGCAAAGTACAGGTATGGGACCTGTTATACAGAATGCTCGGGACCTGGGGTTTTCCAGATAACGGATCATTCCATAAATTTGGATCTTCGTACCTTAAGTCTACTACAAAATCATATAAACATTAAATAAACCCAATAGGCTGGTTTTGCTTCCAATAAGGATTAATTATATCTTAGTTGGGATCAAGTACAAGGGACTGTTTTATTATTACAGAGAAAAAGGAAATCATTTTTAAAAATTGGGATTATTTGGATAAAATGGAGTCTATGGGAGACAGCCATTCCATAATTCAGAGCTTTCTGGATATCGGGTTTCCGGAATAAGGGATCCTATACCTGTAGCATGAAAAACTGGTTCATGAATATATGTAGCAGGCGAACAACGAAGATAAAATGGCCAAACTGTCTCCGGGATGAAGTGACAAGTCATACTAAGACAAGAAACAGTCTCTTGGGAAGGTCTGGCATCTTTTAAATGATTGTCACATTGAACAAGGATTGGTTTAAAAACAAACATGGGCTGGCACACACTGAACCATCACATAGGAGTGACTGCAGTTAAAAATTAGATTCATGTAAAGAAAAAACCTGTAAAAAAAAAAAAAGTAGGCGCATTATGTGACCTGAGGGGACTTAATACACAAAATATCATGGTATTTAGACTTAAACTCAACTCGAATGGGAGGTTATTTATGAAAAAATTAGAACGTCTAAAATACAATTGAATGGGAAGGACCCGAAAATATGATTTGTATTTGTATCGAATACGAACGAAACTCGAATCAAATTTTCCTCCGAAAAAAACTCGAATGTCTCGAAAGGCTATTATCATCTTCAAATGGATCAACGGACCTCTGCCATTGACTTGTAAATGAATTTGTCAGGTTTTAGGTGGCGAATATTTGAATTAGAACTGTTTCCATGGACGAGAAGTGATAAATCTCACATTCAAATTTACATTCAGGTTGGTGCTTTTTAATTTGAATTTGATAGTTTTGACACACAAAAAAAAAATTTACCATTCAAACCTTAATAAATCTACCCCTAACAAAAATTTTCAAGGTGTTACAGATTTGTTGTCATTTCAAGGGTGACGTTGTCAAAAAAAAAAACATTTGTGATATTCATAAACTTCATTAGAACATAAGGCAAATCGTAAATTTCAAATGGATGTTTAAACAAAGCAGGAAACTTTATATACTACAGGGCACATTTACTTAGCTCGAGTGAAGTATTAGAAGGAAAAATACTTTGAATTTCGAAGTATTTTTTTGGCTACTTCAAACATCGACTACGACTTCGAATCGAATGATTCGAACTAAAAATCGTTTGACTATTCGACCATTTGATAGTCGAAGTACTGTCTCTTTAAGAAAAACTTCGATCACCTACTTCGCCACCTAAAACCTACCGAGCATCAATGTTAGCCTATGGGGAAGGTCCCCATAGGCTTTCTAGGCAATTTGGGATTGAAGGAAAATCGTTAGATGGATTAAAATCCTTGGAATCATTCGATTCGAAGGATTTAATCTTTCGATCGAACGATTTTTCCTTCGATCGTTCAATCAAAGCAATTGCACTAAATCCTTCGACTTCGATATTCGAAGTAGAAGGATTTAACTTCGAGGCTCGAATGTTGAGGGTTAATTAACCCTCAATATTCGACCAATAGTGAATGTGCCCCCAAGTTTGTTCCTGAAGATTGTCTAATTGGTAAAAAGATCCACTTTGCTTCTTTTTAAAGGGATACTGTCATGGGGAAAAAAAAATTCAAAATGAATCAGCTAATAGTGCTGCTCCAGCAGAATTCTGCACTGAAATCCATTTCTCAAAAGAGCAAACAGATTTTTTTATATTCTGACATGGGGCTAGACATATTGTCAATTTCCCAGTTGCCCCAAGTCATGTGACTTGTGCTCTGATAAACTTCAATCACTCTTTACTGCTGTACTGCAAGTTGGAGTGATATCACCCCCCTCCCTTTTCCCCCCCAGCAGCCAAACAAAAGAACAATGGGAAGGTAACCAGATAACAGCTCCCTAACACAAGATAACAGCTGCCTGGTAGATCTAAGAACAACACTCAATAGTAAAAACCCATGTCTCACTGAGACACATTCAGTTACATTGAGAAGGAAAAACAGCAGCCTGCCAGAAAGCATTTCTCTCCTAAAGTGCAGGCACAAGTCACATGACTGGGGGCAGCTGGGAAATTGAACAAATGTCTAGCCCCATGTCAGATTTTAAAATTGAGTATAAAAAAATCTGTTTGCTCTTTTGAGAAATGGACTTCAGTGCAGAATTCTGCTGGAGCAGCACTTTTAACGGATTCATTTTGAAAAAAAAAATTCCCATGACAGTATCCCTTTAAGGAATTTATCCAAAGTATTCCCTCCTCTTATCTGTGGTGAGATTTTTTCAGTGTCAACTATAGAACAATAGCTAAAGGGGTTGTTCAACCTCCAACACTTTCTTTAGTTTTCAGTTGGTTTCAGGTAGTTCACCAGAAATAAAAACTCTTTTTTGTTACTTTCTATTTTCTATTTGTGACTCTTTTTCTATTTAATGAAAAGTAAAGTTTTTCACATTCTTATGTATTTCTGAAGCAGCTCTGGGAGGGGGGGTTCTGGGCTCAAAGAAAGATACTGCTTGCAGTGAGGGATTGAAATCGACCTGTGGATTACAGCAGGCTGATCTCGGTCACGTCTGGTCAGAGTTAATGATGGGTGAATAAATTTGCCTGATGCAAGTTCACGGCGAATTTACGTGTTTCGCCGCAGGTGAATAAATTCTCAAAACTCCAGCGAAAAGTCACTGCATCAAAAAACATTGCTTGCGTCAAAATCGCCACACACCAACACTATTTGGACGCCCATTGACTTTAATGCCGGCGTCAAAATTGAAGCGAGCGACTTTTCGGACGCTGACGTAAATTTTAGAGTTTCGCACATTTTTCATGAATTTTTAGCCTTTGCGCAAATTTCACGGGAAATTCGCAATTTTTTTGCCGAAATGAAACGCGAGAAATTCGCCCATCCCTAGTTAGAGCCTAAAAAAAAACGTTTTTCATATGTAGTTACAGGCAATACATCTGAAAGAACAACACTTACAACATCCCAACAGTAGTTAGCTAGGTAGTATCATTTCCACATATAGTCAGATGAATTCGACTCTGCTAATCTTTGTAAAGCACAGAATGCAAGCTATTTAGGACATATCATGCCAGTAGCATGAAAATGGACAATGCTGTAGATCCAGTTTGTCATGCTTCTATTTCATTATTTTGACCTATAAATCAGAAGTGAATTCAGATCCTTACAGATTTTAGTAGATTGTAATTTACCATTAAAGTACAATGTCCTGGTTTTATGATCTCAGGTGTCGAATAGTAAATTCCTTTAATGCATTTTGACCACATGTTATGTTTATTAAATGTAGCAGAGATTTGCAGGGGAATAGTTTGGAGACTATGTATGTGCACTGTATTTTTAAAGGCTAACATTTAGGGGTTTATTTATTAAAGTCCGAATGCAAAAAACTATTTTACTATAAAATCTGAATTTTTAGTGGAAAAAAAACTTAATTTTTTTGAGATTTATTAAATCCCGAGGATGGAAAAAGATGAATCTGAAAATCCTCCATCTCAGACCTGCCAAGGTTATGGGGTCCCTTTCCTATTTCGAAGTTTCTGTGGTCTGTGCTGGAATTAACTCAAAAATCCAACTATCTCAGGCATTTCGGGGAAAAATTCAAAAGATTCTGACTTGTCAGGAAAAGTCTGAAAAAAATCGAGCGATTCAGGAAAAAAAAAAAAACAAAAACATAAGATTCGGATTTTAGCTCTATTTTATCGAGTTTGTCCCTGATCCATTTAAATTTGGTATTTAGAGCCAAAGCCCCTAGAGCTCACTTAAATAACTGATTCCAGTACAAACATAATCTAACAAAATAACCGCCTTTTGCACAAATTCTGCACGTAGAGAGACATGATGCCTGGTGATTTTAATAGAGTGAGCTCTAATATATCTTCTAGGCAAAATGAGCCCCCCTATAAGATATATTGGATCTAACTGTCAATGAATATCTGACACCCAACTGCTACATGAAGACAGAATGAAAGAAACAGATGCTGAGAGAGGGATAGTGAAGATAAACGTGATTATTTCAGAAACAGTACATCATTTTTAATTGATTGTATTTAGAAAGTTTCTTATTTTGGTATGATGAAGCTTATATTTTTTTTTCCAATAGTTCCCCTTTAAAATGAATATACAGTATGTGATGAGCTTAACTAATAACCTGGCTAGACTACATTAGTCTTCCCCTCCCTGTTTTGTTTTTGTTTCAGCTTTAGTTCACCTTCTCCACCAATGCAGGTTATTTTAGGGCTTAATATTGATTGGCAAGTTCTACCTCACTTGTCACATCACAATGCAGTATATTATTGATGAGAAAATCTCTCTTATTTTGCAGAGACACCTCCCAGTATGTCAGGTCCGATTTTTTTGTCCCTGGGTAAATAAGCCATTGCACAAAGAGGATCAAACACATTTTCTTTTCTTTCTGAATTTCCTTCTGTCCATCAGTTCATCACATAGTTCTGCTGATTTTGGCACATGGGATTGCCGATCATCTTTTTAAGTTGACTTTTGGCTTTAGAAGAAGCTTGACTGCCAGTGGCAGTTTTGTTAGATATTTGTTGAAAGACACTGATGTACAACCTGTAATTATGAACAAATGCAGAACAGTAAACATAATTTTATTGACTGAAAGAAACCCTTATAAGAACCATTACATTTAAACAGGCCATACATCATGAGAGAATTAATTAAACAACCAAATTAGCAGTTTCAAACACAAAAACATTTATTGGTTACAGATAACTTAAATAAGAATATAAAAATCCACAACACACCAAACAAAAAAGGCCCATCCTAATCCACATGGTTCTCACTCTCCACCCTACATACAGCTTTTGTGCAATTGGCCACATCATCATTAGTGATAAGCAAATCTATCCCGAAATGGCGTAAAATTAGCCAAACACATTGAAGTCAATGGGTGACAGTTTTTCTCAAATCTTACTGTGTGCCATTGTCCTTAGCACTGCAAGTCATGTATGATGATTAGTGATGGGGCACATATATGACCTGCCATGGAGTGAAATTCCACATTTCACCATTGCGAATTTTTTCACAGAACTGTGACAAAAATTTGCAGCAGAAAAATTTGAAAACAATTCGATTTGAGTTTTCAGCTTTTGACTATCCAATCAAATTTTAGACCTTCAAATTTTTCCATAAATAACATACCATTTGAATTGTGAATACAATAGAAATTATTAGAGTTTTTAAAAAATCATATTACTCTAAAATTCAACTTTGATAAATAACCCGCCAAATGTATTAAAGTGTTTTTTAAAAAAAACCTATAAAAATGCAAAATTTTAAATTTTGATAAATAGACCTCTATGAGTCTGGAAAACAATGTTTGCCCCCTTATTCTTTCCTTTTGTTTGCAGGGTGCAGGGTTGCATTTGAGCTTTACAGGTAAGGCATATGATTTTGTAGAAACAACAACTAAAATAATGTTGATAAGCAAGTAATCTGATTATATGCTTTAACTCACAGAGTAGGGACGGATGTCTAATGAACTCCTCAAGGTTTTATTATGCTCAAACAGGCAAATGTCATAACAGCTGTAAACAGAAGAAAATGAATACAAACTAAATTTACAATGTAATATTCTTTGCTAGACAATATTAAAATGCAAATTTAACAGCACATATTGCATTTTCTAAAGACCTGACATTTTTAGTGCAAAATTATTATTTTTAGGAACAAGTTTCATCAAACACACTGCGCCCTGGGTGTTGTGGGTATAAATTTGCTCATAGTTGTTGCAAAGTTGTTACGTTTTCCATTAGAAAGACATAAGTGATCTACTTTGTGACAAGCATATATGACAATGCAGACATTCTCCAAATCTAATTCTCTACTATTATAAGAGTAGTGAGGAAACTGTTTTGCCTGGGCATCTGTATGTTCTGTATGACTTCATCCCATTTAAACTGCATCATTTCTTTCTGAATGTGTATGTATACATGGTATGACAAAACAGATATGACCAAACACACAGAGACATAAGGAGAGCCACATATAAATATTTTTTTTTTATTTTTAACACATTGCTCAATTACACCATAAAGATATTAAACCAATAAGAATAATTTTCCTGTGACACACTGGGGTCATTTATAAAATTTGCGTAGCTCATATTTATTCGCAAATGGTTGTATTGCCCATGCTTTTCCCTGAACGCTAAAATATTGCACTGCTGTGCCCATCTTTCCGTTTTTTTCGAATTTGCATTGTGAATACATTTTTCGTAAATGGCTCCCAAATGAGACAGGTGTTTGTGTAAGTGCGCCCAGTGTGCGAAGTTGTTGCACGAAAATAGCGTTTACAGTAACTTAAATTTGCAAAGCTGTTTTGCGAATATTTTCTCTGCCACCAAAGTTGAGGCATAACTCAGATGCAAAGTTTTCACTATTTGCATTTTTTGCCATATTTATAAAGCTCTTATGGACATTCCAGTATGATAGCAATTCTATTTGCACATTAAGTACACCACTCATCCAGCTTTATAAATATAACCATGTGCAGGGCAAATATTTTCAATGTGCGAATCATTGCTCCCTGAGCGAAGTTTATTAATGAGCCCCACAGAATGCAAATTCAAGCCTGGTATTATAACCAAGCAAATAACACACTTCCATTTGGTTTCAACAACGTCATGCCATAGGGAGGAGAGCTTCAGCAAGGAGATTTTTGGGGTCCTGAATCTAGGTGCTCTATTGCTTGGGAGGGGCTGGAGAGGCACCCTAAGATATACAGTATTTAGAAATTTATGACTAATCGGGGGAAAGAGTTGTGGTCAATCTCCAACTGCAGCTTCCTAATCTTCAGTTCTGGGTTGGAAAGAAAAATGAAGGGGGCTTTATAGCAAATTTTGCTGAATTTAGGAGAGGTTGTGTGGGCTTTCCAGCATGCTGGCTTTCAGAGTGTTTTGAAAACTGGGAAGCTGGATAACAGGTTCAAAACCTGAATCCTTAGGGCTAAAACTGATGCAAAATTGGGTATGTGTGGACTCCCCAAATTTCAAAAGGTGCTTTGCTATCATACTTTACAACCTGTGCATAGATTCACTACTCCTCTTCAGTCTGCTCTGATAAATTAAGCATAGGGCACATAGATGTAAGTGAATCATGGCATTAACACTTGCATTGAGGTGGTATTACTTCCAGGGTTCCCTTAGGCAGTGGCGGGCCAAGTGGGCCAGGCGCCCCGGCCCACTATATCTCCCCCCACCGCACATGCGCAGACGAGTGCAAGCGTTGAGGACACGTAGAGCGTAACCAGTGAAGAAACTTGAGTGCGCATGCGCGGAGGAAGCGCAAGTGCGCATAATAGCGCATAATCGCATTCCATAGGAACTGCTGCCACAGCTCTGGAAAGAACGGTCCGAACTAGGGAAAGGCGTCAGAAGAGGTACATGCCTGGCGCCCCTCTACCTATGCGCCCTAGACACGTGCCTCTTCTGCCTAACCCTAGTTCCGGCCCTGCCCTTAGGGCAGTCATTCCCAAACTATGAGCTTGGCCTCTTCTGGAGCAGTGGCTAGGTGTTTTGAAGGAAAGTAAGGGTGAAGTTTAGGGAGCATGAATATTTAGATAATCCTGGAATCTTAGCATGATGGCCAAATAGAGTGGGATTTGGGGGTACAACTCGCTGTTCTGTATCTATGGCTGATACCGTTTTCATGTATATTTAATACAAGGGGAGCCTGAAAAAAAAAGTCTGACAATTCCTACTGGGTTGCGCCAACACACAAAGCGGACTTGTGTCTGCTCACATAAACATGGCAGAAGTGGTGACATAGTGACTAAGAAAAATGTGCACCTCAAGTTGCACATAATTCACCAAAGTAGATGCTATGTAGTTTTTTTATAGAATGCTGAACTCGTGTTTTTTTGGCAGAAGCAACTCATGAGAAACAAGGTTTTCGTTTTGCTAAGCAAAACAATCTTGTGGCTTTCTTAAGCCTTAAGTAATGCTGGGTTTGTGCGACTATCTCTGAGTGATGTTTCAGATCATTTGCCCAGTTTTTATCCTCAGCACTAAGCACTTAGTGGCTCATACAAAGTAAACATAATTAGGCTAAATCTTGCACTCAAAATAGCCACAAACTCTGGGCATTTTATTAAGCAAAGAATCAAGGTATTTTTTCAATGTGCACAGAAATTATCTGCAATAATTGACTGCTTAGCCTTGACCTTTCTATTTAATTCATCCAAAATGCGCTCAGTGGATTTAAGGGGATTCAGTCATGGGCCAACTTTTTTTTTACAAAATGCATCAGCTAATAGCACTCCTCCAGTAGAATCCTGCACTGAAGTTGTTTTTCAAAATAGCAAGCAGTTTTTTAAATTACATTTTTTTGGTGCTAGACACATTCTTAGTTTCCCAGGTGCCCTCTGCTATGTGACTTCTACTCTGGTAAACTTCAATTACTCTTTACTACTTGTTACGGCCGGCACCCGATACCAGAACAAATGCCAAGCACCCTGGTCTCGGCTCGGCTTCACCAGTAGTGTGACCACCTTTGGGCTTCAGGAGGAGCCCTCAGCTTACTTGGGTGCCACCTGGACTTAACGAGGGGTGCAAGGCGAGATGTTCTGGCTGGCGAAGGGGCACGGCTGTGTCGAGGCAGGCAGATATCAAGAATCGTCAGGCAGGCAAGGGTCAAACCGGGTTGTCAATCAAGGGGTTAAGCAGGAAGAGTTGTCGTAGGCAGGCGAGGGTCAGGATACAGAATGCAGAATAGTCAGGAACAGGCTGGGTCAAACACGGGTAATCAAACATGAAAAGAATTAAATATTTTAAACTCTGCAGGTAATTGGAGACGAACAGAGGAAGAATTGATTATCTCAGTTATTGGGTATGGACCAATGAACCTGGGACCCAGTTTGAGAGAGGGTACCTTCAACCTAATATTTTTGGTAGATAGCCAAACAGAATCTCCCACCTTGTATTGAGGAGCCTCTCTACGAGATCTATCTGCAGCTTTCTTTTGAGCAGAGGAAGCTGCAGAAAGAGAATGATGAACTTGGGACCAAACTTTAGAAAAATAATTGACAGAGGAATTAGCAGAGGGTACAGAGGAATCTAAACCAGAAAAAGAAAATGCCTTTGGATGTAGCCCATTTACAATAAAGAAAGGAGACTCCCCAGAAGAGGAGTGAGTGGCATTATTGTAGGCAAACTCTGCCCAGGGCAACAATTCAGCCCAAGAGGACTGGTTATCAGATACATAACACCTGAGATATTGCTCAAGGGATTGATTCACTCTTTCAGTTTGTCTGTTGGTTTGGGGATGGTAAGCAGTTGAGAAGGATAAATCAATGCCAATTAAAGAGCAGAAAGCTCTCCAAAACTTCAAGACAAACTGAACACCTCTGTCAGACACAATGTTAACAGGAAAGCCATGTAACCTGAAAATATGAGAGATAAACAGATCGGCTAAGGTTTTGGCAGAAGGGAGGTGTGGAAGGGAAACAAAATGGCTCATTTTACTAAACCTATCCACCACCACCCAAATTACAGTTTTACCCTGAGAGGGAGGCAGATCTACAATGAAATCCATCGAAAGATGGGACCATGGCCTCTCAGGGATTGGTAACGGATTTAACAGACCTTGTGACAATTGACGAGAGGATTTAGATCTTTGACAAATCGGACAAGAATTTACGAAAACCTTAGTATCCTGTTTAAAAGAAGGCCACCACACATGACGGGCTAACAATGAAATAGTTTTGGCAATGCCAGCAATGTCAGCTCCTCAGGCACAAACATTCTCCCAGCGGGAGTGTCTGCAGGAGCAGAAGATTGGACAGGGGACAACAAGGTGGAGAGGTCAGAATCCAATGCGGCTACAATCAACTCCCTAGGAATGATGGGGATGCACTCACTAGAGTCAGAGGAGGTAGATTCAAAACTCTTAGAGAGTGCATCAGCTTTGGTGTTTTTAGGTCCAGGCCTGTATGTTAAAGAAAAGTTAAACCTGGTGAAGAACAATGCCCATCTAGCTTGCCTAGGGTTTAGCCGTGTGGCCAATTCTATGTAAAGCAGGTTTTTATGGTCTGTATATACTGTTACCATATGTTTAGCACCTTCAAGTAGATGCCGCCATTCCTCAAAGGCCCACTTGATAGCCAACAATTCCCTGTTACCAATATCATAGTTTGCCTCTGCAGGCGAAAACTTCCTAGGAAAAAAAGCGCAGGGATGTAACTTGCTGGTAATCGGGTGCCTTTGGGAAAGGACTGCCCCAGCACCCACTTCAGAGGCATCTACCTCCACAATAAACGGTAAGGCAGTATCAGGATGCTGCAAAATAGGGGCAGAACTGAACTCTTTTTTGAGGCATTCGAAAGCTTGAACTGCTTCTGGGGACCAAATACTAGGGTCAGCACCCTTTTTGGTCAAGTTGGTGATTGGAGCAACTACCAGGGAAAAATTCTTGATGAATTGGCGGTAATAATTTGCAAAACCGAGGAATCTTTGGGTTGCTTGTAAAGAAAGGGGTTGGGTCCATTCCAGAACAGCTCTCACCTTCCCTGGATCCATCTCAAGATCCCTGTTAGAAATGTTAAACCCCAAAAACTGAACAGAGGTCACCTCAAAAGTACACTTCTCAAGTTTTGCATACAGATTATTTTCTCTAAGTCTACGCAAGACCTCACAGACATGATTCCTGTGTTCACCCAGATTAGAAGAGAAAATAAGAATGTCATCAAAATAGACCACTACGAATTTCCCCAGCAGGTCCCGAAAGATGTCATTGACAAATTCCTGGAACACTGCGGGGGCGTTACAAAGACCGAATGGCATCACCAAATATTCGTAGTGGCCATCCCGGGTGTTGAACGCTGTTTTCCACTCATCCCCTTCCCTGATACGAATGAGATTATAAGCCCCCCTAAAATCAAGTTTAGAATAAATTTTAGCATACTTGATCTGATCAAACAACTCAGAGATCAAGGGAAGAGGATAGCGATTCTTAATGGTGATCTTATTGAGACCCCTATAATCAATACAGGAACGAAGACCCCCATCTTTTTTCCCTACAAATAAAAACCCAGCCCCAGCAGGGGAACAGGAAGGCCGAATGAAGCCTCTTTCCAGGTTTTCCCGAATATATTCCTTCATAGCCTGGGCTTCTGGCAATGAAAGAGGGTAGGTTCTCCCACAAGGGGGTGTAGACCCTGGGGTTAGATCAATTGGGCAATCGTATGGCCGATGTGGGGGTAAGGTCTCAGCAGCCTTTTTAGAGAAAACATCCTCAAATTCAGCATAAGCTGCAGGTAACCCTTCTAGAGAGGTAGTAGCTACTACCTGAGGAATACAGACCCCCTGACACTTAGAACCCCATTGAACTACCCTCCTAGAAACCCAATCAATTAGAGGGTTATGCCTCTGGAGCCATGGTAACCCTCAATGAGGTATAGTGCTATCTCCTCACCATGCAGATGATTAATAGACAGAAAGAAAAATAGTTTTCTTAGACACTGTACCCGACCCTAAGGGTCTTTTGTCCACTGCCCAAATTTTCAGGGGGGAACTTAGAGGAACCAATGGAATGTTATGTTTGGCTGCAAATGCAGCGTCCAAAAAGTTCCCCTCTGCCCCAGAATCCACGAAAGCGGACACCCTGACAGAGCCCGTAGGCCAGGTTAGTTTGACTGGTAACAGAACCTTAGAGGCAGATTGGGGAGAGGAAATTCCTGCACCCAAATGGATCTCCCCATCTCCATTTAGGCTTCTGGGTTTTCCCGGCCTCGGCATTGGTTAAGAAAAATGTCCCTTTTCACCACAATACATGCAAAGACCCAGGGATCGCCTGCGTGCCTTCTCCTCAGGAGATGCCTAATTGCATAGGCTCCTCCTGAAGCAAAGGCACAGAGGGATTAGAAGATTTTACATTGGTTACCATATTAGATGTTAGATTAGTAACCCCAGAGAAGTTTGTACTCCTCTCACCCCTTCTCTCCCTTTGCCTTCTATCTACCTGCATGGAGAGGGACATGAGATCATCCAGGTTAGAAGGTAAGGGATAATTAACCAGACTATCCTTTACAGAATCTGATAACCCCAAAACCGAATTGACTCCATAGAGCCAAATCATTCCACCCAGTTTCTACTGCCCACCGGCAGAATTCGGTGCAGTACACCTCCGTATCCCTTTTCCCTTGGCGCAATTTACAAATCGCAGAATCGGCAGAAGATGCACGATCCGGGTCATCGTAAAGAATTGCCATGTTGTTAAAGTATCAATGGAATAACGAGCAGGGTCAGAGGAAGGCAGCCTTAGGGCCCAAATTTAGGGGTCACCTGAAAGCAGGGTCATGACGAATCTTACTCCTCACCTGATTGGAAAGAGTGAGGAAAGAAACTAAGGTACAACCTGCATGCCTCTTTAAAGACAAAAAACTTGGTGCGATCCCCACCAAACTTTTCAGGGAACACAATCTTAGGTTCATGGTGTTTGGTTGAACCCACAGGAGGAGGAAGAGGAGCAGAAACAGGAACAGATTGCTGCTGGGAAGCTTGCGTAGTCTCCAGCTGTCGGGTTAGGTTGTGGAAACCCTGCAGCAGATAATTTTGCTTCTGTTCATGGTCCTCCAAGCGCTGAAACAGGGTGGTAAGAAGCGCTTCGGTGGAAGTTGGAGGAGCAGCAGCAGCTTCGTCGTGACTTTCGTCCTCCATGGCCCGCCCGTGATAATGTCACGGCCGGCACCCGATACCAGAACAAATGCCAAGCACCCTGGTCTCGGCTCGGCTTCACCAGTAGTGTGACCACCGTTGGGCTTCGGGAGGAGCCCTCAGCTTACTTGGGTGCCACCTGGACTTAACGAGGGGTGCAAGGCGGGATGTACTGGCTGGCAAAGGGGCACAGCTGTTAGCGGAGTCTTTTGGGCTGAAGGTCACGGTACAAATGGAGCAGGCAAGAGAATCGTCAGACAGGCTGTGTCGAGGCAGGCAGATATCAAGAATCGTCAGGCAGGCAAGGGTCAAACCGGGTTGTCAATCAAGGGGTTAAGCAGGAAGAGTTGTCGTAGGCAGGCGAGGGTAGGGATACAGAATGCAGAATAGTCAGGAACAGGCTGGGTCAAACACGGGTAATCAAACAGACTAGATTCAGAACAGATCAAACGCACAAGGCTCAGGAACCACAAGAAACAAGTTCTATCACGGGCATCAGTCAGCAGTCAGAATGGGCCTTTTATAGGGCAAGAATGCCACGCCCCAGAACGTGTGTTTTCACGCCTGCGCCTTTAAGAGGCGCGCAGGCGCGCCGCGCGCGCCCTAATGGCGCTGGGAGGAGGAAGATGGAGCGCGGCGGCGTGGCTGCCGTCCACGCCGCCGCACCGCTAGACCACCAGGTACTTTTATTACAACTGCCCTCCCTATGCTCCCTGTGTGTGCAATACTCTGTCTTCCCTATGCTCCCCGTGTGTGCCATACTCTGTCTTCCCTATGCTCCCTGTGTGTGCCATACTCTGCCTTCCCTACGCTCTCTGTGTATGCCATACTCTGCCTGCCCTACTCTATATGTGTGTGCTATACTCTGCCCTCAGCAAGTGCTTATTCAATATTTTATCCACCGGCTGCTGTAACTAGACCTTTCCTCAAAATCACTGCACCCTTCCCTTTTCTCAAATACAGTGATTGTCAACATTAATTGGCAGATCCATTCTTCAAAGTAAATATTTATATAATAAACAAAATGAAGTCTTTAACATAAAGTATTAAGAATGAAGTCAAGGCTGGAACTAGGGGTAGGCAGAAGAGGCACTAGCCTAGGGCAACAATAATGGGGGTGGTGGACAGCTGCCTGTTAAAGGGCCCTCTGCCGACCCCTAGTCCAGGTGTGAGTCCAGGTGTGAGTGCTGCTGGTGCCCAGATTCACCTCCCTCTATTTTGCAAGGTAGCCAGCCAAGTTGCCTAGGGTACAGGGTCAGCTTGACCTGTCCCTGCATGGAGTTCATTGCAATATAATAGAATTTTAAGACAGATTTGATCTGAACATGTGATACCGTACCTATTATGAGATCTATAACTACAAGTTTTTGAGCCCCACAGTAAAATATGTTTAGGGCCTCAACTTTGGCAATACCTTATTTTTCATACCATGAGTCACACTTTTACACCATGGAAGCCATGGGGGCATCTGCCATTTTTTTTGCCCTTTGCATCCCAAACTAGCTAAATGACTACAGGAGTGCAGACACCCCATGAATACAGCACTGCCTGCTTTTTACTATGTTCTCATGCCCCCTATCTGCAGCCCTAAACTGAGTTTATTTCAGATACACAAGTTTGAGAGTAGTACCTATGCTATATACCGTGATAACCTGCCTTGCCTAGAACCAGGGACCTGGTATTCCTGTGCTGTTTGCATTACCACTGCTCTATACGAGCAGACAGCTAAGGTCCTGTGTCACTCCTATGGCTATGCTTGTAATTGCTAATAAGCATGGCCACAGGTGATTAGTGTAAGCCAATTGGCTATAAAACCTCCTATTCTACTCTGACTCATTGCCCAGTATAGGTCTATGTTCCATAGTTCCTGCATATGATATATTTTCTGATCTTGTTATTGACCACTGCCTGACCTTGATCCTTGCTGTTCCAATGCCTGAACTGACCCCTGTCTGTGTTTGATTATTATTCGGATTCTGATTTGGTGCTGTGCTTCTGATCTGTGTTTGAACTTAGCCTGTGACCTCAACTATGCTTCAGCTTTCTGGTACCGTATTGTCTGTTTGGTATTGACCCTGCCTGTCCCTTGACCTTGCTCCTTGTTCTCAGTTCCAGTTATAAGTTACTGATCCCTTGCCTGCCCATAGTTTCCCCCTTGGTCTTCTCGCATTAAGTCCTGGTGGCATCTGAGTAGTGGAGGGCTCCTCCCTAAGCCAAAGGCGGCTGCTATAGGCAGAAGTCTAAGCCTAGACCGGAACCTTGGAGTTTGCTCTGGGTTTTGGGATACCAGACATGACATATACAAGGGGTAGACAGACAGGAGAGTCATGTGCCTAGGGAGTAGTGGGAGTAGTGGGAGGCACCAGCTGTGTACCTCTTCTCTCTGCCTACCCATAGTTCCAGGGAAGGGAAATAACTCCACCATTTGGCACCCTGGAGGATTATCTGGCTGCTGATCCTGCATTTTTGTGGGGTGGCAGGGGTAATGATGAGCTTGTCACTGCAGACATGGAGGGGTGGTGCACAACCAGGATTCTTCTACAACCTAAGCCCTCCAACATTCACAGCTTCTTCTATGATTACACCACTGAGAACCACTATAAACTAAATATATGCCAAATATATGTTATTGGGTTGTGAATCTCAAATTATACACCTATATATGAGATGTCAACAGACTACAACAATATTAAAAATACAAGCAGACATCCACTTCAACTGAGGATTAATACAGTGGCATCTCCATTCAATTTATTCAGGATCCTTATCAGATACACTGTTCTAATAGTTTTTCTAATAGTGGTTCCTCCTACATGACAATTGCAACATATATGGGTTTAGGAACCTCTCCTAGGTTCCTCCCTCAAGTTTAACTAATTATTCAGGGTTCTTCAGGTCATGCCCTGAATTGTCATGCATATATTATTGTGGTGCTATTAGTGGTCCATTGTAATCAATGATCACATCTAAATAGGACAGCAATGTATTGATTTTTATAACAAATGTGGTTGTCCAATTCCTTTCACTGAAGAGATGCCCTAGGCAACCTGGCTGGATTTTAGCACCCAACACGCTCACATAAGTGGAAAACAGTGAACACGAATCTGTCCTTTTGTGACCCTGTTTGTGGCTTTGTTTTTAAGCATTAGGGTACATTTACGAAAGCGTGAATGTTCTCTTCATCTAACTTCACCAAAGTTCACCTCACTTCCCCAGGTGTATTTGCACAACACATCTAATATTTATTAAAAATCATTCCCTTTTTCAAGAGAAATGTGGTAAATTCTCTGTGAAAAATCACCAATATATTTTCTCCATACAATAGTAGTTGGGAAAATTCTCCAGAGAAGTTTCACCATGGAGAACATTAGAATGGAAAGGGAGATTTTGGCAATGATATATAAAGTCGCTGCGCTATCATAATAATGGTATTATTACCATTATTATTATTTCTCTTACCGAAAATACACTATTGTGGTCTTAATGAATTGGAGAAAGTTCACCTGGAGAAGAGAGGTGAATTTACGACAATGCAAGGAAAATTTTCACCACTTTGATGTCAATTCTCAAGAACTTGGTGTATTCTTCTTTTAGTAAATTGGCGATGTTGAAGGGAATCTACATTTTTGGTGAAACTACTCCAAATTTCCCTTTCACCCTTTAGTCAATATGCCCCATAGTGTCATGATATGACCAAATGCAACAAAACTTCTCAGCGACCATCCACTCATTCCAGAGAAGTCACCATGTAAAGAATATAATTGCTCATTCCCCCGCAAGCAGTATTATGTTCTATTATTACATATCACTCGATTGGACACATATGGGGGAATGTAATATGTTTTGTTAGCGCAAAAAAGCATTCGTAAAGACCATTGCAAACGTTAGCGATCATGTTTGTGTCATTTTGGACGGATTACAGACCTCAACAACTTCCTCGCAAAGTTTGTGACCAAATGGCTTTTGTGAACATTTGCAGTGTATGTAATAAAACTTTGCAATCACAAACTGTATTTTGCTACAAAATATTAACTCCAGAGCAGGTGTTAACGCTTACCTTTCAGGATAGAATCAGGGGTGTAACAGCAGCGTGTTAGGCCCCCCCACCAGAAAAATATTTGGTGGGGGCCACTCACGCTCTTGCTGAGGCGTAAGCGCGTCAATCTAAAGAAAAAGAAAGCGTCGGGGAGGGGGATTTCAACACTATAAAGGAAACAAACCCTCCGGTCTGGGCCCCTCTTTTCCCTGGGTCCCCCATATCTGCTTCCTCTATAGTTACTCCAGAGTTAGTGATGTAATATTCTCCAGCGAATTATATTACATTGTTAACAGAGGTGAACATTCATAAACATACCATTTTAAACATTGTATGTGATTGTTAATTACATTCCATCTTTAGTGCACCAAAACAATTTAGAGACAACCCTTTCATCTTGGAGAAGGTCTTGCAGGAGGTTAATGGCTACTTTTTGTGACAAAAAGTCCCTTGCCTTCAACAGCCTATCAATTTATTTGGCTATTCAATTTTGCCATTCCAAAATGCACCAGGCTTAGCATAGGGTCACAATGGATTCCAGACTCTCAGTTGGGCCTCCTCTATGTCAGAGTAGGCATGATTGATCAGGGATAAAATAAAACGTTCCAGGAATTCGTATGTATGCAGTCATTCATATGTACTGCATTTGGCAAATGAGAAACAATTAGTCTATTAGTATCTTGCTCATGTGGGAGTACAGGGGTTTTACTTTACACACCCTACCAGCTCTGCCAGCTCACACCCCGACTGCAGAACAAGCACACAATCTGCTTATTCCCAGATAATTACTTTACCAATTTAGGACTGCACATGCTATTCTAATTATCCAACAACAATCTTTGTTTAATAAATGTAAAAATGAATTTTACCCTCAGGGAGACTGGTAGATTCAGAAGAAGTGTGGGAAGCACAGACCGTGCCTTTCTGGCCAGTGCATTCAGGCAACACTAATTTTTAGCATAAGCACACTTGATTGATCTGGCAAATTATTTGGATGAGGCTCACACATGCACCAATATTACAATTTAGTTGGAAAATGACTGCATTGTTTGAAAATTTGGTGTTTGTGTGAAAAGCATAAACGAAGATCTGTTAGAGTAATTCTTATATGAACAGTATCTGGCAATTACAGAGGTCAGCATTGCATCGTCCCCAGCTACTTCAAACTAGCTACCAACTGAAAGAAGATGACAATGGGTTACTATTCTTTGACTGACAACATGTGATGCAAGAGAGTGCTGACTCAGTGCTGTCTGCTGTCTATGTGCCTCCTCTTGGCAAGATTCATAGATTCTTCTTCCGTAGCAATCAATCTGTCAGCAGCCCAAATAACCATAGCAGGAATCCAAAGCACAAAATACTCAGCTCCTCATCACAGAGAATAGATTTCACAAGTCAGTTTATTTAACCCTTGACAAGCACAGAATAAACATTTATATTTGTAACTCTATCGTTATTAAATTTACAGTGTTTTAAATAAAATACTTACATTTATTGCTGCCTGCATTTACAATCAACAAGAATGTTTTTTGAGTACATCAAAAGGTGAAGAGTGCTGAAACATGGCTTGAAACCCCTTACCACACTAAAATTAACTGCTGATATTCACAAGGTTGTACAGCATTACCAATTCAAATAAAAATCTAGCAAAAAGTAACACCAGTGATCCACCTCCCCACAACCATAATCAAAGGAGACAAATGCTCAGAAGAGACTTAAATTTACCCCAAGAGATGGTTCAAAGCAATATTTCAGACCACCCACAAAACACAGTATACAGAATATTGTAGGCTAATTTAAAGGGAGTATAACTTCAAGAAAATTTAAAGCTACTCGGAGTGCTCTATATTCTATTTGAACTGTGCAAAAATTATTACTGTAGCCATTTTACATAGATTTACCGCTCAGCAGCTGTATGGGGGCTGCTGGATTAGCATTCTAAGGGTAAATTAAATGTGTTGTAAAGTGATTTTCACAAGGAGAGGGAAAGAGAACATAGCGTTTTATGTCATGTACTGTATATAAAAGGGAATAGTTTCTAGGCTGGAGGGAAGAGGGTCCTTACCTCTATTGTCAGTAAAGCTTTAACATCACTGGGCTTGGGTGTGGTTCAGATTGAGGAGCCTCCTCTGCTCCCTAAGATTTCCTCTCTTTTAACCAGAGGCATGCATAGAAGTAGCTACAGAATGAGAAGAAGAGTATGGGTTTGGGTTCCGGTCTTAAAATGGCAACATTCAGCCGCCTGAAGGGTCTCCTGCAATGCTGCCCCCCCTCACCTGCTTACCTGTCTGGTGGGAGGCTGCAACACTAGTGCGGAGAGCCCAACTACTTTTTGCCCTGGTATCCTATTTGGCGTTGCCTGAGGCAAGTTTTTCAACTCACCCAGGGTCAGACTATCGCAGTTGGGGCCCACCGGGTTCTGAACCTCGCGCACGGGCACACTGCGCACATGCATGGACGGTGAGTGCACTGTGCCACACAGATTTTTTTTTTTGTTCTGGGCCAATCGAGGAGCAGATCTGGGCCGGCACTGAACTCACTTCATTGTCCCTTGGCAACATTTCACAGGTTAGGTTGGTTACAGGTTGAGTTTTTCCTGACCCGAATATCACTAGTACGTTACTATTTGTTTTTTGTCCTTACCGCCTCCCAATAGCCCTATCAATGTTCCTCTCTTCCTCTCACATCCCTGCCCCACCCCAAACAGAGCCAATTAGATTAAGATCCAAATAACAATTTGAAAACCCAAACACAAATGCATGGTTAGTTGATCACTTAAAAATGTGAAAAAAACAAGTGAACTAAAACTAAAAAACTAAAAACATATAAAAACTTAAATGCAGTGCAATCGTATCCTACTCATTATTTCCACCTTTCACAATTACTTGAAGGAATTGAATAGAAAAAAACCCATTGACTATCACATAAACTCTTAAACTTTTAGATACCAACGTTTTACAATCATCAAGCAGGGCACACAGGCAGATCGGGGAGATTAGTCTCCCGGAGACAAATCTCCTCATTTTCGGGGGGACCTGATGGCTAAAATGTAAATCGCCGGTGGGATGTCACTCGGAGCGACATCTTCGTTTTCCAAAGTCATCCGACGTTTCCTCATGAGGAAAGGGTTACGTTTTGAGGTTAAAGAAGAATTTTTCAAGTGAAACCGACATGTTGTAAAAGCAAGGAACAAATCAATATGCCTTTTTTAGACCTTAAGGCTCAATAATTTGGGCAACAAATGATGGAAGAGTATTCCGACTGTGGGGACCACCACTGCCCCACTGAACAGAAAATGAAATCACCCTCCTATTAAAAAACAGAGCGCACCTGGGTGGAGGTCACCCACAGATTTATTAACACTTATTAAAACTTTAATTGTTCCCAGTATATTAAAAATAAAAATTCAACCTAACTCTCAACTACGATCTGGCTTTATTTACAAAAATTTCTGATTGAAAATTGTCCATACGGGAAAAGTCTTGACAAAATCTTGCGACAATTTGGATTGTGGAACATTTTGAACTGTCACCCGAAACGAACAAAACCAGTGTCAAACAGCCTGAAACTCTTGAACATCATGAAGGCAAAAAAGTTTTTCCCCTTAAAAATGTGACCTGGAAAATCTAATAATAAATAGGCCCCTTTATATGGCAAGCGAGCCTTGGCCATAATAACCATTAACAGCTAGATAACAAATGAATGAATGCCAATGACCAGATGCCAGCCTTTGCACCTAACAATGGGCATGTAAGTAAAACATGCAGTAAACTGCTCCTGGCAAGAACCACTACACCCTAAATTGCTGTGACATGCAATGATCCCACAAAACACCCACTCGATACAATGGCACAACAATGAGGAACTTCCTTTCAAGTCCTATGTTTAGTTTTATTATAAATGTCATTATAACAATAAGCCATGTTGAATCTTGTAATTGTTTTCATACTGTCTTTAGTATGTGAACAGTTGTCTATAATTATTTTTTGTTTTTATTAATATTATACATATACAGTAGATACGTTTTGGGGATATGGGCAAATATTAAGAATCAATATGAATAGGCTTGTGTGATCTTGATCCATTGTTTCTCTAAAAGATTTAATTAACCATATCTTTAAGGATATTCTTTAAAAAGGTAGTGACACCCTATATTGATGTCATAATTAATGTAACCATGTTTTGGACAAGAGTAAAGCCTTGGAAAAAGATTCTCATTTAGTGGAGGGAAATGTACGTCAGCTTTAATCTGTACTGCCCGAGGAGGGCCCTATGTTATTAAGACCCAAAGCATCATCATCAACTTTTTGACTCTTTGATGTATCTTATTTTATTTTTATGGGGATGATACGTACTGTTTTATTATTACAGTGAAAAAAGGAAATCATTTTTAAAAATTTAGATTTCTACTATATTTGATTATAATGGAGTCTACAGGAAATGGCCTTTCCATAATGCTGAGCTTTCTGGATAATGGGTTTCCGGATAATGGATCCCATACCTGTACAAGAAGATGTGGTAAAATTCTGGGGTTTTGTACAAGGAATTGCCTTTATGCCATCCTGCAGTGATTTCTGGGGGTATTGTACAGAGAATTGCCTTTATGCCATCCTACTTAAAATTCTGGGGTATTGTACATGGAATTACCTTTATGCCATCCTACTAAGAATTCTGGGGTTTTGTACATGGAAATTTCCTTTGTGCCATCCTGCAGTGAGTTCTGGAGGTATTATACACTTAATTGCCACTACGTTCATTAATATATTCACAGAGGGTGTATTTGTAAAATGGGGAGTGGTTAGCGGGGGGTGTCCTACAAAGTGGGCGTGGTCTAAAAATGTTGCCCCCGACGCACTGCGTGCGCCACTATATTCTACCCTGTCCCCGGATTTCTTTACAAAAATCTGGTCACTTTAATATAAGAGGCAGAGGACAAAATGAAAATTAAATATAGAAAAGATGCTGAGCTTAACCCCACTGCAGGGTAGAGTTTCTCTTATTTCTAGTATGCAAAATGAATAGTACAGAACCATATTTGCAAACAGCAAGTTTTTATAGTATGACACTTTGTATATAAACACTAAACACTGCTCAAATAACTAAGGATCCTGCTCCACTCAACAAGGAAAACCAAAGCATTTGATAGTTTTAAAGCATCATCACATGGTTTGATACCATGCTTTATGACATATGCTCTTGCTACAGCTTCATTTGGGCCCTGCTATGAATTAAACAGGTATCCATTGTGCAAATACATTTATGATTATGGTTTTTCTACTTGTCACTTATTATACTGCATATTTCATTTATACATCTCATTCACAGTTTTGTTATGTCAATTAAAAGCAAACATACACAATCTCACTTTTTGGACAATCCCAAAGAGATTTTAGGTTTTCAGTCAGATGATCCCAAAGTGTTCCTGGAGGCATGCACATATAGACACATATAGCTACTATACCACATTCCACACGTTGAATTATATGGGCGCAAACAAAAGTCCCTTTTGCTGAAGTTATTTCTTGGAATTTGTTATAGATGTGATAATGTGTTAAATGTGGAAAGCGGCATGTTGACTTCCCCCAAGCCTGTTTTGAATTCTCATTAACAGTTGTGAGCTTTGAACATAGCCACAACCATGAATAATCTAATATCACTCTGTTTGCCTCTGGAATATTTGTATTCATTTCATCTTGGCAGACTAACAAAAGCATATCTGATTGTTTTCCTACTGTAATGTAAATGTAAAACTGTTGCATCATATTGTACAGTAGAACTACCAGTGGTCCAAACTGTGCACTGGCACCGAAGAATTGCCTCTTTGAGTTCCATTCAGATGCAGATACTTGCGTCTGCTTATATGCATCTGGTTACACCACCATTTTGCCAACCATTTAACTTTGGGATGATGCCTAGTGAGGGCATTTTTTTTCCAGCACTGTGCACTGAGACTATACCAGTCCAGGCTAACTAATGCTGTAACTACTGGCCACTGTATACAGGAGCAGTGACCAGCTCCATGTTGTAGCTCCCACCCTTTCAGCTATAGTCAGGTGATCCCACTGGTATCTAATAAAAGGGCAGCCAAGTTTGGGAGTTTTACTTTGAAAGCAGCAAGTAAGTTGCAGGTAAAACTTAGTCCCTTTGTAAAATGTATAATGAAGCAATAGAATTCTTAATGAATCAGATAAAATTGAGCATAGGACTGGCCAGATATGGGATGACTTTGACGTAGTTGGCAGCTTAAATATATTGCAATATATGGACAAACAACCACTGCTTTGTTTAAAGGGTAAGGAATTTTTAGTAGCTTAAAGGGATACTGTTGTGGAAAAACATGTTTTTTACAAAATGTATCAGTTAATAGTGCTACTACAGCAGAATCCTGCATCGTATTTCAAAACAAGAAATGGATTTTTTTTATATCTAATTTTAAAATTTGCTATGGGGCTAGACATTTTGACATTTCCCAGCTGCCCTCAGGTCATGTGACTTGTGCTCTGATAAACTTCAGTCACACTTTACTGCTGCACTGCAAGTTGGAGTGATGTCATTATTACCCCTCCCTCCTACAAGCTGCTGTAATGTAAATAGAGCCTTGTCTGCTGAGCCTGTCAATTGAACAATAGGCAGGAATCAAGATAAGCTCCCACTGACACCACTTCAGAAGGACTGAAATAAGATAGTCCTGTGATCACTGCCCCCACTTACGTTTCAAAAAATAAATATATATATATATATATATATATATATATATATATATATATATATATATATATATATATATATATATATATATATATATATATAGACACACACACAATTCATTTTGTACACTGGAAAAAATATTTTATATAGATAGTTTATTATATTTGTTTACACAAAAATGAATGGCAGAAACACAGGAGTACACTCCCAGGACTGATGACAGGGAATAGAAAAAAAGGATAAAATAAGAAGGACATACTTGAAAACCAGGGAAACTTAGGAGGAAGTCTAGGAAGGGTTAAAATAGCTCATGAAAAGGAGGCAGTAAGTAGTTAATGAAAAAAGAAGTATTGCAGGCAGGAAAGGAGCAAGGTGTGTGTGAGGTGGATAGCAGAGGGAACTCACAGCTCCTTTACTCATCTAGTAACCAGTAAAACTAACTAGGAAGGCAGCAAGGAGAGAAAGTTCCCTCCTCCAAAGGAAAGCAGAGATCAAACTTACAGAACGGCAGGAGCTTTGATAGTGTCTGTGGGAGGAGGGGCTGCTAGTGCAGCTGTAGAGCAGGACGTAGGAAAGTGAAAGTAATTGCTTCCCTGCAAACCATGTGACCGCTCTGTGGATTAACATTTTATTTGCCAGACAGTGTTTATGGATGTGTGTGCTTTATAAAAATGCAAAAGAAAATATTTTTTTTAAATGACAGATTCCCTTTAAGGCACAAAATGTTTTAATGTCCTTGAGTGCAGAGGAATCTTGTATTTGTCTTTGTGAATTTTGCGGTCACAACCGCATTGCACCCCCGCTAAATGTTGAGCACAACTTTCCCTTGTTTGTTATAATATATATTTAGTTATAATATATATTTACTGTATATAGTTGTGTAATGCTAATTTGGCTATGTTAGTCCAACAAGGTTAATGTCCAGCTATTTACAGTAGAGCAAGGGTTACACTTGACTCTAACACACAAGGCAAGGCCTTCGCTAAGTGGAAGGTAGGAAGGAATGGTGTAGTTACACTACAACTCACATAGGCTACTGTGATTAAAAATAAAGTAAGGACACCAGCAGGTTCTTGCATCAAACAATAGAACAGGTTTATTTGTCAGAGACAAATGATCCACAGGGTTAATACTCACAGGTGCACACACATAAATATTGCAGATATTAAATATTCCAGGACAGTTAGGCAGAGACAGCAAGATGTAGCACCATGTGGACGTAGTCAGGGTAGTTTAAGGTAAATCTCTAGGATGACATACCCAGGCGTAGTTCAGGGTTATCCCAGGCATAGGAATTTAAAGTTATAGGGACATATTAAACATATGGGTCTCTGCATATATTTGTTCTGTGGTCATCACCATTGGAAGAAGGGGGTAGAACACCAGTACCAGGTATATCTGCAATAATAAATCATAGACTGAAAACATCACAATGTTTCCACCATATGAAGGTCATTTTGTTTTGTCATGAATGTTGCAGAATAAACAGATGGAAGGATGTGTAGCCAATGCAAAGTATGCACTTGCCAAATGTTGAGTTAAAATGATAGCTAAGCAACTTGCAGCATCTGCAGGTACGAAGTGATGTAATAATGACTAGTGATGTATATGTCATTACAGGTACCCTTTAGCCTGAATATGAGAATATGAAATATTAAAATATTAACAAAATCTAGGGGTTTGTTCACTCTCACCAGTACATTCTTTATAATAGGACATGTGGCATGCATATATAGAATCTCATAGAAAATCATGTAAACATTAAATAAACCCAATAGGCTGGTTTTGTTTCCATTAAGGATTAATTATATCTTAGTTGGGATCAAGTACAAGGTACTGTTTTATTATTACAGAGAAAAAGGAAACAATCTTTTAAAATTTGGATTATTTGGATAAAATGGAGTCTATGAGAGACAGCCTTTGCGTAATTCAGAACTTTCTGGATAACAGGTTTCCAGAGAACAGATCCCATACTAGCTCTGAAAAATAACCAACTTACAAAAAATTTTTTATAAAATAATGAAACGAAATATATAATGCATGTGACATTAAAATAATTACAGGGTCACAACACTTAAAGCAAACTGCAAGCAAAATGTACAATAAAAATCTGGGAACTTAAATGTAGTAAATTAGATTTATCTCCAGCAATATATAATACTGGGCCAAATATTGCACCAGCAGTTACCATTAAGCATGTGGCCAACCACAGATTATTCCTGGTTAGTTACTGGTTTCTCTAGATGCCCTTTTCTGTCTGTCTCCCTCCTTAGCTTGCATATGTTTCTTTACTGTAAGCAGCAGCTCTCCCAAACATGCTGTACCTTAAGCCTACATAGAACACCCCTGGCTATTCCTGTTACAACCTCACCTTCTCTCCTCCTCCCATCTCCTAGACAGACATGAAGCAATTGGCAAATCTTCATAATGTTATAACACCAAAATTGTTAGCTCGGAATTTTTTGTGCTGCAGAGGCGCATTAAATCAGGTTTCTGTTTTTTTTTTTTTTTGTTCTGACAGTAATTATATGAAGCATTAACGGCTGGAACCAACTGTCACACATAAATTATACAGCACAATGACACATCCACAAGCTTGTTGATTCTCCTGTCAGCACTCTGTACTCTCAACGTTTTTCTCAGTACTTCAGGTAAATTTTGTGGTGTTGAAAGTAGTTAGCTGGCAAACGCATTGGGGAATCGATGCTCATCGCAGTTAGATACACAAGGTGCAACCAATGATACTGCTCTCTGCTTCGAGGGATTCTATTTCCTTTTAAGCTCAATTAGTGATATCCTTCACTTAACATAAGCAAAAGAATTTACATTTATTAAAAATGCTTGAATAGGCATGATGAATAGTCTGTAGAGACAGCAGCTTTTGATTTCTTATATCTGCATTCTCCTGCCAAAGATTCTTTTGCTTCAGATTCAGACCTAAACAAGTCTATGGAGGTATTCTAAAAAGAATTGAGAGTTTATCTCTATGATATGAGTGCTGAGGAGGGGCCTACAAGTGACCCCTGTAGCGTATGCTGCAACGACATTTTTTTTCAAGGCTTTCAGTTGGAAGTTTCCTTTGCAAGTTCCGTCAGAAGTGCGTTAAACACATGCGCTCTGACCGACATGGCCTCTTGCATTAGGAGCTCCTTCCCAGTGTGAGTGTCCTAGTGCTGGCAGGGGAAATGTTCTTAAAAAATAATAAAAAACTACTGTTACCCCCCAGGATTCACTGTGCACACAAACAAGCCATATATGTTAGGTCACATGAGCCAAGGATAAGTAAACCTTTAAAATAAGTAGGGATGCACCGAATCCACTTTTTTTGGATTTTTTGGATTCGGCCAAACCCCTGAATCCTTTATGAAAGATTCGGCCGAATACCGAACCAAATCCGAACCCTAATTTGTATATGCAAATTAGGGGTGGGAAGGGGAAAACATTTTTTACTTCCTTGTTTTGTGACAAAAAGTCACGCAATTTCCCTCCCGCCCCTAATTTGCATAGGCAAATTAGGATTCGGATACGGTTCGGCCGGGCAGAAGGATTTGGGCGAATCCGAATCCTGCTGAAAAAGGCCGAATCCTGGCCGAATCCCGAACCAAATCCTGGATTTGGTTCATCCTTAAAAATAAGTCAATGTAAAATTGATGAGAGTGCTATTCGAAGAACTTTTGCCATTTGAATTAATTGTTTCTTTATTTTTATTCAAAGATATTAAGGGATACATGTGCTGTTAATATGAATGAATTTTGTTCCAACAGCACCACCTGCTGAACAGTTTCTGACCAGTCTGACCACCAAGTAGTCAGAACTGTATTTAGGTCTATGGCCTCCCTAGGCATCGGACCTAAACACGCCTTTACGTCTTGCGCGCTGACATCATTGCGCCGTGCACAGGACTTCACTTCCGAGTTCTTCCTTGTCCCCCCTACCCCTCACCACCTCAGTTCCATCACCGGATTTTCTATGGAAATCAGTGGCGGAGAGTGGGAAGGGTTTAAAAAAAATATATATATATAATTAGGCCCTGCAAGTGGTCAAGGAAGTTGTCAGGAGAAACAAAAAGGCTCCTCTGATGTCTTTCTGCTTAGGAAAGATTTGAGAAAGGTTTCTAATTGTTTTCCTAAGCAGAAGAACATCAGAGCAGCCTCTTTCTTGGAATAAAAAGAAAATAAATAACGAATGTAAACGATAAAAGTGTTTAGAATAGCATTCTCATCAATTTTAAATTCACTTATTTTGATGGTTTACTTATTCTTTAAAGGCCTTTATCCTCACTTTTATAGAGATGCTAAATCTTTGGGCTGGTTCAATAAGTTCAGTGTATATAAAATGTGGCATTTCTAGTCATATTCATTGTTAGGGTTTCATTCTCCTATGGTTACTAAAAGAAAATGTAAACATTAAATCAACTCTATTGGATTGTTCGTTGTTAGGATCAAATTCAATGTGCTGTTTAATAACTATGGAGGAAAAGGGAATAATTAAAAAAAAATATGACTATTTGGTTAAAAACTGACTCTATGGGTCAGTATTGCTATAGAGCAAATTGTGTTTTTTTGGCAAAAATTCGCCAAAATGAACAACTTCACCAAAATTCGCCAAAATGAACAAATTCACCAATTTACTAATATGCAAGTAACACACTTCACTAGCAAAAAACCTCAGCGCTAAACAACTTTTGTGCCGTTTCTCCAGGCCAATTTTCTGTCAGGCGAGTGATTGTTATGATTATGAATATAATTATTTATCAATATGTGAAAGTTTTTCTATTTTTACCCTTTTCTCCAAAGTCTACTTTGCCAGGTTGTGACTGGTGAATTAATAAGATGAAGCTACCTCCTCAACAGTGACATCATATCCTGTCCCAGGTGTCAGTGGTCCTCTTGTTTTTTAACCATTTGGCCTATTTCATGGTCATTCCCTATTACATTATGGGAACAAAGAGGCTTTATAATGGAAGAATAGAGTATAGTATGTAGAGAAAAGACACTAGGAGAATAAAGAGGTTTAGTGAGGAGAGGAGGTATAATAGTTTGGAAAGTGGGCCCTCAACCTAAGGTTTTCTGGTGGGCCCCTGGCATCCCAGTCCGACACTGTATCCTGTATTTCAAAAAGGTTGTTATTTTTGGTTTTTGAGTTATTTAGCTTTTTATTCAGTAGCTCTCCAGTTTGCAATTTCAGCAATCTGGTTTCTAGGGTCAAAATTACCCTAGCAAACATGCACTGATTTGAATAAAAGACTGGAACATGAATAGGAGAGGGCCTGAATAGAAAGATAAGTGATAAAATGTAACAATAACAATAAATGAGTAGCCTTACAGAACATTTGTTTTTAGATTTGAAAGCTGGAAAGTATCAGAAAAAAAGGGCAAATAACTCAAAAAGTATAACATATAAACAATGAAGACCAATGGTAAAGTTGCTAGGGATTGGAAATTCTATAACATACTAAAAGTTAACTCAAAGGCGAACCACCCCTTTAAAGTGGGATTATGTTTGCAAGTTGTAACTGCTAAAAATATCTCATTTACACTTTTTGTAACATTTTAAGCTCATGCCACATCTTTTTTAGGGTAGGCTCATGGCCTAGGACAATAGAGGACATTTTTAATAAAAAGTGGTCACTTCCAGCAATTTCACCAACATCACTAATAAATACATACATACATATGACCTTTATATACTCACTGAATTTAAATTGATGTAAGTTAAACAAAGTTTCGCTAAGAAGAGAAAATTTGCTAAGAAATCTTTGCGCCAACTAATCTTCGCTGACAAAAGTACACCAGCATTCTTTTGCTGAGACAAAATGATGTATTTTGATTAATATGTGTATTCGTCGTGAAATAATGTCTGATTTCCGAAGCGAAAATTCGAACGTCAGAAAATGTGCCCCTATGAGAGATGGTCTTCCCAGATTTCAAAGCTTTCTGTGTATTGGGTTTTCAGAGAAGGGATCAGGTTCCTGCCTTCTTAGAAAAATAGATCTCCTCATTAAAATTCATAGCTACAGTTTGCCAGCCTCTGTAGGGAAAACATATATGTTTGGGCGGGGAGACTGGAATTAAAACTTATTGTAACACCTCCTCTATTCTTAACTCAAACCCAGACGAGGCCCGCCTGTCTCCAACAGGCCTTGGAGGAGATAAAAAAAATACTAATGATGAAACCAAAATTGGAGGCTTATTAGACAGTGGAACAAGATATTCCACATTGCACAGGTAAGCCTGAAAGGATGCCAAAATTATGTACAAATGACAGAGCCAGCCTTATTTGTGTAACAAAACAATTATTATTATAATATATATAATTAGCATAATAAAATTAGAATAATAATACTTTTGCTGCCTTTCAATCACTACCTGGCTGCTATTTACCTTTATCCTGTCCAAGGGCTTACAAAAATCAAATGAATAATAGGGAAGAAATAACAACTGAAATGTTGTTGATATAAGGTTGACATGAGACTGGCTACTGAAAGAACCAGACAATTTTAAGGCAGTCATTGACATGAATGTTATATTAATACCAAGATAAACTGGGGGTCATTTATAAACACTGGGCAAATTTGCACTGGGCAGTAACCCATGGAAACCAATCAGATGATTGCTTTCAATGCTCAACCTGCAGCTGGCTGGAAAAAAAATAATCCTTGATTGGTTTCTATGGGTTAATGCCCAGGTGCAAATTTGCCCAGTGTTTATAAATGAGCCTTTAGGCCTGATTTCTTAAATGTGTCTCTAGGGGCAATTTCACAAGTGGAGTTCCTGGACTTTTTGGCCTACAGTAAAGTTAGCAAAGTCAAGTCCAGGCAAGGGTCGGTTCAGGCAGCAAGAATTCTTAGTCAGTAGATAGACCAAGGTCAGGATCAGGAAATCAGAATCAAGAAGTAATAGCACACCCAGGAACACACAAAGTAGAACCTATAATCGGGCAAGAATACTAGCTACTGAAGGCTATTTAAAGGGATATTTTCACTCCAAAACTAGACACACTGACGTCATGCACTGACGTTTCTTGTTTTGATGCGCTGATGCCATGACGCTCACATTTTGATATGCTGGAGTCAAAACGATGCAATGTAAGTGAGCAACCTCACGCGTCACACCCAACATCCCATCTTGCCAGCGGTGCCATTGTGGAATGGAGTGCCTCCGGGCGCTACTTACAGTTATGTGTTTCTGTTGTTAATAGGTGCATAATGTTTACTTGAATGAAAGATTTATTATAAGGAGGAGGGACAGTGAGCATTTATGCAGCAGTTAGGTACAGAATTGTCTCTGATAAGAGAAAGAGTAAGCCAAGAGTAATTGCTGCATAGGACAGAGATCTACTCCTCAGAGTGGACCCATCAGTGAGCTGCAAAGTTACGTTGATTTGTTATATAGAAAAAGATTATGTGACATGTGCAACCATCTAAACTGTCAGGCAGTGCCCCCCTGCAAAACAAATCTTCAGAGGGGCCCATCAAACTCCGATCTTCATCCTCCCACCCACTTCCCGCCTCCAGCCACTTCCCACCATGACCCGCCAACTCTCAACCTGGACCCCATTCACTCCCTACCCGGACTCCACCCACTCACCACCCCGTGTCTGTGCTTCCTGCCGCAGATAAGTGAGCAGCTGGGAGGAAGCTATATAAAGGAAGCAGACCTGGTAGTCATGGCCCCCTTTTCCCAGGGCCCCCCTGCGGCTGCTGGGTCTGCTTCCTCTATAGTTACGCCACTGCAGTCAGGTGATTCTCAAAATCATCAACAAAAGCGGGCACTTTTCTGTCTGATCTACTGAAATCTTCTTGTGTGCCTTGGTCACAGAGGGTTTATAAATTGTGGTACGCACAAAGAATTTTGTGCTAAAACACATTATTTTGAAGTGCGCACACCAGTATAGAAAAAGTGCGTATACTATTCTAAAAAGTGGGCACAAAAGCACACACGGACAAGAAGAAATTAGAGGGAAAATTGATGGTTCAAAATCAGAATTTGTCTCAACTCTATTACCTTTCTAAAAAAAAAAATATATATATATATATCCTTTGAATTTAAATATAAGAATATGAAAATTCACCTTGGCATTTCATGAGCTGAATAATAGCATAATGCTTACTTTTTATGCACATGGAACTCCATGCTGATTTCTAAATTCTTCTTATCTTATAATTTTTTATTACAAAACATTAAACTATAATATTTTCTAATTCATATTACAATATTAGATTGATAACCTGTCTAAAATAAGAACTCACGCTGGTAATATCTTTGTATTATTGACATAGACAGTGACATTTTAAGATAACTTTCAGCTGGTCTTAATTTTTTATGTATTAATGTTTTGTAGTGCTTGAATAATTTCTCCTTTTTTGGTGATTTGTTCTGTGGTTTTTTTTTCCAAATTCATACTGCTCTGTTGTTGAAAGGGTCAATAGAATAACAAAATGAAAAATTAAAGGAAAGGTACTTATAAAATATTATTATACAAAGCAATTCAATCAGTATGTCAGTCTGTGTAGCAATGCACTTGCGAAGTTTTAGGAAAAGGTCAGCAAGCACTCCGGAAACTTCTTGTAATGAGTAAAAGTAGTCGCTTTATTCCAAATACATTAAAACCATTGCAATGGTTTTAATGTATTTGGAATAAAGCGACTACTTTTACTCATTACAAGAAGTTTCCGGAGTGCTTGCTGACCTTTTCCTAAAACTTCGCAAGTGTACACACCCTCAGCTACGGGTTCGGGGCGATGCACCCGGACCACTTGAGACGTCGGGTGAGTGCTTTTCCCTCATTTATTTGAGACTCTACATCGTAATCTTCATTTATGTGATTGACCTGGGGTTTTTACACCCAGGTCATTGTCGTTACCGGGTGAGACATTTTCTTATTACTCACCCAGCGAACCTATTCTTTAGAAATTTATAATTTGGCATTTGGACTGTGCAGCTGTTATTTTTCTATTTGTGTAGCAATGCAATTGTGTATTACTTTGGGACATCTTGCATGATTTTTGCTTAAAAAAGAATTGTACTGCTGTCGGTTTTTGATCTATACATATTTGGAAATGGCACACTCAGAAGAAGGTTTCCAAATAAAATTATATATATATATATATATATATATATATATATATATATATATATATTCTACAGTCTGGTCATTTCCCTATGGGACCAGACTGTAAATTATATCCTTATAAATGGCGCGTTCTGACATCAGAAAGCGCAGATTATAACAGAGGTCCCTGGCCGCTGAATTTGATGCAGCGTGTCTGAATTTGACGCCGGTGCACCCAAATTGGACACTGGTGCACCTGATTCGGACACTGGCGACCAGAATTGGACACTGACCCCTCCAACATGTCACACAAAATGTAGATTATAATGCATAATGTACCCCCTACTGAAATTTATAAAGATATTAGAAGTCACCTCGAAGTTATGTGACCTGTATAAAAGCACTCGGCCTTCGGCCTCGTGCTTTTATATGGTCACATAACTCCTCGATAACTCCTTGGTGACATAATATCTTTACAAATTACAGTAGGGGGTACATTATCCACTATATATATATATATATATATATATATATATATATATAAAACCAGCTAAGAGCCAGCACTCTCGAATAAAGTGTTCGTTTGCCTGGGTGCACGATCAATATAATATCAACATCCATCCGAAGAAGATCAGCACTCTCAGGGCTTAAAATTCTGAAAAAGGTTTTATTGAAAATAACACAGCATAGGACTAACGTTTATATATAATATATATATATATATATATATATATATATATATATATATATTTTTTTTTTTTTAAGGATGCAGCAGGATTTGGAAGAATCCTTGTGTCAGGCCGAACCGAATCCTAATTTGCATATGTAAATTACGGGCAGGTAGGGAAATCACGTGACTTTTCGTCACAAATTAAGAATTTTTTCAACTTTTTCCTTTCCTACCCCTAATTTGCATAAGCAAAATTCGGTATTCGGCCGAATCTTTCACAAAGGATTCGGGGATTCGGCCGAATCCCAAATAGTGGATTCGGTGCATCCCTAATATATAGAGTATTATATTAATTTCTGATATGTGTCTCTATATTATGAAAAGTACATATCATTATTGTTTATCAATAACTCCACAGGCAGACGGCACTTCTGGATATAATCAGGGGCGTAACTATAGAGGAAGCAGACCCTGCGGCTGCAGGGGGGCCCAGGAGGTATAGGGGCCCCATGAGATCCTAATTCATATACAATTTCAATGAATATTGGTAAAACAAGTCAACCTCTAGATATTTTGGGGGCCTGAAAAAAACTTTGCTGTGGGGCCTTGTAATATCTAGTTACGCCACTGGATATATTTATTGGGAAAACTGCTGAAAACGGTATCATTATAGTTTATATCAAAAGTGAACAATTGTTCAGGCACATTTAGAAAGCTTAGGTTGTCCTAAAAGTTTCTTTCAGGTAAGGATGCACCAAATCCACTATTTTGGATATGGCCGAACCCCCGAATCCTTCACAAAAGATTTAGCCGTATAGAGAACCGACTCCTAATCCTAATTTACATATGCAAATAAGGGGCTCCCGCCATTGCAATTCCGGCCCGTTCAAAATAAACAATACTATTTATTATCACAGCAAAACATTTATGATTTCCTTGAAATGAAAAAACATCCGGGTAACATGTTATAATTTTCTTTTATCAACTGTGATGAATTAAAGGGGTTTCGTGCTGTGCATCCATTAGCTCTGTGCATGAACACTAACTTCAGCTTTTAGTCTTGTGGTGGAGACACATACCTTTATCATGACAGCAAGAAGGGCAATTATACTTTTGTATTAACAATTATATAAACTTCTCTTGAAGAAGGCTGAACAAGAAATAAGGATTCCCCAAGGCCAAATACACCACCAACATTTAACCCTTTCTAAAGCAGAGAAATGCTAAATAAAGATTTGAGTGCTGTATGAAAGATTTACTACTTCTCCAGGGCATGTTATTTAAATGTGATATTTCTACAGGGCTTTAGATGGTGTATAGCAATTTGTCATAGAAAACAAGCAATTTATAGAAAGTTCATACCAGACAGAATAGATAACAGAAAATGTGATGTGCTGTTAAATGGTTTAGATGGTGGATAGTTTATAACTATCACTATGCAGCATATGAATTTGGAGCCATATTTAAAATACACTGCATATTTACGAAAAGTGTGGTTTCAAATGTGCAGATCCCATAGAGTCTATTGATTTGGTAGTTTCTTGACGTATTGGCGTTTCTGCTAAAAAACGCCAATACTGGCATCCTGTGGCGGATTTCAGCTTGCAAGCGCCCTGTGTGAATTGCCATAGTGCGTTTTCCATTTGTTTCAGTGGTAGTGCAGTTTATGCGAACTTACACCTGCCTGTTCTTTTTTAAAAACGCAACGTAAAAACGCCACAAAAACTCCACGTCTGGCCTTGCCCTAAAAAACTCAAAAATTCAAGATTTATTAAGTGTAAAAACCACAAAAAACAACTACAAAACTTTGTAGAAACTGTAGAAAAGGACCATCACAGTGCAATGCATTGTGGGTTATGTAGTTCCTGCATGGTGTCTGTAAGCTGTGGAGTAGTTGTTACAATTCGTAACATCAGTGTTTAAGTCCCTTCTTCCCTGCCAGGATTTCAAATGATGCAGAAAGAGAACTGTTAAACAGCTAGATTGTAGCATAGAAAATGGCATTTATTCTTACTTATTGAAGAAACAGGTAACTGTGATGGGTATATTAGGGGTTTCTGTGTTATGTGGGCCTCTTTATCAAATTTTGGTTTGGAAGCCGGAGTTCCCCTTTAATCTTTATAAATTACTTTTTGGTTATGTATACAATCTGAAGGTATAGATTTTATACATTTTAACATGTAAGTGCTCAAGAATAAAAACATGGCTGTGCACTTTGTTTTTTTCCATAATCACATGCTGTCCCCTTGATATTGAAAATTTACAACGTTACCTACCCAACATTGCTTTGAGAACAGGTCATTTGGGGGCTTTACATACTCTGTATGCAAACTTTAATTCAGATAGATAAAAAATTGGTTTCAGTTTGAGAAAAACCTTCTTGCATGTAATTAAAACAGTTACAGGGAACGAGGTAGCTGTGTATTAATGGCATCCAATGAAACCCTAAATTGGGGAGTCAAACAAGAGGAACCGTGTCTGTGTATGAGATGCAGTATTATTGAAAGAAGTGAACTAACTAACTAACTAACTAACTAACTTTCAGAAGTCACTTCTTTATGCCTTTATATAGTTGGAACACTGTGCCTTCTTTTTAGGAATGCACCGAATCCAGGATTTGGTTCGGGATTCGGCCAGGATTCTGCCTTTTTCAGCAGGATTTGGGTTCAGCCGAATCCTTCTGCCTGGCTGAACCGAGTCCTAATTTGCATATTCAAATTAGGGGCAGGACGAGAAATAGCGGGGCTTTTTGTCACAAAACAAGGAAGTAAAAAATGTTTTCCCCTTCACACCCCTAATTTGAATATGCAAATTCGTATTTGGATTTGTTTCAGTATTCGGCCGAACCTTTCGCGAAGGATTCGGGGGTTCGCCGAATCGATAATATAATGTTTACAAAAATTTAAGTTCTTTTTACTATAAAATCCAAATTTTTAGAGGAAAAAAAAACTCAAATTTTTCTGGATTTATTAAACCCCAGGGCTGCAAAAAGTCTGAATTTGAAAATCCAGCATCTCAGACCTGCCAAGGTTGTATATAAGTAGGGATGCACCGAATCCACTATTTTGGAACCCCCGAATCATTTGCAAAAGTTTTGGCCGAATACCCAACCGAATCAGAATTCTATTTTGCATATGCAAATTAGGGGTGGGAAGGGGAAAACATTTTTTACTTCCTTGTTTTGTGACAAAAAGTCAAGTGATTTCCCTCCCGCGGATTCGGATCCGGTTCAGTCGGGCAGAAGGATTGTGCCGAACCCGAATCCTGCTGAAAAAGGCCGAATCCTGGCCGAATCCCGAAATGAATCTTGGATTCAGTGCATCCCTATATATAAGTCAATGGGAGAGACCTCTATCTTATTTGGACTTTTTAGACAAAAATCCGAAAAAATTTGTGATTTTCGGGAAAAAGACAGAAAAAAATATACAATTCTGGTTTTCTCTCGATTTTATTGAGTTTGTCCCCAATCCAATTAAATCATGATTTAATAATAATATATAAGGACCCATCGTGGAATTTAGTTTGGTTGGACTTTTTCTATTTAAATTCTGCTCCCCTTACAGTTGTTTTAAGGTAGTGACTGAGGATGTTTAATATATTAAGTCACTAAATTATAACTTTTGTCTTGGTACAGTTCATTCACTTGATATGCTCTCATTTAAACCAGGATTCTATTCTTATATGTAAGCTACTACTGACAAATAGGGCAGTACATTCTTATTCTGAGTACTCGGTGAAGCTTATAGTGACTCAGGGAGCTCTTAGGAAGGCAGTCAGTAGACATAACTTTGCTGGGCGTGTATAATAAGCACAACTTTCAGTTAGAACCTTCTGTTGGTTCTGCATTTCGACAAAGCAGTCTATTAATGCAGCAGAAAATAAGTGTACTGTATGTCATAAACTGACTACTGTCTGATGATGAACTGCTCAGGCAGATATCTTTAATTGCAGAGTTCCAGTTTGACAGCATCCCAAATAGTTATTAGTTTACAATGTGCAGATCTTGGCTCTTATGATAGTCTTCTGATTAGACAGACTTCACACACAGTGTATATATACAGTGTATATAAGCCCCGGATTTATTAGCTGGAGAAAAGCAATATAAATATACCATATTTGAAAGAATGATAATGATCTACGCTAGCCACCGATAATTAGTACCATATTTTCTTACACTCTCTCTCAAATAACAAAAAATGGAGTGTTTACAAGCTCAGACTCACTCTACTGCAATAAAATTAACTTCTCTGTCACGAAATACTAGAGGGCACATTTACTATTGTTCGAATCGATCGAACGATTAAATCCTTCGAATCGAACGATTTTCCTTCGATCCCAAATTGCCTAGAAAGCATATGGGGACCTTCCCCGTATGCTAACATTGGTGCTCGGTAGGTTTTAGGTGGCGAAGTAGGTAGTCAAAGTTTTTTTTAAAGAGACAGTACTTCGACTATCAAATGGTCGAATAGTCGAATGATTTTTAGTTCGAATCGTTCGATTCAAAGTCGTAGTCGAAGGTCAAAGTAGCCAATTCGATGGTCGAAGTAGCCACAAAATACTTCGAAATTCAAAGTATTTTTTATTCTAATCCTTCACTCGAGCTAAGAAAATGTGCCCCTAGGTCATTAAAGGTGGACTGATCTCCTTCAGTTGTAACAGAATTACACTGCACTGCTTAACACACTGTGAGTTGTATCTTCATGTTTAGATTCTGTTTTTTAATGTAAAGGTATGGGATCCTTTATCCAGAAACATTCTCCAGATAGCTCTGAATTATAGGATACACCCATAGACTCCATTTTATCCATATAATCCAAATTTTTAAAAATTATTTCCTTTACCTCTGTAATTATAAAATAGTACCTTGTACCTAAAGCAAACTAAGATACAATTAATCCTTATTAAAAGCCAAACCAGCCAATTGGGTTACTTTAATGTTTAAATTATTTTCTAGTAGAAAGTATGAAGATCAAAAAGTACAGAAAGATCCTTTATCCAGAAAACCCCCAGGTCCTTAGCCTCTCTCCTGCATCGTGTCTCAAAACATTTCAGGGCCATTATGGATATCCTATAAACCTTGGATTTTTATGAACCCGAGAAAAGGGATGCATCTAAAGTTTTTTTATTTCAAGGATACCAAATTTTTGGATACCAAAATTATCAACTGAAGGCAATACATACTTTAAATGAACTTTATTCAAACAAATATAATGCCAATTTCTTTTAGCTGAATTAAACAAGGGATCATCTGTTTCCTGGAGATATACAGAAGTTGTACAGTTGATCGCATTTATAGCTTTAGGCTACCCAGGTAGCTGGACACAACTGCTATATTATGTGATTTCACCATAGTTGGCCAATAGAGATATATCATGAGCAATTCCTATGCCTAAAGCAAAAATGGCTTATCCTCTCATTTGCTGCATTTGAGGCATTACCGTTGGCATAGCATTATGCAAGTAAATACCTTCAAAATGGATCTTTACTGTATTCAATTTTACTGACCTTACAATAACCTAATAAGTCTGATCAGTTACTAATTAGTGATGGTGTTAGTACAAAATTGATGGTCAGGCAAATAGTCACAACCAATAACATCCCAGGGATAATAACCCCTGGACTTCTCAGATCTGGTTTAGAAATATTTTATTTAATTATAGTATTACATTAAAAATAGCGACTTTTCTTTTAAAGGAAAACTATACCCACAAACAATGTACAGTAGGTCTCTATAAAAAGATATTGCATAAAACAGCTCATATGTAAAACTCTGCTTCGTGCTAGTAAACCATTTTCATAATAATATACTTTTTTAGTAGTATGTGCCATTGGGTAATCCTAAATAGAAAATTGACATTTTAAAAAATAAGGGCCACCCCCTGGGATCGTACAATTCACTGTGCACACAAACACACCACATAAACCATACTTGTTAGGTCACATGAGCCAATTAACAGACAGAGTTTTGTCTTTTGCTTCCACACTTCTTCCTGTTACAGTAAGGGGCCAATTCACTAAGGGTCGAATATCGAGGGTTAATTAACCCTCGATATTCGACTAGGAATTAAAATCCTTCGACTTCGAATATCGAAGTCGAAGGATTTAGCGCAGATAGTTCGATCGAACGATCGAAGGATAATTCCTTCGATTGAACGATAAAATCCTTCGAAACGAACGATTCGAAGGATTTTAATCCAACGCTCAAAGGAATATCCATCGATCAAAAAAAGTTAGCCAAGCCTATGGGGACCTTCCCCATAGGCTAACATTGACTTCGGTAGCTTTTAGATGGCGAACTAGGGGGTCGAAGTTTTTTTTAAAGAGACAGTACTTCGACTATCGAATGGTCGAATAGTCAAACTATTTTTACTTTGAATCCTTCGATTCGAAGTCGTAGTCGTAGTCGAAGGTCGAAGTAGCCCATTCGATGGTCGAAGTAGCCCAAAAAAAACTTCGAAATTCGAAGTTTTTTACCTTCGAATCCTTCACTCGAAGTTAGTGAATCGGCCCCTCACTAAGGGTCGAATATCGAGGGTTAATTAACCCTCGATATTCGACTAGGAATTAAAATCCTTCAACTTCGAATATCGAAGTCGAAGGATTTAGCGCAGATAGTTCGATCGAACGATTGAAGGATAATTCCTTCGATCGAACCATAAAATCCTTCGATTCGAAGGATTTTAATCCAACGATCGAAGGAATATCCTTCTATCAAAAAAAGTTAGCCAAGCCTATGGGGACCTTCCCCATGGGCTAACATTGACTTCGGTAGCTTTTAGTTGGCGAACTAGCGGGTCAAAGTTTTTTTTAAAAAGACAGTACTTCAACTATCGAATGGTCGAATAGTCGAACGATTTTTACTTTGAATCCTTCGATTCAAAGTCGTAGTCGTAGTCGAAGGTCGAAGTAGCCCAAAAAAACTTCGAAATTCAAAGTTTTTTACCTTCGAATCCTTCACTTGAAGTTAGTGAATTGGCCCCTTAGAGTTGTAGTATTTCTGGTCAGGTGATCTCTGAGGCAGCACAGATAGAGTCACGAAATGGTGGTTCAAGGCAAGAGATGTAAAAGGGCAAGATTTACTTAAATATATATTCCAGTTTGGTAAGATTCTTTCATATGCCACTTAATTTGATATAAACGTATAATATAAGTTTGATATGTTTATATAAACAAGCTGCCGTGTAGCCATGGGTTCAACCAACTGAAAAAGGCACAGCAAATGCAGCAGTGGTTTATACAATGGAATTATTATTTTATCATTATTATTATTAACATGTATTTATATAGCGCCAACATATTGCGTAGCGCTGTAAAGTAAATGTGATTATACAACTAAATCACATGAAATATATACATAGAACATATGGAGTTACATACATCACTATCAATACCGGTACAAAAAGGTGAGGAAGTCCCTATGCAAAAGAGCTTAAGAGTATGTATTACTTTGATTTCTGGTCCAAGCTCTTCTTGCTCTAATGCACCTCTTCATGCACTTTGTTCTTGTGTTATAAATATAATTGGTATTGCTGATGGTATACCACTGGCAATTCTGTTTCCTCCCCACACACCCCCCTCGTTGTTAAACCATTTACTATGAAATTATACAAGAAATTGTAGTTAAACTGCTTTTAGGTAGCAATCGGAATACATACTCACAATCACTTTTTATCAGCATTTAGTATCCTCTATAAATTTCAATCACAAGAACATGCTGATGACATCAGCTCCCAGGAATTTAATCTTATCTTAGAGCAGAAAGTATAGACAATTACAGAAGAAAGCATACCTGAGAGTCTCAAGGGGGGTTGAAAAAATACCAATAAAGCTGGCCATAGATGTAAAGATCTTTAAAAGATCTTTTCCTTATCGTGAGACCACGATTATCTCGAAACGATTGTTTAAATGTACGATTTGTCCATCAACTAAAAAGGTCATTTCAGGCGATATTGGCAGGAAAACTGAGGGTAGCTGCCTGCTTGGCCCTGCAAACATAGATAGATTATACTGGGACCGATAAAAAATTTTCAATCAATTTTCTGACAGATGTCGGACGAAAAATCGTAAGATATACGATCATTCGATTCCCGCTATCTTCACGATAATTGTACAGATTGGTCGGATTTCGCTAAAATCGGTCGTTCACCAAAGAAAAATCTTTGCGTCATCTTTAGACGAATAAAACAGTCCATAGCCAATAACCATTAATCTGCTAAAGAATACCTTAATGAACTTTGTGTTCCCACTGGGAAAAAAAGGTTGTATAACTACTATACCCACTTCTCTTCTGCTCCTCCACACCCTGTCTTATCTTGCCTGGTTCCACTTGGATCTACTGTTTAATTATTTTACCCTGATGTTTTCTCTTCTTCGTCATTCTACAGTCTATCATTCAAACCAAACCTGTCCCTCATCCCCTGATCCGGTCTCCCCTATGGGTCACCCTACCTCTTCTTTTTTTTCCACCTGCTCTTCAAAAACAATGAAACACAATTATCAATCAAGGGCAAGTGCAAAGAACTAAAATGCCTTGCCTGTTGAATGCAATTCAGAAAAGTATGTGCTCCCATACACACATTTTACACCTGACACTGACAACAAAAGTGCAGGGTCAACGGTTGCATAGGAGCCCTGGGATTGACACCTGACTTGTGCATTGGCAAGCTACAAGTAGGCCCGGATTTAAATAGCGTATGACCCTAGTCACAGCTCATCATTCCCACCTCCTTCCCTTTCGCACGTACAAATATGGAAAACCGGACAGGCTCTCTGTTGACTTAAAATGCGATCAGCCAATCGCTGATAGTCACGTCATAGCACCACCCCAGTGACATCTCAGGCACCGCCCTCAACATCACTGGCCTGCCCCTCCCCGGAAGTGCATATTGTTTTATAGGAAAACAACTATTATTATGAGAAATCTCACTCTCTTTCTCATTCTCTCACTTTCTATACAGAGAATACCATATCCCTTGGTTTTAAAAATAGAGGGATATTAGAATGCACAAGGAGATCCATTACCATATATATTCACAAAGTAGCATTGGTGGTACTCAGAGGTTACTTCTAGCCTATTACACACACACACACACACACACACACATACTTAATCAATTGGAAATCTCTTGATATTGATATCAATTGATAATAAACAATCTGTGTTTAAAAGTACTATTTTCTTTTTACAAATTTGTATATAACATTCTATAACCTTCAGGTCTGTGAAAAACCACCATCCAAATAAAATTCTACATCTGCCAAAAAAAAGGCTGTTTATCAAACCTCATTATGAAATGGTAATAGTAGTCTGTTAATTTAGAAGCATTAAGCAGTATATGTTTTAAGACAAACTGGCTATTTCTTTATTTCAGCACACAGTAGGTTAAGGAAGCAATTTAATAATTACACAATGGCACACTCAGCTATTCCTGGTGCCATTGCTGGCTCCCTTGCGGCTTTCTTCGCAGTCTAAGCCAGAGATTAAGAAGACAGTCTTTGTTCCGTGACAAAGAGGAGACACACCAGAGATCCACCCTGTTCTGCCTTTTCTTAGCTGGCTGAGTTAATTGTGCTCTGAAAAGCCAGCTATTAGCTTCACATTCTGCCACCTACCAGGTTGTGAGTCATCTAATTGATCTCTTTTTGTCCTATGTGCTTGCAGTGCTCTATACTTCTGAGCATAATTGTCAGGTGTTAAAGAACTCGCAGTACTGAAATGATAAATAATTGGCTTGATTTATGGAAAATAAAAATGATTTGTAATAATTAAGTTGAACATTCAGTAAGGAAATTGATATGTGTATATCTCATCAAAATATTTGCTCAGATGAACAGATGATTTATGATTTATAAAGCATTATCAATTGGTTTAAATGGTTGGTGATCGACTTTCAAGTGCCAATATTATATATATTGATCTTGTCTTGGTATCTGTTTACAAGGCTGCTTTTGTTTGGTTAATATTTAATTTTTTTATTCTCATACGTTATTTTGTTTTAAAAACCTAGTTGAACAAAAATGATTTAAATATTATTAGCATTGTGCAATTAGAGCAGTTTTACAGCTTCACTTCATGCCAACTGGTGAGGTATCAGTTGATCACATATAGAGAAATTATATAATAATATATAATTATATAATGATCTACTACTTGGTGCCAAGGTCAATTTTGTAGGCAATGCTGTCCAACTTCGTAGATGTATTAGACCAATTGTGTTTTGTTTTTTGATTGAAAAAAGAGGGATACATACAGACAAAAATAGAGGCAAAAACTTCCTTTTTACTGGTTACTGTACGATGGAAGCTGATTTTCAGATAATTGCAAGGCAGTCTGTAAATGTTTATTAGAATGTCATTATTACATTATTTTCAACATTTAGTAATTAATAAAGGAATAATGGAAACTGATGGTATGGAGATGTAAAACAGAAAATATGCTGGAATTGTGCCTTCCTGAGTTGTAAGAATACTTACCGAGTGGGTGCCTGGAACGCCTCCATCTGGTGGTTCTGACATCACGGTCGTCGGGACATAGGCATGCACGGAAGTGAACGCATCCTTACTGACCCCGGCGTGCGTCCGGGCACATGCAAGTTACGGCGTGGAGCAGGCCCGGACTGGCAATCTGTGGGTTCTGGCAAATGCCAGAGGGGCTGCTATAAGGTGCCATAGAAAGTCAGTATTTAGTGGGCTGGTGGGAGCTGTTTGGGCCTCTGTGTACCTGAAATGACAGGGCCTATTTTAATTCTCAGTCCGACCTGGCATGGAGCGTCACAATGCAGGCATTCCGACGCTGGAGAATTGCACCCAAAAATTAAAGGTATTTAAACTAATTTCTATATTCAATCAGTGGCGGAACTACCAGGGGAGCAGGGGGTGCGAGTGGGCTAGGGCCCACACCCCCTCAGGGCCCCCCGGCCGCAAGCCACTGAAATCCCCCGGCAGCGCCACTGAAATTCCGGCCGTACGGAGGGGGGCCTGGCTGTGCGTCACGCACCAGGGCCCGTCCCCCTCTAGTTACGGTACTGTATTCAATCTGTGCCTTTTCTTATCATGGTTTTTCCCTGAAGCCCAGCCTATTCAACTACTGCTGATTGCTGTGTATGACCCCTGCTTGTTTAGGACTTCCGAATCTTCGCTGCCTGTCCAGACTCTTGCCTGCCTTCTGTTCCTGCTGGTTTTATGCTTCCCCTTGAGTTCGACTTGGTTTGACTACTCCTCTCACTACTCCCTGGTTGAGCCTCACTGGCTTCTCTCCACTAACGGCTCACCCTGTATCATCCTCAGGTAGGTTCTGTGTAGTGTGAGCTGCTTGTGGGTCCTTTATCGTCCAGAAAAGATCCATCACCTGACTATCCGGTAAGCCTGACAGAGTTACTTGAATCACAGAAAATACTGATAAGAGCTTAGAAAGACAATGTTTATAAATAGGCCGGAATTATGCCTTTGTGAATTAATTTTAATTTGTACTGGTATAAGGGCAACATGGGGTCACAAAACTTATACACATGAGATCACAAAACTTTTACCTGTATGTGCAAATCTGGCAATCAGCAAATCAGCAATCAATGCATCATAGCCATGCCCCTGATGTTACAAAGCCGCCCCAAAGTCACCCGCCTCAAAGCCTCCCTCATGATGTGACCCGCCCTCCTGTCTACATCACCCGTCCTGCCCCCTGCCCAGGCTTACCTAAATGAAAAGGTTGCAGCCTTGAGAAAATACTCCAACACTTCAGCTTCATTTACAGATGGTAGGGTATGCTGCAAAGTGAAATATAATAGGCATAAGCCACCATGTTTTATCACACTTTTCCAGGGCCAGAACTAGGGGTAGGCAGAAGAGGCACATGCCTACGGTGCAGTGGCAGGGGGATGCCAGGCACGTACCTATTTTGCTGCCTTCCCCAGTTCTGGGCCGGGTCGCCTTGTTGCTGACTGTCATTGTTACTGTGCTCTTCCCGGCTGTCATGTGTGAATGCGGAGGTCAGCAATGGGTGTGTGTCCAATCGAGCACATAGGGCGCCATGCGAGGGGGCTTCAAGTTTGCTGGCCTGACTGAAGTGCATTATGGCAACATTCTGCATTTTTGTGCAGTAGCATTGTTTATGTATTGCAAAACCCTTCTAGATTTTCCATTTTAGTAGTTCAATAGTTTGTAGCAAACCTCTACAACTTTTCTTTTGTAAAGACTTTTGGGGGTTAGGTACTTAACTCCTGGTGCTGGAGCATATAAAACCATTTATATTAACAGCCATGTTTAGACCCTTTCATTTGTATGACAGTGGTAATGTGGAGGCTTATTTATTAAAGGCTTGATTTTAGTGGTTTTAGACTAAACTCACAAACTCTAAAACCACAATTGTTTTTGAATTTATTAAAAGATCCGAGAATAAGTATATAAGTATGAATGAAAAAAAAGCAATGAACAATACCTCAAAAATCTCTAAAAATTCAAATTTTTCGGGGCAATCCTGGCCAAAAAAAATCTGAAAACCTCTAAAGTCCAATTGATCTGCTCTCAGCGACTTCCATAGGACATTGACAACTTTTCCTGGGAAAAGTTTAGCCTTAGAGGTTTTTGTGGTTTTTACACACATTTTTCAAAATTCATGGTAAAAATTCAATTTGATTGTTAGTAAATAGGCCTTATAGAGTTTAGAACCTCTGCTAGGCTAAAGACAGACCAAAACTAAGCAAATACCTTTTCAACAATTATCCAGTTATCCAGTCCTTGCACTGATGAAGAGAAAAAGCATTTCGATGCCGTTTTCTATTATCTAAGAGATAATGTTCTTCCAGGTTCTTCTTGGTTCTATGGTTTGCCGTGAAAAAATTGAATCCCTAATCTAATCAGGGATGGGGAAAGAGTTAATATATTTCTAAACTGTGGTGGATTTATTGATAATAATATAATAATTCTTAGATGTATTTAAATTATATTTTATATAATAATATAGTATATCATATTTTATATGATATTAAATAGCGGTAATAAAAAAATAATTATAATTATTAGAAAAAAAATACCTTTTTTCCCCTTAGGTTAGTTTTTATTTCAACACCACTTTTCGTTTTTTTACATATTTACATGGGAATTCTATTTTTGGATCATAACATAATAGACTAAAGTGTAAAGGGAAGGGCAAATGAAGTGATGGGGAGGATTTAAACATTAGTAAATAATCACCTTTGTCACTTCTGACAGACCGTGTAGTTGAGATCCAGTCTCACAGCATGCTACTTGGTGTTGACATATACTGTATATATTAAAGGTTTGGGGAAAACTGGTAATTAAAAGTAGCGGAATGGCCTATGAACCACATGGAATCAAAATCATAGCAAAATGATTGATTGAAAGTGTGAAACACAAAATCAGAATACTTTGTGCCCTGTCCCATACTTTTCTTGATTGCTGCCCTTTGAAACAAATGGCAGAGACCCACATGCGCCCTATGAATACAGCACTACATGCATTTGGCAGCACTGTATTCATTAGGGACAAGAGAGCAGAGGCAGAGACCCCTATTCCCCCTCTTTCTTAAGATTTTCAATTTTGCTAGAAGGTTGGAGAAAGTCAGCTAGAGAAAAGATCCCAGTTGTTCTATTCTTTCTAGAATGCTGCTTGGCTCTTACATAGGTTGCATATATGAGTTTTAGGATTTGCATATAGAGATGGGCCTAGCTCTAAAATTGGGAAGATGGCACGACATACTTAAAGGGATACTGTCATGGCAAAAAAAATTTTTTCAAAGTGAATCAGTTAATAGTGCTGCTCCAGCAGAATTCTGCACTGAAATCCGTTTCTCAAAAGAGCAAACAGATTTTTTTATATTCAATTTAGAAATCTGACATGGGGCTAGACATTTTGTCAATTTCCCAGCTGCCCCTAGTCATGTGACTTGTGCTCTGTTAAACTTCAATCACTCTTTACTGCTGTACTGCAAGTTGGAGTGATATCTCCCCCTCCCTTTTCCTCCCCAGCAGCCAAACAAAAGAACAATGGGAAGGTAACCAGATAACAGCTCCCTAACACAAGATAACAGCAGCCTGGTAGATCTAAGAACGGCACTCAATAGTAAAAACCCATGTCTCACTGAGACACATTCAGTTACATTGAGAAGGAAAAACAGCAGCCTTCCAGAAAGCAGTTCTCTCCTAAAGTGCAGGCACAAGTCACATGACCAGGGGCAGCTGGGAAATTGACAAAATGTCTAGCCCCATGTCAGATTTCAAAATTGAATATAAAAAAATCTGTTTGCTCTTTTGAGAAATGGATTTCAGTGCAGAATTCTGCTGGAGCAGCACTATTAACTGATTCATTTTGAAAAAATTTTTTTTCCATGACAGTATCCCTTTAATTGAATCCTCGATTGCAACTATGAGTTGAAGAAGATGATCCACTGGCTGCATGTGATGAATAAACCAGAGTTATAGGCCAGTGTGCACAGTTTTTAATCTATATTGTATATACAGCAGAAACTATTTTATACGTTTTTTTTTGGGTTGGATACAAATATAGAAAAAAATATGCACTCACACACAAACATATTCATTGGTGTTGATGTAGGAGGGGGTTGGCCTGTGTTATAAAATATTCTAGCCGCTCTTTTATAGTTACATTGTGGTTGGTGAAATGAAAAACTCTCTACATGGGTGGGATACTGTACCTAAGAAACTGCCAATATCTGCAGACTGGTAGCATATTCAGATCTGATGATAAATGTATTCGGTGAACCTGCTTGGAGCTTACAAACGTGACACATGGGAACGGCCATTGAAAATCCTGACCTAGAGTGCATTTCCACACACAACAAGCTGAGCCATACACACCTCATGAATTGAAACTCCCAGAAGACAAATATATATATAGCCTACTAGTTCACAGACACTCACTATATATTTCCAGATGACAGATCTAATGCTGGGTTGCCATGACTACCAGATAAATCTTTGTCGACTGGGTTTTATGTGAGAAACACTGACATTTTTGTATGTGTTTATTCTATGCATGGTCAGACTTACTGTGCATGTGTATCGCTTTGTATACCTTTATTGCATGCGTAAAAATCATTCTAATTCTGAAGAAAATACAGTACTAGGCATCTTAAAAATCAGCCCAATCCCTGCTTTATACCTCTGCAGTCTGCACCATCATTTCTGTGGCATCTTTACTGTGCAGAAGCAGTGGGCTTTTGTCTGCATGTGCTCAGACTATTGTTTACAGCACTGCGCAATATGTTGTCTCTATATAAATACATGTTAATAATAATAATAATAATAATTATATATATATATATTGGCTGTATATGAATGCATAAATGCAATGTTCTGCTTTTTTACTAAAATCCCTTGCTGGTCTTTTTGGATGCTTTATGATATTTTACTGTGCACCTGGGTAGGACATAAAAAACAGGTGTACCACCCTGCTGAATATATATATTTTATTTTTATTTTTTTTACTACTTTTTGTACTAACTCGGCACAAAAGTTCAGACTCACCCTTGCTCCCTTTACTGAATATCGCAAATGGACTCCAAAAGATTCAGTGAAGTGCATGCAGAACTGCAATTATCCAAGGCAAAAAAGAAAAAAAAGGTAAAGCACACTTCCTTATAAAGTAAAACCAGCGTTTATTGTTACATTAAAAAACACAGATGGCTGCTGTAGAATGGACACCTAACGTGTTTTGGAAATACCTCTTAATGAAGCCTATGATTAAGGATGGTAAGCATCCATTCCACAGCAGCCACCTGTGTTTTTTTTATGTAACAATAAACGCTGGTTTTATTTTTTGAGGAAGTGTGCCTTATATTTTTTTTTCTTTTTTGCCTTGGATAATTGCAGTTTGAGGAGTTCTGCATGCATGTAGGCACACTGAATCTTTTGGGGTCCATTTGCGATACATTTTGTGTGTGTGTGTGTGTGTGTGTATATATATAGTCGTGTTCCAAGGAATGACGCACTCCAGGACTTCATAATGAGATCCAGCAAAGTGAAGTTTATTTGTCAACGTTTCGGTCCAGTCTGGACCTTTCTCACTTTGCTTGTTGTCATTATGAAGTCCTGGAGTGCGTCATTCCTTGGAACACTACTATCTGCACTATATATGACAGCACCCAGGCAGTAAAACTCTGCTGGATTGGAGTGCATCACAGCCTGAACTGTATGTATATATATATATATATATATATATATATATATATATATATATATATATATATATATATATATATATTATATATATATATGTGTATATATATATATATATATATATATATATATATATATATATATATATATATATATATATATATATATATATATCAATTAGGCAGAGTAGAGATCGCACTTTATTGTGTGCTAGCACCTGTCCACAATAAAGTTACTTTATTAAGAGTAAGTCCTGTGAGTGCGATCTCTACTCTGCCTAATTGATGTTACTGAAATTGGACTGCACCCAGGCACGCTAGATCTCCATTTCGTGAGTGCCGGTTCCCTTACTCTACATATATATATATATATATATATATATATGTATATATCTTGTAGTTGACTATATATATACCACCTTGATGTGTAAAATTTTACCCAGAGCAAGGCGCAGAGCACATCCAGTTCGAGGGCAGATGTATGGGGCTCTTGCACTTCTGTCCAGAATTCATACAATAATTTGGCCAGTAGGGGCACCCTTCTACTCTGTAGATCATATTATATGTATATTTTCATATTATTATTTTTCTTTATTTATAAAGTACTTAAATATATTCCATATTCATTCAGTCACATCTGTCCTGGCCCCAGTGGCTTAGAAGTCTCATCAGGTTATATTTTTGTTGACCTTTTAGAGAAAATGTTCTGTTAGATAATAACAGATAAAGGTCCTTTTTAAACAACGCTGCTCAGTATGTTAGTGCTTAATAAATACATGTTATTAATAAAGGCTCTTGTGTTACTTCAGACTGAATTGTGACATTGCTGTCGCTCTCTCATGTAACCTTTCACACTGACAATGATTTAAGTAAGAATTGCCTTAAGTCGCATGCATGGCGGATGGATATTTTCCTTGCATTTCCATGAGTTGAATCCACACTGGTGGGAAACTGCGTGATTGAAATGTCACCCAATGGAATATATATGTATATTGACATAACTCATGTTTTGACAGTTCCACAAGCATGTTGTGTCCCTGTTCCTAATTACATTCCAGACAGAGAGGGGATGGGGAATTGAAAGCTAAATGACCTCTCAGCTCCAGAGAACATATTACCTCATGGAGAAGAGCAATTAAACAGTGAAAGAGAAAATGCCAAATGCCTGCTTAGGTGACTATAAATACTCAGCTCAAGAGACCAAATAAAAGAACAGAAACCTTCTATTTCAACCTTTTTGTTGGTGGGAGTGGAAATAAATGTCACATTTCTATTGTTACTCTTTTCATGAACATACAGACAAGTCTATATGGATTCTATTACTTCTACTGAACTGGAAATATTTATAAGCTCCTACATGTACATATAGATAGTTTTTAGATGCCTTGCACACACATACAGTATACACTTACACATACACACATAGGGGATTATTAACTAAAATCAGAATTTTTCAGCTTGATTAATAAAAAAGAATCCGACCAAAGTAGAATCCACGATTTACCCTTATTTATCATTAAAAAACCCTGAAAAAAAATCAGCGGAAAAGAAGGTGGGGAGCTACTAGGGCATCTTCGAATTCACTGGATATTTTTGTCTCTTGTTGATGTGATAGAACAACAAGGTTATGTGGCCCAACCCAAGTATTATCTCTCCTTTAATTTTGCTTTTACAATGGGAATCAAAATCTGTAAAAGAAGGAAAATAAAAATCCAAGCAAAGTAGGAATAAATACCTGTATTTGCAGTCAGTGCAAAATTGTCTGTGTATTGGGGCTCAGTTGTGATTAAGTTGTTTTTATTGGCAATGGGTACAGTGTTAGCAATTAATCATTATTACTATCTCCATTCTAGGATTCCTGGGTGTACATTACTCTACAGATACTGAGAATTGTAGCAAGGAACAATTAGGTGTACATGGAATTGGGAAAGAAATAAATGCTCTAATGGCAGAATTGCAGATCATAACATGTCAGAAGCTATTTGTCGCAGTTTGAGCTTAATCTTCCCCCCAAGCCAACACTTAGATTTCCTGAGTGACTTCTAATGCCCATGTTAAACTGCCAGCTTTCCAGGGCAGTCACTTTTTTCTACAAGCACACCCCTTAATTGTCATTGTTTCTTCTCATTCAGAATGATGAATATGTGTGATACAGGATTTATTTAAATGATAAATGCAAATACTGACGTTAATTTATTCTAACAATTGGCAGAAAAGCAGTGAGTATATGAAGTCCAGAGGGTAGGATTAAAGTTGCACAATTAGGTTTAGTTTGTTATTATTGTCACAGCATTATTGGTGTGTTTTATATATGCAATATTTCAATAGCTTATAGTAGTGCACAGATGTGAAGAGACAATGCTTGCACACTGTGCAAAAAAAAAGGCTGCAGTCGGCCATTTGCACTTTGCATTTGAAGAATGGCCACAAGCCTGTACATTTCTTTTGTGCAGAGACCTACAGCATGCTCCTTGAATCCACTGCACACCACACACCAGAAATTATGGCAATCAGACAGACTTTGAAAATATTTAATGCAACTGTGCTCAAATTGCAATGAAGTGCACGTGCAATTGCGTTAATTTTGGTATATGAAGTACAACTGTGTCAAAATACCGGTACTATAAAATGTGTCCAATGTAATCAGCCAGTAGCAGAAAGCAATAATATTTTAAAGGAGTTTATTACAGTGCACACAAAGATACTGAATATACAAAGCAATAAAATAGAGGTATTCAAGACATGCGGATAAAATATAAAACCTAAGTTCAGTGTCCTTGTGTAAGGACAGTGCACTTTCTGGTGCTTTGCTTTGCTCCACACACTGCATTTTACCCAAGGTTCACTAAAAAAAACCTTTAGTCTTTCAAAGTTTCAACTGCCACTTAAAATGTATATGTACCCATCCACCTCCTGATCAAGCAGTTGTTTGCAGTGGTTCTGTTCAATAATGCAGAGAATGTGCAGGTCCACTCAGAGCTGCTGTTTAATCATGCTGCAGTGCAGATCTCACAATACATAACATGGCTGTCACAGCTTTATCACTTCCTGTGCTAGGAATACAAAACACATCCTGTGCTAATATACGGTCTGCCACTAGGTGACAGCATAACCCCTTAATAGCAGTAGCTTCCCACCCAAACCTATACTTCTACATGGTTTCCAATAGACTACAGAGTATTCCCAGCACCAGGGGTATAACTATAGAGGAAGCAGACCCTGCGGCTGCAGGGGGGCCCAGTAGGTAAAGGGGTCTCATGAGGCCCTAATTCATATTTATTTTGAATAAATACTGGTAAAACAAGTCAACCTCTAGACATTTTTGGGGCCTGAAAAATTTTTTTTTGTGGGTGCCCAGCACTGCCACTTTATGCACATCAGTTGGATAACAAACACTGGTACTCTAAAATGTGTCCAGTGTATATTCTTAATCAACCAGTAGCAGAAAGCAATAACATTTTAAAGGATTTTTTTTTTTATATCTCTTTATTTGTATTATCAGATATCAAGCATTCATATATGGTAATAAAGTAACATTACAAATTATGATAAAACGTTATCATACAATTCTTAATGAGTTGTAACATAATGAACAGGGAATAAAGTAATACATTAAATTATAACAGTAAAGGGGAGAAGAAAAAAAAAAAAAAGGGGGGGGGAGCATAATAACATACATCATCTTCTCTTAGTTTTGAAATCGGATTAAGTTAAGCCCAACTACACTTGCGGAACATTATTCACAGGGTTCATGTTAACTTTAAATTTTTCCCAAGGATCCCATATTTGTTTATGGGAGTCTAAGGAATCAGCAAGTAGGGCTGATAAGTAAGATAAAGATTGTATATAGTCAATTCTTGACTTAACTTGAGTTATAGATAAGGTGGGTGCAAGCCAATTCAAGGCTATGGACCATCTGGTTGCAGCCAATAATTGAGCAAATAGTTTGTTCTGTGATTTAGAGAGATTCCTTGATGGAAGACAGAGTAGAGCATTCTCTGGATCTGGAGCAAGCTGAGATTCAAATATCTGGTTTGCAATCTGATATATTTCAAGCCATAAATTGTGAACAATTGGGCAAGTCCACCAGGTGTGATAATAGGACCCTCTTTCTAAGCAGGTTCTGAAACATGTCCCTGGGTAATTTGCCAGGTATTTCTGTTTTTGAACTGGGGTGGTGTACCATCTCATTACAACTTTGTATGCTGTTTCCTTAATACTAATATTTGGAGATATATGTCTAATCGAGTCCCAAATTGTGGACCATTTATTTGGGGATATTTGATAGCCCAAGTCTGTTTCCCACGCTCTCGAATATGAGGGAATAAGATCCGGAGGATTGTCCATTAGTAATGAGTAGACCAGTGAAATAACTCTGGCAGTGGAACTTGGGTTTCCACATCTGGCTTCAAATGGAGTACTTTTCGTAGAAGGTGATAGAGGGTATTGTTGATTATAAAAATGTTGTAATTGATTATAGCGATAGTATTCCGTGGTAGGAATATTGTGTGAGTCCCGCAATGTATTTAGGGAAATGAATCCTCTAGCATTGAGAAGGTCTTTAATTTTACAAAAATTATGGGAAGTCCACCATTCAAATGATTTAAGTGATAATCCTGGCGGAAAATCTGGATTGCCCGTAATAGGTTGGAGATTACTATTAAGATCATGTTGTAATATTTTTTTTCTCAACTTGCTCCAGATATTGAGGTGTAAGGTTACAACAGGATTTGTTATATTATAAGCACGTATTGTTTGCTTTGTTAACCAAAGTAGGGCTGATGTAGAATATGGTGTTATTGAGGCATTCTCAAAATCAACCCATGGTAATATATTTGGTGGAACATGCCATTGTATTGATTGGCTTATTCTGGCTGCCTTATAGTAGGATATAAAGTTTGGCACTTTGAGACCTCCCTGGTCATAGGACCGGGATAATATATGCTTGTTGACCCTATGTCTTTTTCCGTTCCATAGATATTGGAGGGCTGCTTTTTGCAAATAGTCAATGTCCATGGAACAGATTGGAATAGGCAATGAGCGGAACAGGTATAACAACTTTGGGAGAATGACCATGCGTATGGAAGTAATCCGTCCTAGCCAAGAGAGAGGAAGATTATTCCAATCAGATAGTTTAGATTTGAGTTGTCGTATCATCGCAGGGAAATTAGCCCTATAAAGGGTGGCATAACTCTTTGATATGTTCACACCTAAGAATGGTATGGATTTTTGTCTCCATTGAAAGGGAAAATTAAGCTGTAAGAGTTTAGTTTGCGTATGGGGAATGCCAATTGGTAGGGCCTCAGTTTTACTTAAATTAACCTTTAGCCCAGAGATTTTATGGAAATTAGATAAAATTTGAAATAAATTGGGGAGACTTGTCAGGGGGTTAGTGACTGTTAAACATAAGTCGTCTGCATATAACCCCAATTTATATGTCTTTGTACCCTTAATATATCCTTTAATATTAATTTCGTTACGTATCATCCAGGCCAGGGGTTCAATCGCTAGGGCAAAAAGAAGCGGGGAAAGTGGGCATCCTTGACGAGTTCCCCGAAAGATGTTAAAGGTAGAGGATGGAACATTAAACAATTTGATTGAAGCTGTTGGGTTGCTATATAAAACACGAAGGCCATCAATAAATGGGCCTGATATGTTGTATCTGGGAAGTATATTAAACAAATATGGCCATGACACAGAGTCAAAAGCTTTATATATGTCAAGCATTAAAACTAATAAGGGGGATTTTGAAGTATTTGCATCATGTATGATATTTATAAGGCGACGAATCGCGTCTGTCGTCTGTCTACCTGGAATGAAGCCAGATTGGTCTGGGTGGATAAGTTTTGGTATGAGATTATTCAACCGGAGACTAAGAATTTTGGAGAACAATTTTACGTCTACATTTAGTACTGAAATGGGTCTATAGTTTTGCACTTTAGTCAAATCTGAGTTTGGCTTCGGAAGGAGCGATAAATTAGCCTGTAACATTTCCTGTGGAATAGAATGTCCCGCTAGCATATCATTGAATAGCTTAGTCAGATGTGGAATGAGGAATTCTTGAAACTTCTTATAGTAGCTCGGGGGCAGGCCATCAGGACCAGGACTAGACCTATTTTTTAGGGATTTAATGGCCATTTTAATCTCCTCCTCTGAGATATCCGCATTAAGTGTCTCTTTTTCTGTGGCCGATAATTTTGGTAATTTAATAATGTCCAAGTAATTGTCTCTAAGATGTCTATGTTGCAATTCAGGAGAGGAGTATAGATTTTCATAAAACTTCTGAAATTCCTTTATGATATCAGTAGGTTTAGTTAAGTGAGTACCAGTGGGAGTCACAATGGAAGTAATAGGTTTGTAGCCCTGTTCAGCTTTTAATTTATTTGCCAACAAACGATTCGGCTTGTCTTGTAGCACAAACATTTTCTGTTGAGACCATCTAAAAGCTTTTTCAGCCTTTTCCTGTAGTAAGGTTTTTAGTTGGCGTCTGGACTGAATTAAGTTATCTAACGTGGTTGGAGAGGAAGTTAGTTTATGTACAGCTTCCAAACGTTTAACATCACCTTCTAACGAATCACATTTCTGTATGAAAGCCCTCTTTCTATGAGTTGCTAATTTAATAAATGTTCCTCTTATATACGCCTTATGAGCTGCCCAGATCGTTCCCATAGACAGTTCCTCATCAATATTATTAACCCAATATTCCTGGAGATCGTCAACTACTGTAGATGCCAGAGAAAGTGTCAGTTAACAAAGATTCTTTTAACCTCCAAGCATGTCTAATTTGGGGGTGTTTGGAAAGTGAACAAACTATTGTAACCGGGGCATGATCGGACCAAGAAATGGGTAATATGTCCACTTGCGAAATTTGTTGTAGAGTAAGCTGAGATACCATTATGTAATCGATTCTGGAATATGAATTATGAACCGAGGAGTAAAATGTGTAGTCTGACAACGTCGGGTTAAACGATCTCCAGGAATCAATTAGAGAACAACCATGTAGCATTTGTTTTAGATATTTAGGAGCGGCCAATGAACTACTATTTGGCCCAGAGGATCGATCAAGAGTGGGATTTAATACCAGATTAAAGTCCCCTAATACAAATACCAGACCTTTCATATGCAGTTGCAGGAGATTGAAGGTTTCAGTGTAAAATTGTTTAGCTCCTTCTGAGGGGGCATATAGGTTGAGTAAAGTAATTGCCATACCCATTATTGTTCCAGTCAAAAGTAGGTAGCGGCTTTCAGGGTCTATAATTGAAGTTTCAAGAGCAAAGTGTACATGATTACGAAAAGCTATAGCTACTCCTCTGGATTTGGAAGAGTACGTAGTAGCATATATTTGTGAGAAATATTTATATATGTAAGGCTTAGGACCCAAGGTTGTCCAATGTGTTTCTTGGAGTGCTATAATGTCTGCAGAGATCTTTTTATAATATCGGCCTGCCATCCTACGTTTGACTGGAGTATTTAATCCTTTCACATTATGTGTCACAATTTTTAGCTCCATCGTACATAATATACAAAGAGCATAATAAACAACAACTGTGGTACCCAACAAATTGAACTATTGAGGGCATAGTTAGTACTGAACATATAATCCATGGAAATAGGTTGTAAGGAGAGAAACACATAGTTCCACAAAAAGAGATAACCTTCCTTGTTTGAAAGTGTCCTGTACAAATTTGAACTATTGAGGACAAAGTTAGTACTGAGAAAAAGTTTGCTTGTAAGTCTACTGTCCGGAGAACGTAAGGCCTTTGTTGAAGCCGACTGTAAGTGCCTGTTAGAGATGGCGCGAACTGTTCGCCGGCGAACTTGTTCGCGCGAACATCGGGTGTTCGCGCTCGCCGGAAGTTCGCGAACGTCGCGCGACGTTCGCCATTTTGGGTTCGCCATTGTTGGCGCTTTTTTTTGCCCTCTCACCCCAGACCAGCAGGTACATGGCAGCCAATCAGGAAGCTCTCCCCACTCCCCTTCCCTATAAAAACCGAAGCCCTGCAGCGTTTTTTCACTCTGCCTGTGTGTGCTGAAGAGATAGTGTAGGGAGAGAGCTGCTGCCTGTTAGTGATTTCAGGGACAGTTGAAAGTTTGCTGGCTAGTAATCGTTTTGATACTGCTCTGTTATTGGAGGGACAGAAGTCTGCAGGGGTTTGAGGGACATTTAAGCTTAGGTAGCTTTGCTGGCTAGTAATCTACCTTCTACTGCAGTGCTCTGTATGTAGCTGCAGTGGGCAGCTGTCCTGCTTCTGATCTCATCTGCTGACTGCTGCAATAACAGTAGTCCTTGTAAGGACTGCTTTTATTTATTTTTTTGTTGTTTTACTACTACTACTACTACTACTATAAGAGCCCAGTGCTATTAGTCTAGCAGTGTTGGGGAGTGGGACTGGTGTGCTAATCTGCTGCTCCTAGTAGTTCAGCAGCACCAACTTTAATTTTTTTTTTTTTAATATTCATTTTTTTTTTATTTTACTTTTTTTTATTTTACTACCGCTGTAGTAGTGTATAAGTTGACCTTTTAGGCATTATTTGCCCTGTAGGCATTTTTTGCCCAGTGTGTTATTCAACCAACTGCCATCTAGCTGTGTGACCTTGTTCACATTCTGTCTAAATATCCATAATATTACCGTCTCCAGAAAAAACACCGGAGTGACTTTTTTCAAGCAGCCATAATATATTCTACGTAATCCGTATCCATCGCTGTAGTAGTGTATAAGTTGACCTTTTAGGCATTATTTGCCCTGTAGGCATTTTTTGCCCAGTGTGTTATTCAACCAACTGCCATCTAGCTGTGTGACCTTGTTCACATTCTGTCTAAATATCCATAATATTACCGTCTCCAGAAAAAACACCGGAGTGACTTTTTTCAAGCAGCCATAATATATTTTACGTAATCCGTATCCATCGCTGTAGTAGTGTATAAGTTGACCTTTTAGGCATTATTTGCCCTGTAGGCATTTTTTGCCCAGTGTGTTATTCAACCAACTGCCATCTAGCTGTGTGACCTTGTTCACATTCTGACTAAATATCCATAATATTACCGTCTCCAGAAAAAACACCGGAGTGACTTTTTTCAAGCAGCCATAATATATTTTACGTAATCCGTATCCATCGCTGTATTAGTGTATAAATTGACCTTTTAGGCATTATTTGCCCTGTAGGCATTTTTTGCCCAGTGTGTTATTCAACCAACTGCCATCTAGCTGTGTGACCTTGTTCACATTCTGTCTAAATATCCATAATATTACCGTCTCCAGAAAAAACACCGGAGTGACTTTTTTCAAGCAGCCATAATAAATTTTACGAGATCCGTATCCACCGCTGTAGTAGTGTATACGTTGATCTTGTGGGCAGTATTTGCACAGTGTTTTCTTCAAACCGCCATCTAGCTGTGTGAGCTTGTTCACATTTTGTCTAAATATTGATAATATTATCGTCTCTAGAAAAACCACTTGAGTTACTTTTTTTCAAGCAGCATTCATATATTTTACGTAATCCGTATCCACCGCTGTAGTAGTGTATACGTTGATCTTGTAGACATTATTTGCACACTGTTTTCTTCAAACTGCCATCTAGCTGTGTGTATTATCGTTTCCAGAAAAACCAACTGAGTTTTTGTTGTTGTTGTTTTTTTAAAAATAATGCCAGGCAAAGGCAGGCCGCCACGCAGAGGCCGTGCTGCTATGCATTCCTGTGGCCCTAGCAAATTGCCCAGTTTTAAAAAGCCAATGACCCTGAACTCCCAAAATGCTGAAGAGGTAGTTGACTGGCTTACACAGCACACCCCATCCTCTACCGTTTCTAACTTTACCACAACATCCTCCTCATCCTCCACTGCTATGGCCACCCCACGTAACACTTCCTCCACCACCGGTGCCCCTTCTTCACTGGAGTCAGAGGAGTTATTTTCCCATGAGTTTCTTGAACTGAGTAATGCGCAACCATTATTGCCAGAAGAAGATGAAGGAGATGAGGACGTTACACCAGATTTAATTCTGGCAGAGAACACGACAGAGATGGACATAATGAGTGATGAGGAGGAGGTCCCCGCTGCTGCTTCCTTCTGTGATGTGTCAGAAGAAATTGATGCATCTGAGGAGAATGATGATGAGGAGATTGATGTTTTGTGGGTGCCTAGTAGAAGAGAGCAAGAGGAGGGTAGTTCAGATGGAGAGACGGAGAGTCAGAGAGGCAGTAGGAGAATAAGACTTAGAAGAAGCAGGGATCAGTAGGGCAACAACATGTATCGGCACCTGTGTTCAGCCGGCCAACGCACCCGCCATTGCCGCCAATGCCGCCAACTTCTACTGTTACCGCCAGATCGCACACTTCCAAAAAGTCAGCAGTGTGGGATTTTTTTAATGTGTGTGCCTCTGACAAAAGCATTGTAATTTGCAATGAGTGCAGTCAGAAACTGAGCCTTGGTAAGCCCAACAGCCACATAGGTACAACTTCTATGCGAAGGCACATGAGCGGCAAGCACAAAGCACTTTGGGAGCAACACCTCAAAGGCAACAGGCAAACTAAAAGCCACACTCCTTCTGGTCCAGCATCTTACTGCTCTACCTCTGCTCTCCTTGACCCGTCTGAACCACCCTCCACTCCGCCTTCCACCTTGACCACCTGTTCCCATTCCCAGTCATCTGCCACCAGCCAAGTTTCTGTGAAGGCCATGTTTGAGCGTAAGAAGCCAATGTCTGACTGTCACCCCCTTGCCCGGCGTCTGACAGCTGGCTTGTCTGCACTCTTAGCCCGCCAGCTTTTACCATACCAGCTTGTGGACTCTGAGGCCTTCCGCAAATTTGTAGCAATTGGGACACCGCAGTGGAAGGTACCCAGCCACAATTTTTTTTCTAAAAAGGGAATACCACACCTGTACCAACATGTGCAGAGCCAAGTTACCGCATCTCTGTCACTTAGTGTTGGGCCAAAGGTCCATATGACTACTGACGCATGGTCCTCCAAGCATGGTCAGGGCAGGTATGTCACCTACACTGCCCACTGGGTGAACTTGGTAATGGCTGGGAAGCAGGGAATGGGTAGCTCAACAACAACAGTGGAGTTGGTGTCACCGCCACGGATTGCACGCGGTTCTGCCACCACCTCTACTCCTCCATCGCTCTCTACCTCGTCTTCTTCCTCTTCTTCTTCTTACTCTGCTGCTGGGTCCTCCTTCTCCTCCTCCACACCTGTGCACCCCCAGCTCCCCCTAGGCTATTCGACGTGCCAGGTACGCCGTTGTCACGCTGTCTTGGGGATGACGTGCCTGGAAAGCAAAAACCATACCGGATCTGTACTCCTGTCATCTCTGCAGTCACAGGCCGATCGGTGGCTGACCCCACACCAACTGCAGATCGGAAAAGTGGTGTGTGACAATGGAAGCAATCTGTTGGCAGCGTTGAGACTGGGCATGGCACATGTGTTAAATTTAATAGTCCAACGTTTTGTCTCCAAGTACCCAGGATTCCAGGACGTTCTCACCTAGTCCAGAAAGGTGTCGGCCCATTTCAGACGTTCCTACACAGCCATGGCACGCCTTGCTGACATTCAGCAGCGCTACAACATGCCAGTCAGGCGTTTGATTTCTGACAGCCAGACTCGCTGGAATTCAACGCTCCTTATGTTGGAACGTCTGCTGCAACAACAAAGGGCCGTCAACGAGTACCTTTTTGAACTGGGTGGTAGGACTGGATCTGCAGAGCTGGGGATTTTTTTCCCCCGTTACTGGGTGCTTATGCGCGATGCCTGCAGGCTCATGCGACCTTTTGAAGAGGTGACAAATATGGTCAGTCGCACCGAAGGCACCATCAGCGACCTAATACCCTTCGCTTTCTTCCTGGAGCGTGCCGTGCGTCGAGTGACAGATGAGGCTGTAGACCAGCGTGACGAGGAGCTGGAAGCGCACGATTTCTGGTTGGAATCACCAGAACGAACCCAGGCACCTGCTGCAACGCAGGGAGAGGTGCCAGAAGTGGAGTCAGAGGAGGAAGGTGGCTTTGTGGAGGAGGAGGAGGAGGACCAACAGGAGCAGGCTTCCCAGGGGGCTAGTGGTGACCTTTTGGGGACCCCTGGTCTTGTACGTGGCTGGGGGGAGGAGACCGTGGATGATGCAGTCCTTGATAATGAGGAAGCGGAGATGGATAGCTCTGCATCCAACCTTGTGAGAATGGGGTCTTTCATGCTGTCATGCCTGTTGAAGGACCCCCGTATCAAGAGGCTTAAGGAGAAGGACCTGTACTGGGTCGCAACGCTACTAGACCCTCGGTACAAGCATAAAGTGTCAGAAATGTTACCAACATACCACAAGTCCGAAAAGATGCGGCATTTACAAACCAGCCTGCAAAACATGTTGTACAATGCTTTTAAGGGTGATGTCACTTCAGGAACTCATCAACATTCCAGGGGCAGAGGTGCCAGTAATCCTGCCACGAGCACACCTGCAAGGACAAAGCCCTTTGGCCAGTCTGTAACGTCAGACATGCAAATGTTTTTCTGTCCAAGGCAGCGCCACAACCCTTCTGGATCCACCCTCAAAGAACGCCTCGACCGGCAGGTAGCGGACTACCTGGCATTAACTGCAGATATCGACACTCTGAGGAGCGATGAACCCCTGGACTACTGGGTGCGCAGGCTTGATCTGTGGCCAGAGCTGTCACAATTTGCCATGAACCTCTTGTCTTGCCCAGCCTCAAGTGTGCTCTCAGAAAGGACCTTCAGTGCAGCAGGAGGGATTGTAACTGAGAAGAGAACTCGCCTAGGTCACAAAAGTGTTGATTACCTGACCTTTATTAAAATGAATGAGGGGTGGATCTCGGAGGGTTACTGCACGCCGGAAGACTTGTTCTGACTTCTATGCAGCTGTCCTTCTCTTCAAGCCTCATGACTCCACACACAGCTGTCCTTTAGCGTCCTCCTCCCTCCGCCACCGTTACAAATTAGGGTGCAAACCCTACTGGTTTAATTTTTTCTGGCCTCTGTGCTTCAGTGGCTGCAACCAAAAAAACTGGGCAAACAATGTCTACAAGGTCAACGTATGGCAAAAAATGACTATTTTCAGCATTTATATGGCATATTTTTTCTGGCAACTGTGCTTCAGTGGCTGCGTCCAAAAAAATGCATATTTTCTGCATTTATATGGCATAATTTTTCTGGCCTCTGTGCTTCAGTGGCTGCGTCCAAAAAAATGCATATTTTCTGCATTTATATGGCATAATTTTTCTGGCCTCTGTGCTTCAGTGGCTGCAACCAAAAAAATTTATATTTTCAGCATTTATATGGCATATTTTTTCTGGCAACTGTGCTTCAGTGGCTGCAACCAAAAAAACTGGGCAAACAATGTCTACAAGGTCAACGTATGGCGAAAAATGACTATTTTCAGCATTTATATGGCATATTTTTTCTGGCAACTGTGCTTCAGTGGCTGCGTCCAAAAAAATGCATATTTTCTGCATTTATATGGCATAATTTTTCTGGCCTCTGTGCTTCAGTGGCTGCAACCAAAAAAATGCATATTTTCTGCATTTATATGGCATAATTTTTCTGGCCTCTGTGCTTCAGTGGCTGCAACCAAAAAAATTTATATTTTCAGCATTTATATGGCATAATTTTTCTGGCCTCTGTGCTTCAGTGGCTGCAACCAAAAAAATTTATATTTTCAGCATTTATATGGCATATTTTTTCTGGCAACTGTGCTTCAGTGGCTGCAACCAAAAAAACTGGGCAAACAATGTCTACAAGGTCAACGTATGGCGAAAAATTACTATTTTCAGCATTTATATGGCATATTTTTTCTGGCAACTGTGCTTCAGTGGCAAAAAAACTGGGCAAACAATGCCTACAAGGTCAACGTATGGCAGTTGTTTAAAGAGAACAGTAGATTACTAGCCAGCAAAGCTACCTAAGCTAAAATGTCCGTCAAATCCCTGCAGACTTCTGTCCCTCCAATACAGAGCAGTATCAAGCAGATTACTAGCCAGCAAACTTACTATCATCTGTCCCTGAAATCACTAACAGCTCTCCCCCTACACTATCTCTTCCAAGCACACACAGGCAGATTTTTCAGATACATTTTTGCCCTTGATCCCCCTCTGGCATGCCACTGTCCAGGTCGTTGCACCCTTTAAACAACTTTAAAATCATTTTTCTGGCCAGAAATGTCTTTTTTAGATGTTAAAGTTCGCCTTCCCATTGAAGTCTATGGGGTTCGCGAACCGTTCGCGAACCGCTCGCATTTTTGCGCAAGTTCGCGAATATGTTCGCGAACTTTTTTTCCGACGTTCGCTACATCCCTAGTGCCTGTTCGAGAAGCGAGTTGACAATCGCCAAGAAAAAGAAAAAAAAAAAAAAAGGGGGGGTGAGGGGGGCAAAAAAAAAAAAAAAATAGGGGGGATCTAAAATGCCAAAAATAGAACATAACCAAACAGTAACTTCTATGCCCGAGAGTTTTTTATAACTCAGGAGGATCGATACCAATGTATCCAAGGTTCCTAGAACCGATGATCCTTGGGGGTGCTGGATGCACAAACACATGCCGCAGGGGAGATCGCCACAGCTCCCGACTTAGGCAACCATTATGAAAATGTAAAGTGGTACACTAACCCGAAAAGACGACTCCATTATTTCTTGTGGTTTCAAGGTGAAAGAGTAAAAATTTCTCTTTTGATGAGATGCTCCTCATGGTGAGTTGGGCGTCGAATTACTTGAATTCGAGGAGTGGGGTGTTGGTTTCCTCGGTTGTTGCGTAGGTTTCTTGCTATATGTCGTTTCCCATATAGGGCTTACTGATGGCGGTATTTCTGGAGACGTTTTGCCAGGTAGATTCAGGGATGTAAGGCCTAGCTTCGCCAGGAATGAAGAGCCGTCTGAGGGGTCCGTTAAGGAGAATAAGGTTCCATTCTTAATCACTGAAAGGCGAAATGGGAACCCCCATCTATATTTCAGGCCTGCCTGTGTTAAAGTAGAAGTAACCTGCTTAAGCTCTCTTCGTTTCAGAATCGTAGAAGGGGCTATATCAGGAAATATTTGGACCGGGGTCCCATCAATTTCAACTGCGTCATTCGTGCGTGCCGAACGCAAAAAGTCTTCTTTTGTTTCGAAATAGTGAAGACGGGCTATGATATCCCGAGGAGGGTCATTATTGGTAGGTTTGGGTCTTAAAGCGCGGTGCACCCGATCTATAAGTAAAAGATCTGGGGCATATTCCGGTAGTAATTTTACAAATAAAAGATCCAATAGTTTAGGCAGATCGGTATGGGATTCAGACACATTTCGTAGCCTAATATTGTTTCGGCGTGACCTGTTTTCGAGGTCTTCTGTGTGATTTTGAAGGTTTACCACTGACCTTTCTAGAGTAAGAAGTCGTGTAGCCATTTTGCAGTGCGCCACTGCCATAGTATCGTGTTTGGTTTCCAGGATATCAGTACGGGATCCGAGTGACCCAATCTCCGTCTTAATGTCAGATATTGCTGTGCGGAGCTCAGCTTGGAAGGTTGAGGTAATTTTTTGTAATAAAGTATCCAAACTGCCGTCTAGCATAGCTTGCGTGAGGCAGGTAGAATGATCCGTGGCCAACGTAGGTCCTGGAGATGTGGCGCCATCTTGCTTTTTTGGTGGGTCTGAGCTTTGTCTTTTAAAGAAGCTTCCCGGGTCCTTCTGTGCTCTTGAGCGGTGCGAAGACATTGTACTGGTATCTAGAAATATAGGTGGTAATCCGGAATCTAATTAGGCACTTTATAATTCGTCAGAATCGGGTCTTTATTGGTCGCAGTACGGGAGCTCCAGCTACCTGCGTCCTCACAGCATGGCGTCAGGCTCCGCCCCCCCATTTTAAAGGAATTTTAAAGGAATTTATTACAGTGCATACAAACATATATACAAAGCAATAACAGGGCTGTCCAACTGGCGGCCTGCGAGATGCATGCGGCTCACTACCCCCCCTCATGTGGCCCTCCACATCAAAGTCTGCCTGCTGTGTCTGTTTACCATATGTAAAATTTAAAAGGTATCACTACAGAGATTAACTGGCCCCTGCATTGTCTAAACCTCAAATTCAGACTAATCCCCTGTATTGTTCACAACTGTGATCCCCTTGCATTGTGACACCTCTATTGTTCACGCCCCTAAAGTCCTGTACTGTTCACACCTGAGACCCAGAATGAAACTGCCCACATTGTTCTCCTGTTCACACCTTATTCAAAATGCTAATGGGGCACCAGCACTGTGTCACTGTATGTAGTACATATTAGACTGGTCCTGATTCCTGTCTTCTGCCTTCCATATGCCCCCTGTATGTGTCATACTTTGGTATTTGTTCTGGGGGTTTGTTAGCATTTGAAAATTATAGTTAGTGCCCCCTAAACCACATAATCATATGCTGGGGTACTGTATTATGCACAGGGGAGGAGGAGGCATATGGATTTATGGGTATGTCTTATATGACTTAGCTTTTTTCACATATGAGTGACATCCTTGCCAGGGCAAGCACAAGGTAGTTCGGCAGCTTCAATCAGTGCCCCCCTGTCCTGCATTACCATTTCCCTCCTTACCATGATGGTTTTTAAATAAAGAGAGCAAGAAAGTGTACAACATTGTTTCATTTATATTACTGCCCCTGTACCTGTGCAAGCAAGCTCAGCAGCCATCCATCATACAGCCCTCCAGCAGCCATCATATTGCCCCCAATCTTTACCTGTGTCAGCAGCAGCCAAAAATAAATCTGATCACATCAGTGTCGGACTGGGATGCCTGGGGTCCACCAGAAAACCTTTGAGTGCGGGCCCACTCTCCAAATAATTTTTCTTTTTTTTCTTCATTCACTTTTCTTCTTTCAACTTTTTCTTCTTTCTTTATTATTTTAATCACTTCTCCTTACATATTATGATCCATTCTTCCCTCCATTTCCTCTCTTCTCTTTTAGAAATGGGGGAGTGGCTGTGAAATAGAAAAACAAGGCAAATAATTGGGTGAGCAGAAGGGCCCACTGATACCTGGGCCCACCAGGAGTTTTCCTGGTATCCCGGTGGGCCAGTCCGATACTGGATCACAGCATATTGCCCCCAAGTATTTATGTACCTGTGCCAGCGCCCAGAGCAGCAACAGCAAACAGCGAGAGCGAGCCACACCAAGCAGGCCGCCAGCTCTCTGCCTCTCTCTGTCATACAACACATCAGTGACGTCATTGACGCGTGTATGCACGTTGCGGTGCACCGCACAGAAGGAGCTATTACTTGCCGGCAAGAGGGAGAAGAATATGGATTCGACCCAACTGAGTGACCGTGATTACTGAAACAAATTATTAAATAAAGCTTGAAAAAAGTGCGCCCCTCAATGATGGCGTCCTAGACAGCTGCCTACTCTGCCTACCCCTAGTTCCGGCCCTGATCTCTGCAGTGAGCACCAACCATTTGGATTTTTGATGTGCTATTAATGTGGACATGGTCTTGCGGTAACATGGGTGTGGTTTAAAGTGGATGTGGTCTAAAAATGGGGAGTGGCTAACACTGGCTTCCGTTATCGGCCCCCACCATGTAGATAGGAAAAATTCCAGCCCTCTGTACCATAGAAGTTGGACAGCACTGACATAGAGGTATTAAAGACATGCGGATAAAATATAAAACATCAGTTCGGTGTCCATGTACAGGTATCCGTTATTTGGAAACCCATTATCGAGAAAGCTCTTAATTACGGAAACACCTTCTCCTATAGACTCCATTATAATCAAATAATCCAAATTTTTAAAAATGATTTCCTTTTTTCTCTTCTGTAATAGTAAAACAGTACCTTGTACTTGATCCTAACTATTATATAATTATTGGAAGCAAAACCAGCCTATTGGGTTCATTTAATGTTTACATGATTTTCTAGTAGACTTAATCTATGAAGATCCAAATTACAGAAAGATCCATTATCCAGAAAACCCCAGGTCCCGAGCATTCTGTATAACAGGTCCAATGTACATGTAGCTTGCCAGTGGAGTGCAGCAACTTTGAACTCTTGTTGAGTGCAGTCAGGAACGTGGTGTCTGACGTTACATGGCAGACTACACACACACATGGTCTGCTTGTGTAGGGAGAAATGGCTTCCCAACAAGTAATTGGTTGGAATTAGCTTTTTAAGAATTCCATGTTAGAAACTGCACTCTAGGTTGTTGAGCCAATATTTAAGAACAGATTTGGAATCTCTAATTTTGGCTCAAGTAGTGGAGAAGCTACTTGTAGGATTACTAAGGGATATTATTAAAGATTACATTTTGAAAAAACAATATTATTAGTAAGAGTCATCGTGGTTTTATGAGGGATAGATCATGTCAAACTAATTTACTTAGGATAATGCACGTACTGCCCTTTTTCCCTAGCAGCAAGCAAACAACCCGGTCTTGCTCATACCTCAGCTTTCAGTGCAGCATGTACCAACATAACAAGGTGTGATTTTACAGGGCGTAAAAACATTTATTGAAATTGTACTCATGATTGATTGAAGAACATAAATTCATTTATTAGTCTTGCATGAAAAACTTGTAGTTTGTATAGTCAAGTAGATTCTACAGAAACAGACACTTGCTCCATGCAGGATTTCTTTTTTTGCATACATTATGGGCCCATGTAAATTTCATGCAAATTCCTAGATGGGTTGAAAAAACAGCACTTTTTTGCCCATATCTGTGATGCCATGCTCCTGTTGTCTCGCTAGCTTTACCAGTGGAATGGAAGTCACTGTCGCAATAAAAAAGGTAATTGGGATGTAGAGAGAGGAACCGAATGGAAGGATTTAGTTAGATAGTGACTTCTCACACAGCCTGAAGAAATATAAGTGCATCAGTTAAATAAACTAAAGGGCAATAAAGAAGTGAGAAGATGAAAGGCATATATTTAAGTAAAAGGTAAAAGGCTTTCAATTAAAACTAAAGGAATTGTATTACAGGTCAGCAGAATTAGTTATTGTTTTAGTTCAATGTTATTGTTGTGCGTTTAGAAAAAGTTTTATGGCTTTTTTTCAGAAGGAAGTTTGGATCTTCAATCCTATTTTTTCTTAGGATCAAAAAAATTCTCCCTACTTGTAGCAAATAACCAAAAAAAGATGAAAAAGCAGAACTTTGCTGCAATTAAATTTATGAAGTTGTGCCACTACATGTTTCTGGCCACAAGCCCTTTTTCAAGTGTACACAGAAGATACAAATAGCTCAATTCTGTAGAGAACCTCTCCCTACTTGTAGAAGTATTCTTCTTAAAACTATGCCTTTATCAGTCACTGTATTGAATCAAGTAGACATATGAAACATACGCATTTGCTTCGGTGTCTAAACACTCTTTCTATGAATTTGGTTCCTATCCTCTGCTATATCTCCTGCTGCACCTATACTGTGCAAAACAAATAGCTTAAGTGGGAGCACTTAACGGACTTTAACTGGCTTCAGCGTGCTGCACGTGCACCGCCATCCCCTGCAGTGATGTCTTGTCCATAATAGATTCAAAGAATGGAGCACCAAGGAGGCCAGTTGTTAAAAATCTTTAAAAAGATTAATGAAGTGGCAGGGAGCCATGAAACGCGTCAAGCGGGCAGTCTAAGTGTGTTTTGCTGCTGTAATTATGGAGATTTTAAATAAATTTTTGAATAAATCTTGACTTTTTAAAGATTTTTAACAACTGGCCTCCTCTGTGCTCCATTCTTTGTATCTATTTTGCACATATACTGTGGCAACACCACATGTTTATCTGTTTTCTCCAATTCTTTACCTTGACCCGGCAGCGTCAAGCCTTGGACCCTCTACCCTTAAACAAACTCCCTCCTCAGTAAACACACACATTTCTTTGTGGATTGAAAAGGCCGCACCCAAGTTTATTAGAACACAAGTTAACATTCCGTATTAGGGATGCACCGAATCCAGGATTCGGTTCGGGATTCGGCCAGGATTCGGCCTTTTTCAGCAGGATTCGGATTCGGCCGAATCCTTCTGCCTGGCCGAACCGAATCCGAATCCTAATTTGCATATGCAAATTAGGGGCGGGAGGGAAATTGCATGACTTTTTGTCAGAAAACAAGGAAGTAAAAAATGTTTTCCCCTTCCCACCCCTAATTTGTATATGCAAATTAGGGTTCGGATTCGGTTCGGTATTCGGCCGAATCTTTCGTGAAGGATTCGGGGGTTCGGCCGAATCCAAAAAAGTGGATTCGGTGCATCCCTATTCCGTATCTTAACAAAAATATTCATAGTCATACGTATCTTAACATTTCCAAATCTGTGAACCTTAAAGGAACAGTAACATCAAAAAATTAAAGGAGAAAAGGCTCAGGTTACACAGCAGATATCAGATAAGCTTTGTACAACATAATGGTGTTATCTGTTATCCATTATTTAACCTGTGCCATATAGCCTTTTTTCAATTTCCGCCATTGCTTTACAGCAGCTTGTTTATATGAAATATAGTAGTGTTTCTGAAGCAAACACATCAGTTTTACAAGTGCAGGGCAACAGTACATGATATTTTCATTACTTTAAAAAAACTTTGAGTTTTTGGTGTTACTGTTCCTTTAAAGGGATATTATGAAAGAATGTCCAGAGAAGAGCCACTAATCTAATAAAAGTTGTGGCAGTTCTCAGTTATGAGGAAAGCCTGGTCTCGTTGGGATTGTTTACATTGCTATGTATACATTTACAAGTGGAGCAAACAATAAACTCTGTAATGTTTTACTTCTCAAGCAGATACTTCCAGTGGATTTGAGGGCATCCACTTTCTTGGTAAATGCACTATTCAGTGGAATCTCCCCCCATTAGCAGCTGAAGGCTTCTCTTGTGGAGATCCACTTGCAAACCACCTGTCCAAATCCTGAGGCTAGTCCTTTTGTCTTTGTCCCTCTCGTTTTAACAGTGGCCAATCACCATTACCCCTAGCCTCACTCCTACGACCTACCCAACTTCTGCCCTTCTCTCCACTTTTCACCCAAGCTGCAACTACCAAAAAGCCCTCACCCATAGTCCCCCTCTGAGGTGGGCAGGTGGGGCTTTGAGTATAAAATGGCGCATATCTCTCTTGCTCTTTCCTTTTCTCCCCTCCTGTTCCTACAAGCACATCCCCTATCAATCTACATTCCCCACAACACAGCTCACTAACTTCTGGGTCCACTTCCTTTGCCCTGTCATGTCCTTGTCCTGTCAAATCAGCTTTAAAATAAACTCTGGAGAAGCACAGCACATTCAGTGTATCTTTATTTCCCACACAACATGTTTCGGATATAGATATCCTTCATCAGGTCCTTTTCCTTCCACTGCATTCCATTCCTTAAGGGCCTACTTTCCTTCCTTACTGGATAATTATAGAAAATATATTATAATGCATATTTTCATTGGCCCTGGTTTGCCAATTTCAGGGGCAAATTAATGAATAAGCTGCCCTAGGCTATAAAAAAGTACTTTTGAGCCTAGGTCCAGACTGTTACCCGGTAGCTGCTGGCAGAAGATTTGGCAACCAGACAAGGCACATGTGTGGTGTGAGCATGAGCTCACTAAGACATGTTGGGTTTGAAAAAAGCTTGATCATGGGCCCCTTGTGTCTAAAGGTTCACCAGTGAAACTGATTCATTGTTGTATATTTCTGATGTTTTGGAAACCTAGAAGGGGGCATTTGGAAAGTGTAGCCAAGGGGCCTCACATCTCATTAAACCTATACTGGCCATATCAAGCTCTGATTTTTTTTCATTCTCAATCTTTCTCAATCTTTTCTCAATTACCTTACTGCTATTGTGTATTATATTGTTATGATTTTTACAATTTTGAGCAGCTTCAAGTATACATAACTCCTACAAGAATTTTAATTGACTTTACATTTTCTAATGAATTTTAGTCAATTTTACTGAGATTGTTGTCATAACATAAAGAGGAGAGAGTCCAGGGCAACACAGAAACTGAGTAAAGTGCCCAAGAGCATAGGTGTCACAGATGGTAGGGTGCAATACAGCAGTATTTGCATGCTGCAGTGATCTGTAGTTTTCTTGAGGGGTGGGTAGATTGAGGCAAATAGGCATTCCCCCTCAAACCTCCAGCTTGCAGGACCTGTGTTCTCCTATAAATACTTTGCTACCTGCAGGCAGCAGTGCTTTATTCATGAAGGGCAGGTGGGAGAAGGCACATGATGTAAGCACCTTGCTTCAACTTGTGCACTCCTACACATGCCCTAATAGCACTCAGGGAGAGCTGCTGGGTGCTAACCGAATGTGAGAACGGTACTAATTGCCTGTTCTGTTGTACAGTAGGTGGTAAGGATACCCACCTCCACTCGGCACCTTGCACTGGGTTTTTAATATAACCGAGATGAAGATCACAGGTTTACCCCAGGCACAAGTGCCTGACCATTAAGGGGCACAAATAAAACGAGAATGGAATGTTCTTTGTAATTATAAGGTCAAACAATAGCATACAATAGATTAGCCGCGGGTTCATCATTGCTCAGTAATTTATACAGAGCGAAAACAATAATTATTTTCCAGTTTGAAAAACAATTATCCAAATTCTTTTCTCCACACATACAATTAGCTTCTGAGAGCAAGGACTGGGTTGGGTAGGGTTGCCACCTGGTTGGTATTTTACCGGCCTAATGAAGACTATTTAGACTGAATGTCTGGTAGAAAGTAATGGTCCTAATCTATACAGGAAAAGCACAAGTTATCAAGGAAGGCACTGTGGTCCACCACAATATAAAACTAGCTCTACCTATGTCCAGTCTTAGGCCACAGGATAATTGGCCTAAACCTAGCAATCCTAGTGATAACCACCTTACTCATGCCCCAAAATTGCCATGGGCTCAAACCATTAAAAAGAATATTCAAGTTACAGGTTGGTCAGGTTATACTAGTGTTCACCACTGTTTTCCCTAAGAAATATTGCCCTGCTGCAGTCACAGGACCAGGTTTACACGAGGTGAGTCAGCTCGGCAGCAGCCTGCACACCATGACGTCTCTCACTGCTGCCTCTAAACTAACTGTGCCAGAATAGAGGAGCACAAATCACTCTTTCCCCTCCCTATCCAGACTGTCCATTCCTTCCCTCACCTCCCCTCCCTTCCCATCACCTCACTCTCTTACCCTTCCCTTCCAATACTCTTTGTGTGGCTCCACCCTTTTTTTCCATCCCTCCCTCCTTGGCAATTGAGGAGTGACTTTTGAGAGTTGCCGCTACGCTTCACACACTACCTGACTCTGGCCATCATTGGCCCATGATGTCACTTCCACGTCAGACAGAAGTATCGGGAAGCAGCAGCAGCCACAGGTGCAGAGCAGCAGCAGGCTCAGTGGGCAGTGATTCAGTTCCCCTCAGCCCCCGGTGGCAGTTCTTCAAACATGCTGTGTACGGAGTGCGTGGCAGTAACATATCTATCTAGGCCATAGGCTTAACCCCCCCTATATGGTGTAGGATCTTTAGAGTTTTGTCTTCTTTTTATAGAAAGTTCTGTTATTAAAAACTGAAACTGATTATGAGTTTGGAAACACTGAAGAGACCTATTATTTTTTATGTCTTCACATATACAGTTCTCCTTCTAAAATCCTAGATGTACTAATCCATCTCTTATTTTACCTTCAAAGCCCTACGGATAAATGATAATTCACGGATTTGATGCCAATAGCTTATCCAAGTCTTATCTATACAGTCATCAACTCATTTAGCAACCTGAAAACAAAATAATCATTTCAGATATGTGAAGTCTGTGACATCTTCTGGCAGTGTTCCTCTTTGTAAAAACCTGGAAAAAAACATTTGGTTTGATTTATTTTTCCAAACTTAACCTTAATTAGTTGCCTTATTTGCCCTTGGTGCCATTTTCTAAAACCCCTTCATAAATCCTAAGCATGGCTGCTGTCAAAAGCTCAGACAACACTACATATATTTATCTTGTCTAAAGATATCTCTTCACACACGTCCCTTTAACGCCCATCACAGGGAGTTTCTGACTCCGTCTCAAAAGGCTTCTCAACCTGAAGGCTTTCACATGCAAGATTATACAGGTTGTGTGCTGTTTCAGGTTAACTCATATAGGAAGATGAATAAGGAAACTTTGTGTGTATATGTGAAAGGAAAATAACAGGGTTGCATCATTTTTTATTTTTTTCTGTAATGTACATGCATTTAACTTTTAAATGTGTGTTGGAGGAAGCAAAATTTGTTTTTCCTTTCCCCCTAAATAAATTCTCAAGAAATTGTGTTTACTTTTAAATTGTAAGCTCTAATGAATGGACCTTCTATACTTTCTGTGTTGATTAGTATTTGTATGTAATTTGTATTTTTGCTGTATGCATAGTTAATTTGGGTTGAAATAAGGCAAACCTCCATTAACCCTTCTTACCACCAGAGCATAAAGTATATACATATGTACACATACCTATACAGGTATATCAGTACAAATCAACAAACATTTAAACACTCACCCCCTAGAAAACCACGCCCTGTGTCCACCTACTTTTTTCACAAAGCATCATGGGAATCAGAGGTAAAAAAGTTAAAATATAAAAAAGAAAGAAAAAAATCACATGGTTGTACATGTAATTCGATGTTTAATGGGAACGCTTTTGCCCAAATGGGGATGGTGAAAAGGAGTCCCTTTTTGCATATTCCGACATGTGGTGCAACCCGCACATTTGAAACAACCATTTTTCAAAGTACCTCCAATCCCTTCATTTTTCTTATAACATTGGACTGGATCAACTGTCATAAGTATATCTTTCAGATTCTTACCTTGTCTATAACCCCATATCCTCTGATATACATTGCAAAAAAATATGGCAAAGCTTGGACTGTACATTGCAAATTGAAGTCTAAGAATAACCTAATCGGATGTAATAAATTACCCCTCGATGAAACAATTGGTCTATCAGGGGGGTTGCTCACAATCTAATGAACCTTAGGGAGGAATATAACACAGGGTAGAGTCCTGCAGCGGGTCGGGTACCCGCGGGTTACCTGCAAAAACCTGTGGGTTTGCAGGTAGAAGTTCCGGGTGTGGGTATAGATGCGGGTTCGGCAGTTCTGCAGGTTTGCGGGTCATGGGTCGGCCGCGGGCCTTCTCAATAGCGATTTTTACTCCTTTTTTTTGATCATGCCTCCTTCCGATGATGTCACTACCGGTTTACAATGACAGCACTTCCTGATTCTTGATGGTCAGCAGGTTGCAGGTCTGGCTTGCGGCAAGGTACTTGCGGGTCTGATCGGGTAGCGGGTCCAAACAGGTAACAATGCGGGTTGAGGGTCCGGGTTGCGGAATACAGGTACGGGTCGGGTATGGGTTCCAAAAAATGGACCCACGCAGGACTCTAACGCAGGGCAAATTGGATGTTGTATCTTCTCATTTAGTGTAATGAATACTTGCAACAACTCCTTCCAACAATGCATTCACAAGATAGTAACAATATAATTTTTAAAGATCTCTACTGGATCCCCTTTCAATTTAGTATATGTATACTCATCTTGCAATTGCCTCATAACTTCAGACCGATAATCACAATAATCCATAAATAAAACAATAAAACATAATACTAAAACAATCCTCCCTCCCTTATCTGCCGGTTTCAAAATAATGGAACGATCTTCTTTCAGTATCCGTATGGCATGTCTCTCTTCTTAAACTTATCCATAGAGACTTTACTAATATCATAGGATATACATAGGATATACATATGTAGGGACCTATAGGATATCCTAGCCCTATAGAGTTAATCCCCTACCTTTTTGTATTAGTTCTCTTTTCCCCTTGTAACTGGCAAAGTGTAACAACCACACCTATTGGACAAAGAGTGTAATGACACTCCCCTGCCACACTGCTATATAGTGCTGTGCAGGGAGTGTCCTCTTCCTCTTTGGCTCCTGGTGCTGCTGCTAGGTGAATCTCCATTGAGCCTGGGATCACCATAGGCCCAGTAAAGCCTTTACCCTAAAGGGACCTGACACCTTTAGTGCTAAGTCGGGGACCAGGTAAACCCCGTGAACGAGGACCAGCTAGCATAGTAAGATATTGTTATAGTCTCTCTAGGAGAGAAAGACAGAGAGGTGTAGCAGAAAGAGCAGCTGTCGCTCCAACAAGGATTGTAGGAGGAAGTAGCTTCCCACAAGGCCTGTTTGCCTTTAGAGCAGGGACCTCAGTTGATAGGGCAGTAGGTGAGCAAAGGACTACCTGAACCCTACCTGATAGATCCCGATCCCCTCACTGTGCAACGTCGGTTGAACTGGGATTTGATGTATACCTATCTGCAATATCCTTTGGGAGTCGCATCTGTTTGACTGTGAACCTTTACTGTCCAAAGTGATTCCATCTGCTGTGTCCTCAGAACTATTGTAAGTAAACCTGTGGTCATTTGCCTTTGGCATAATAAATCTGCTCCTGTTTTACCTTTTTAAAGAACCTCCTGGCGTCCAGTATTCTATTTTTGTACTTATATGCCTGTGAGTTGTAGTTCAACTACAGTTTAAAGGGGAAGCTTCCATTTGGCGAAGGCTCTGCCCTGGGTGAGGATTCGCAATGTAACCCATGCTCACTACCTAGCTGGTCACCCTTAACTCCTAATTGGCAGAATAGGCCAAGAAAGCGTTACATTTTGGCGCCCAACGTGGGGCCCCGCCCCTAAATCCAGGCTATTTTTGTATTTTTGTGATTTAGTGTTTTTGTGCACTGTCGCTTTAAATTTTCGTGACAGGCGGCGGACCCGATTGGCAAAAGGCTGCCTGCACGTCTTTCCTACTAAATTTGCTGGGTATTTTCCCCTAGTATCTCAGGGCCGTGGGTTCGGGCTTGGAGGTTCTATTTCCCGATACACGAGTCTGCGTCATAGCTCAAGTCTCGCGAGCGCGAGATTTTGCTGGCGCCAATCTTTTTCCCGCGCAGTAAACTGTTGGCGCGCTTTGGGATTAAGGTGGTCCCTGACGTCACGTCCCGCCGCCATTTTGTGAAGGGACTTTGCAGAGAGAGGACGTGTGCATCACTACTCCACCTGTTTGTGCCTGTGGACTTCCGGCGGCTGCCTAGAAAGTTTCACCGCACTTCCACTCTTCACACCAAGCGGTACCTGCTTAATACCGCTCTTCCTTTCAGCAAACCGGAGGATTTCTGCATCGCTCCTGTTCAAGGTGCTGCACCATCACGGACCACGGCTGTGGCCCATCCACGTGCAGACCTTCCGGACCTCACTGCTAATTACCCTGCGGCTGCGGGTATAGTGGAGGACTTACTACCTACATTCTTCTTGCCGGTAAAACCTTTTTCCCATTATTATGGCTGACCATTCCTGGGAGGGTTGGGTGGATGCGGAGGAGACCATGACTGGGGCCCCGCTGTTCTCGGATGAGGACATAGAAGATGTAGACTTTGGCCTTAGATATATTTGGGCCGGGACATATGGTGAAAAGCTCAATGTCCACTTTAACCGGATAGTTGTTCCTTACTGCGGGCACTGTACCCGTGAACTATCCACAGAGACCTGTAATTTCCACTCTTCGTGCCCCCATTGCTTTCACGAGTGCTGGTTAGGTCCCTATGTACTTTATGCTGATCCTAAAAAGGGCATAAAGACCAAATCCATCGCCACAGACACAGATGGACTGTCTTCAGTGTCAGGAGACTCTGCTCCTGCACCTGTTCCCGCATATCCTCATCACCTCTCCTCAGTGCAGCCACCCAGCATACAGAGCCTGCCCACACCTCTAAAGGCTTTGTCTATTTCCCAGTCACAGGGAGTAGGCGCTAGTGGGGATGCAGCCACACTGAGTGGGAAGCCACGTGTTCCACCTGGAGGGAGGGGGAGTACTATGCGCAGGAACCCTGATGTTGTACCTAGGCCTATTACTCCTAGGCCTGCTAAACCTAAGCCGGCCACGCCTAGGCCTGCTACTCCTAAGCCAACCACTGCACCAGAGGATGAGGCTTCATCCACAGTGGTTCCATCAGAGTATTCCAGTTCTCAGCAGCCTGTTGCCTGCTTGTCTAAACCATTGCTTTCTCCAGAGGCTCAAGGGTTCTGGGTCGCTCAGGGAAGGGCCGACCCCAAGAAGGCACGCACAGTTTCAAGGGTGCAACGTATTATCAATGCCCGTGTTCGTGACCGTTGGGGATATCCAATGCCCTATGCACCTGAGTGGGTTTATGACGAAGTGGAGAATTTGGAAGAATGGCTGTATGGAGAACTGTTAAAGAAAACAGATGTGGGACCCAAGGGATTGTTCCAGAGCGATCAACAGAAGCGGCAGCGTGACATGGTCTTCCTCTGTGACACCCTCAGCGAATGGTGGTATGGGCGTACCATCTTAAAACACCATGTTAAAAGTTGTGGGAATTTTCAAGAGGACCGCTTCTTCAGCTTGGCGTCCACTCTGCCTAATGGAGGGAAGGTAGAGAAGCCTCACCCTTCCTACTATCTATCCTATGAACATACCCTGGAAAAGTATGGGATGATTTCTTGAGCTGTCCACAGTGGATCCGGCTGGACCCTGTGTGTTGTTATATTTTCAGTATGCCTCTATGAGTGAGTATTCCTCTTAGAGATGACTTGTTTACACTTGAGGACGTCGTTTGATTTGCCCCAAGTTTTGGGCCTTCTTCATTGTTCTTCAAGATTGATGCCCCAAGTTTTGGGCCTTCTTCATTTTGAGTTTGTTCACTCATTGTTCCATTTCTGGACTTCTGAACATTGTCTGGAACTTGTAAATAGTTGGGTTCATGAGACAAAGACTGCTGAGCCCCCACCAAAACTCTTCTACCTCTAACTACTCGCTGAGTAGCACCTTTATTCTTCGCCTTACTACTCCCCAAGTGGCTCTCAGTGACTTTGTACGCTTGGGTGGGGGGGTGTGCTATGGAATAAAGCTTTTGGTTATGGTGGGGTCATGTAACTCAACTGCACTGAAAATGAGTGTTCAATTGTGAAAAGAAATGTATGCTAAAAAATTTTCTTTTCAGCCAAGCCTGTGCCTGGACCTCCTGATACACTATGGATGGTTCAAGTTCCGTAAGTCAAGTGCCTGAGTGTTCCTTTAAGGACCTCATGAATGTAATAAAGTTATGCAACTGATGTTATTTGCACTGAAACTTATCCAATACAGTGTTGCACTTTTGCTCTTTACTGTTCTTTTCTCCACAGTACCCATTGTTACCAGGTATTCCTCAGGAGAGGATACCAGAAGAGTGATGTTCAATGGTATTGTTGGTTTGCACTTATATATTCACTTTGTTACTATTGTGTTTATATCCTTTCACCATTGTCGGGACGAAATGGATTTTTCCCCCGGGTGTATGTAGGGACCTATAGGATATCCTAGCCCTATAGAGTTAATCCCCTACCTTTTTGTATTAGTTCTCTTTTCCCCTGTTATTGGGCCAAGCCCTTGTAACTGGCAAAGTGTAACAACCACACCTATTGGACAAAGAGTGTAATGACACTCCCCTGCCACACTGCTATATAGTGCTGTGCAGGGAGTGTCCTCTTCCTCTTTGGCTCCTGGTGCTGCTGCTAGGTGAATCTCCATTGAGCCTGGGATCACCATAGGCCCAGTAAAGCCTTTACCCTAAAGGGACCTGACACCTTTAGTGCTAAGTTGGGGACCAGGTAAACCCCGTGAACGAGGACCAGCTAGCATAGTAAGATATTGTTATAGTCTCTCTAGGAGAGAAAGACAGAGAGGTGTAGCAGAAAGAGCAGCTGTCGCTCCAACAAGGATTGTAGGAGGAAGTAGCTTCCCACAAGGCCTGTTTGCCTTTAGAGCAGGGACCTCAGTTGATAGGGCAGTAGGTGAGCAAAGGACTACCTGAACCCTACCTGATAGATCCCGATCCCCTCACTGTGCAACGTCGGTTGAACTGGGATTTGATGTATACCTATCTGCAATATCCTTTGGGAGTCGCATCTGTTTGACTGTGAACCTTTACTGTCCAAAGTGATTCCATCTGCTGTGTCCTCAGAACTATTGTAAGTAAACCTGTGGTCATTTGCCTTTGGCATAATAAATCTGCTCCTGTTTTACCTTTTTAAAGAACCTCCTGGCGTCCATTATTCTATTTTTGTACTTATATGCCTGTGAGTTGTAGTTCAACTACAGTTTAAAGGGGAAGCTTCCATTTGGCGAAGGCTCTGCCCTGGGTGAGGATTTGCAATGTAACCCATGCTCACTACCTAGCTGGTCACCCTTAACTCCTAATTGGCAGAATAGGCCAAGAAAGCGTTACACATATATACATAAATATATGTCACCATACATAAATTAAACTACCTGTAGATCTTGAGATCACTGTAGCCTTGAATATTATGCGTGTCCAATAAGTCATCCAAGCCAGTTTTAAAAGCATTAATAGAATCAGCCATCACAACAGGGCATTCCACAACCTCACTGTCTTTGCCATAAAGCACCATTTCCCCTGATTTCTATCTGAATAAAATCCCCTTCTGCCAATAATGTTTTATAATGTATTTGTAAAGAGTAATCATGTTTCCTAGCAAATAATCCAAAATTAAGCAAACATTACACACACTATTCATTGGCTTGGCTGTTCCTGAAATGAAGGTTAGTACAGATGTCTAGCTAGGAAGTTCATATGAGAGATGAATCTGTGAACGGAATCAATAAAGTATATGTAACTCTCTGACATGAGTGAAAGACTCTTCTAAGTAGTTTTTAGCTTTCTTAAGCTTTGATTAATGATCACAGCATCAAATGAAAATATTTTATTTACTTAACAATTATATCTGTCCAGCATCTGCAACACAATTATTTAATTATAGCCATGGATGATAGCCAACATCTGTTATCAGCACATACTAGAAGTTATTCTATTGATTATGAACCTGTTCTTCTGTGGCCTTTTATGACTATGGCATAGAAAGAAATACACATAGAAGAGCATGCCACATGGGAGGGAATATACCCATCTGAATTATATTATATATATAGAGAGTCATATTAAAAAGTTTGGGAACCCCTCTTAATTCTTTGGAGTTTTGTTTATCATTGGCTGAGTTTTCAAAGTAGCAACTTCCTTTTAGTATATAACATGCCTTATGGAAACAGTAGTATTTCAGCAGTGATATATAGTTTATTAGATTAACAGAAAATATGAAATATCATAACAAAATTAGACAGGTGCATACATTTGGGCACCCCAATAGAGATATTACATCAATACTTAGTTGAGCCTCCTTTTGCAAATGTAACAGCCTCTAGACACCTCCTATAGCCTTTGATGAGGCCTTGGATTCTGGATGGCGGTATTTTTGACCATTCATCCATACAAAATCTCTCCAGTTCAGTTAATTTTTATGGCTGCCAAGCATGGACTGCCTGCTTCAAATCATCCTGTAGATTTTTAATGATATTCAAGTCGGGGGACTGTGACGGCCATTTGAGAATATTGTACTTCTCCCTCTACATAAACGCCTTTGTAGATTTCAAAGTGTGTTTATGGTCATTACAGGCCAAAAAATAGGTTGAATTCGTCATTAAATCCAAGCCATTACACAAAACTCCAGGTCCAGAAAGTCTCCCAATAATTTATTATAGAATAATCGCCCTATCTTTAATACCAAAACTAACTGAATTGTACAACTCCCTAATATCAGGAAATGTTTTTCCAGACAAAATGGTACAGTCAATTACCATCACAAGATGGTAAAAATAAATGTAAAATGTCTAACTATAGGTCTATTTCTTTACTAACTGTGATCTAATATTTTGCCAAAATAGATAATAGCTGAAACTCGCAATACAGACTAAAATGGTTTTGTAAAAGGTTATCAATCCCGTGGTAATACAGTGTGAGACACAGCTTCATACACAAGAATACAATCCAAGTGGTTATATTATCATTGGATAAAGCATCTCAGGGGAAAATATAGGTCCTATTGTTTGTTACATTAGCGAGTAACCTAAAATGAACCCATTAAGGGCTGGATATGCAAAGAAGCCATTATATGGTAAACAGATATTTCATGAAAGAAAAACAAAATGAACAACAAGTTCCAGGACAGGCCTGTGATTAATAGTAGACAAGGACAGAGTCCTGTAATGAGCAGAATTATCAGGGCTGGCAGACAGGTAAGGTCCATAAGGCAGGCCAAGGTCAATGGCAGACAGCAGACAAGCAATGTTGAGTAAACAGGCTGGAGTTCAGAACCAGGGAAATCCACAATATAGGAATTGGGTAACAGGTGGGTACAGGAGCAAGGGACCAGGGTCTTAATTGCGAAATCAGCAACACATTTCATAATGAAGCAGAAAGAAATACTATGAACTTTTTCAGGAAACTGGCCACCTTCCGGTGGCTCCCCATACTAATGCAGAAGCGATCAATCATACAGGCCAGGGTTTGATTCCTAACAGAGTGTTTACAAAATCTTATAAAGCATTTGGTAATATCACCTGTAGGGATGTGAAAATCTTAGACACCCTTACACTTTACAGATAGGCACATGCCTAGTAATATGGACACCTTAGTGGGTCCTTGTGGGGACCTTGTGCTTATGTAACCCCTGTAGTTCACACAGTGTACACCAGATTGTGCCAGAGTATAAAAGGTTTAGGGACCATGTACTCTGGGTCCATTGCTTTAGCCCAACCAAGCAGGCTGGAAGGGAATGGGTAGTGCTGACCCTAGGTGCCTTGGCCCTAGTAATTAGACAGCTATACTCGTTTATAGATCACTCTAGGAGTGATAGAGAGGTTATTTAGTTGAGCAGCTCAAGGCTCCGCCGAGGAGATTAGAGGGATTAAGATCCCAGGGTATTACTGACCCTGAGTAAGGAACCAAGTGTTGAGATAGGGATGTCAGGAGTTCCTCTAGTCTGCCACTGGAAGATATCCTGAAAACTGGGCAGTACCGATCACATGCTGTCAACTTACTCTCTGCTGTATATTCCCTAGCCTGTGGGGATTCAGCCTATACGTGCTGTGAGTATATGCTTCCTTTATGCTGCTGTGTATGTTCTATACTCCATTGTGGATCAATGTGCTAAATGATCTATGTGCTATTGTTCAATAAATATCGTTCTTTGTTCAACTGTTAAAGAACTACTGGCGCCCATCATTGTGCTATCGCACCAGGTTACAGTTACACTACACCCTTGCCTCCACACCATTGCGAGGGCTTACCCCTGAGAAAGAGAGCTCATCTGTGGTCTCAGCCCACAAAGGAAAGTAGCTAAAACTGCCCTAGCACAAGTCAGTTTACTATAGCGCTACACACCTATTATAAAATAAATGGAAGGCTTTAGCTATGAATATCCCTCTGAGGTTGTATTGTAGTTTACTAAACTCATACTGTACTAAATTCAAGAAACAATGCAAATTTGATTGGCATAAGGAATACATTAATTTTTTGGGGATCAAACTTATGAAAGGCCCTTCTAAATTATATTATTTGAAATTTATTCCATTGATACAGTCATTTCAAGATAATTAGCAACTGAAAATCCGTATATGTTTCATGGATTGGTAGAATTAATGCTATAAAAATGCTGATTTTACCAAAATTCTTATGTTTTTAGAGCGATCCCAAATCTTATGTGTAGCACCTTTGGGGCTATTTATGCTTTGATTCCATTGCGCAGGTGTGAATGATAATTGCAGTTCGTTCTCCCACTTTTCCATATAAGGCAAGTTAAGTGTTTCATCTCTCTGAGTGAGCATTTTATAACAGTCTGACAGGATCGCTTTGCCACTCCAAAATTTGCCACAGAGGTGTTCCATCAGAGTATTGTTTCGGAGAGATTTGTAGTCCGGTTTTAGTGACTGCAATAAATTGGTTATTTGTTGATAGGCATAGAGTTGGTTTTGATGAAGACCATATTTTTCCATCAGATCCTCAAATCGGCTAAATTTTTTTTGCGAAATAAAGATCTCCGAGTTTGTTAATGCCTGCATCAATCCATTTGCTCAAAGATATTTGCGGAATATAATATTTGAATGCTGTCAGAGGAAGCAGTGGGGATGGGAAGGATCCAAACCTATACTTCAAAGACGTACTGTCTCAAACTTTCATGGGGAGTAATGTTGTCGGCAAAAGGGTAGCCACTCTTGGTCTTTGCTTCTTAGGCAACCAAAAAAAGTGAGCAAGGGATTTCTCCCTGACCCTGTGAGTCTTCATGTCCACCCACATTTTATAACCACCCTCCGCATGTAGCCTAACCACCGTTTCAAGAATTGTAGCCAAGTAGTACGATTTTAAATTGGGTATACACAGCCCTCCTAAGGATTTAGAGTATTGTGATACCGCAAATGATAACCTCGGGGGCTTTTGTTGCCAAATAAACCTATTAACCTCTTTCTGGAGTTTAGCAAAAAATTGAGAGGGAAGGGCTATCTGTAACATTCTGAACACATAAAGTATTCTTGGAAGCAGATTCATTTTTATGGATATTATGCGTCCATACCAGGAGATTGACTCTTTATGCCATCTGTGGCATTCTGATTTGGCCAGTTTGATTAAGGGCAAGCAGTTCAGTTTATAGATCAGCTCAGGATTTTTAGGTAGTTTTATGCCCAGGTACAATATATGGGAATCCCTCCATTCAAACGAATGGTGTTGCATGACCCCTGCTATAACCTGTTTCGAAATGTTAATGGGAAGAGCTTGTGTTTTCTTAGTGTTAATTTTGTACCATGAGATTGACTGAAACTGTTCCAATTCCTTTAACAAGTTTGGTAAAGAAGCGATAGGCTCAGTGATAACCAGTAGGATATCATCTGCAAATAGCCCTATCTTTTGTTGATCTGCAGACGTAGCTACACCCGTTATAAGTTGATTGTCTCTTATGTTCTGGGCTAACGGCTCGACCATTAAAGCAAAAATTAGGGGCGATAGCGGGCATCCCTGCCTAGTCCCATTTGTAAGCCTGAAGGTGCCTGACAGGGTCCCTGCTGTAAAGACTTTAGCTGTTGGACTGGAGTAAAGTGGCTGAATGGCTTTTAAGAATGAGTCTCCCAAACGGAATTTCGTGAGCGTAGCTCTCATATAATCCCAGTTCACCCTGTCAAACGCCTTCTCAGCGTCCAAAGACAACAGAAGAGCAGGCGTGTTAGCTTGTTTTAACATGTGTAGGATATTATGAAACTGTCTGGTACTATCTGCTCCCTGTCTGTTTAATACAAATCCCACTTGGTCATTATTGATAAGGGAAGGGAGGACTAGATTAAGCCTTAGTGCTAAGAGTTTTGAATAGATTTTAAGATCGGTGTTAAGCAGAGTGATTGGTCTATAATTTTGGCATTGGTCCTGGGTTTTGGCCGGTTTGGGGATGGTGACTACATGTGCCTGTAAATATTCTGGGTGGATGTGGCCGGTATCCATTATATTTTGAAATACTTTGAGGAGGTGCGGGGATAGGATCGTTGCATATGTTTTGTAGTACAGGTTAGTATACCCGTCCGGGCCAGGAGCTTTGTCAGGTTTAAGGCCTTTAATTACTGTCTGAATCTCCTCTAAGGTGATAGGCTGACTGAGTGACTCAAGTTGTTGTGCCGAGGGTGTTGGGAGCTGGAGCTTATCTAGATAAGCTGTGATACGATCCATAGATGGGATTTGGTCATTAGTGTCAGAGCCCAAATTATAAAGTGCCTCATAGTATTGTGCAAACCTATTTGCTATTTGTTTAGGGTCAGTTACCTTTACCTGATCGTCCATTAAGTACTGAATTCTGTTCTGAGCTTGTTTCTGCCTCAATAAGTTAGCTAGTAATCTGTCCGCTTTATTCCCTTTGGTATAGAATAGATGTTTCAGACGCTGTAATCGGTATGCTGTTTTAGCTGCTAATATAGCATTTAATTTATCCCGTTTCTCATGTATTTGTTGAACATTAGAGACATTATAATGTTGAATGAGTTTTTTTCTAGCTCTGACAATTGGGTTTCTAATTGTGATTGTTCTAGTTCTCTTTGTTTTCTCACCAGTTTAGCTTGGGAAATTAACTCACCCCTTATAACTGCTTTATGTGCCAACCAAGTATTCTGCAAGTTAGTATCTTCCGGCACATTATCACTGAAATACTGTGTAAGTTTTTGCTCTATATACTGTCTACACTCAACTTTCTGTAACAAGGTACTATTCAGTCTCCATGGGAGCTTCTCAGAGTATCTATCTAGGGATATTTCCATGCCAATAGGAGTGTGATCAGACCATGTACGTAGCCCTATCCAGGGGTTCCGAACTAGTGTAGTGGTCTGCGTATCCGTCAAGAAAATGTCAATCCTAATGTGAGTATGAAATCTTGGGGAAAAATAAGTGTATTCCTTCACAGTTGGGTATTTCACCCTCCATACATCTATCAAAGCGAAGTTATGCAGTAAGGTCCTAAGTTTTTTGGCCTGGGCTAATTGATGTCTGCTGGCCACCCCCTTAACCCCTCTATGAATATCTATGTGTGGATGCAGTGTCATATTAAAGTCCCCAGCAATTATACACCTTCCCTGTGTTTGTGATAAAAATCTACATTGATTGTCATTTGGGGCATATATATTCACCGATGTGTATTTAACATTATCCAACATACAGACTAGCATGAGATATCAACCTGCCGGATCAGCAATGGACTGCAGGAGCTGAAACAAAATCCTGGTAGATAGCAAAATGGAGACACCTTTTGTCTTGTTCTGAGAATATGAGTGGAAAGTGTGGGGATAGTATCTGTTGGAGAATCTTGGCGGGTTTTTAATACTAAAATGCGTTTCCTGGAAAAATAGTACATCAGCCTTCGCTAGATGTGCATCCCTAAGAGCTTGATTCCTCTTATGAGGGGAGTTTAGTCCCCTTGCGTTCAGTGAGTAGAATCGTACAATTTCCCTTCTACAGTCCAGTGCTCAACCCCAGTCTCGATGTACATTCCACAAAATAGTTTAACCTGGCAATTCGCACCTTATCACATTCAGTCTCTGCACCAATAAGCAACATAACCAAAACATTCACATTCACAAATTCCTTGTACCAAAAAAATATAGCAAAGAAAGCCATTGAAAAGAACATATACAACTGTACAGCAGATGTTAAGAAACGTAGCATCTGCAAACCATGCATGTGGTAGCAAACAGCAGGAACCACAAATTCACTTCTCACCAGAACATTGGGGGGGCTCCGGAGATTTTCCATCCCTGTTTAGTCAGGGGAGCTTGAATAAAAACGGTAAGTTCTGTAACTGCGGTAGCCTTAGGGAGCTAAAAACATCTATGAAAAAACATTAACTGTCTACCAACTCTATGCCTTGACCCATTCTCTCCTGAGCCTACGTGGTGAAGTTGGAGGTTGATGCAGGGAGGGAGGTTCCATGTCTTTCTCCGGGGTGAGGATATTCCACCTAAGAAGGGCCTTTTTCGCTTCATCGGCGGAAGATAACGTGACTGGAACCCCATTCCTTTGTATTATGAGCTTGACGGGGTACCCCCATCAATAGGGGATGTTGTGTTGGCGTAGCAGCTTAGTTATGTCTGCGAAAGCCTTCCTTTTTAGGAGTGTAGCAGGCGACAAATCTGTGTAGATCTCCAGACTTTTATACTCCTCTGGCCATCCCTCTTTTTTCCTGGCAAGCGATAAAAGTCTATCCTTTGTTTTATAAAAAACAAAACGTGCCATCACATCCCTTGGAGCTGCCTCCGGGGCCGTTTTTGGTTTGGGCACTCTGTGTATGCGGTCTAGCGCCCTCTCCAGTTGATGTGTATCAGGCATTATGGCAGCTGCTAGCTGTAACATGTATTGCTCTAAGTCCTGTGGATTAAATGACTCAGGGATACCCCTTAACCGCAAATTGTTGCGGCGCGACCTGTCTTCCAGGTCTGTTACCTTATCCAGTAGACGGTAAGCCTCCGACTGAAGTTTTCTGTGAGCATCAGCGAGTTCATTATGGGCGTCCGCGAAGTCACTCAATTGTTCTTCCAAGTGCGCGGCCCTTTCACCGACATCATGAATGTCCTTGCGGAGTTCCTCCGACATTTGCTTAATGTCCTTTTGGAGTGCGCCTTTCACCTCTTGCAGCATGTCGTGTATTTGTGCCGCCGTAGCAGGAGTGCACTCTTTCTGTGGATCCGGCATTGGAATGTGCTGTGCTGTATCCGCGCAAGGTGGCGTGTCCAATATGGCGCCTGCAGCCCTCGTGGTATGCTGCACCGCCGGAGTAAAGTAAGTAGAAACTGTTTTCTGATTCTTTTTCACGTTTCTCTTTTGGCCCATAATATTCCGGCAGCTGTCTTGTGACTTTACAAGCTGATTAGGGCACAGTAAGTTCACCCTTAAGGCTGTTTGCTCCCCCGACACACGGAGCTCGTTCCTTAAGCGGCCATCTTGGTTGCTCGGCAAGCTCTGCCCCCTAAATTCACATTTTGATAAATCCACCCCTTAATCTAAACTTTAAGAACTGGAGAAAATGATACACCTCACTGGGATCACATGCTTTGTCAAGATTTGTCAAGATTTCAAAATGTATTATTAAAATTATTATTATCTACAGTTACCAAAGGACTAACTAAGTGGGTTATTTATTAAACTCCGAATGCAAAAATCCCGAAAAAATTTTGATTTTTTAAATAAAATCGGTCTTTTCAAAAATCACGAATTTTTTGGAATTTATTAAACCCAGAGGATTGAAAAATCCAAATTAGAAAATCTGACATCTCAAACCTGTCGAGGTTGCATTTAAGTCAATGGGAGAAGTCCCAATGATTTTTTGATGTGCGCTGGGTTTCGTGCAATACCCCGAAGTTTTCAGAGTTTTTGGGCAAAAAGGCATAAGAAAAGGGAGAATTGTTTCATACTTACAGTAATTCTCCTTTCCTGGTCACTCTCCATATCAGCAATACACCCCCGGAAGGCCCCTCCCATTCCTGCCCCTAGCCCAGATAGTCCCTCCCTTTCTAGACTTTTAAAAGGTACCCCAGAGACTCACCTCCTTGTCTAGTACCAAGTTTACACTTCTAGGGTGGGAAATGCTGAAATGGAGAGTGACCAGGAAAGGAGAATTACGGTAAGTATGAAACAATTCTCCCTTTTCCTGGTCACTCCATATCAGCAATACACCTGGATTTACCAAGCCAAAACATAAGAAGGGTGGGAAGAACAAGTCTCCAAACTACAATACTGCAAATATTTTTTATTTTAAGAGACAAACGCAAGCTTAGATCCTGCTGCAAAAGCATGATTGCTAGAAACCGAGACGTCCAGTGAATGATGTCTAATGAAGGTCTTTGCTGAAGACCAAGAAGCCACCTAGCAAATCTGTGAAGTTGGAACCTCCGCTAATGCTGCCCAGGATGCAGCAATCGCCCTAGATGAATGAGCATAGGCGGATGGTGATTTTTTTGTTTGGGGAGGCTAAAAAAATTTAAGTATCTATATGCAATAAGTCAACAATAGACTTAACAACAATTCTTTTATAATTTTGTGTCATACATAAAAGTTTTTTTTACTTTAAAAGTACAACAACATTTTTTAAACCCTTTTAAAAGAAAGATGCACTTTGTAGCACGGCAAGGTGATATAAAATATATTTTTATAATACAAAATATACTTTTTCATCTTCATTCAGTCTCATAGCTTTCCCTCTGTTTGAGCACTTAAAGGGCACCTGTTGGGCAAAAATATTATCCCCAACCAAAGGTGCGGGCTAATAGAGCCTGCACTCCGGTTGGGGGTTACTATTTTTTTTTGAAAAAAAAATTGCCCCCTGCAAGTGATTGGACACCCGCAACGGGAGGGAGCTCCCTGTGTAAGCGACCATGTCGTACATAGAGCATGCACATAAAGAGTCACGTGTATAATGAGTAAGTTCGCTCATTATGCACATGCATGTGCCCCAACATGGCCCGATTGTCAGGCCCACCATAAAGGGGGGGGACAAGTGTCCCGGGCATGAAGGGCCCACTTGAGAGCACCAAAGCCGTGCGGCCATTTTCTAAGTCCTGAACAGCCGAAATGCGGAAGTGCCGAAAAGCCAAACAGCCGAAGGACCTGAAGCCACCAAAACAGCCGAAGCCGAACTCCTGAAGCGGCAAAAAGACCCGAAGTCATGAAAACAGTCGAAATTTAAGTCCTGAAGCAGGGAAAAGACCCGAAGTTGAAGTCCTGAAGCCACGAGTTCAATTTTACTGAACAATTTGTGTGTTTTTTTTTAATCCCCTTGCCACCAATGTATTATTTTAATATTCTATAGCCCCTGCCACCGAAGTTTTTTTTTTAAAAAAAATATTTGGGGCTTCAATTTTTTTAACTTGTAAGGGGGGCCCTGGCGCCAATTTTTTTAAAAAAATATTTGTTGGGGCCCTAATTTTTTTTACCTTGTAAGGGGGGCCCTGGCAACAATGTTTTATTTTTTAACTTATAAGGGGGCCCTGACCATCAATAGCTTTTTATTGTGTGTGGGGGGGGTTACTTTTTTAGCGCTGATGTCTGTGTGATCTTTGGGCAGGATCTGGCTTGGGCACCAGTGGGGGCAGGGTCCAGGGGGCCCCGAAAAATTTGTTGTATGGGGCCCCGTGATTTCTAATGGCAGCCCTGCTGCTCGTACCAGGAGCTCCCTCCCGGTGCTGGTGGCTTTGCGCTGGCGGGGGAATTTAAAAAAAACGAATGTTACCCTCAACTGGAGTGGTAGCCCATACCTTGGACTATAATATTATTTCCCAACAGGTGCCCTTTAATATTAGATGAATTCAATACTCACAACTACCTTACACTCAGCTCCCAGTATGTTATTTTTTTCTGTCCCACAGGGACCAGCAGGCCCAGCCCTCACATCACTTCACCACACTTCATTTGCTGCATTTCCAAAACTTTTTAAGCCCCCAAAATAACCCCTCCAACTAAAACATTCCCCCATAAATCCCAATAGAATTCATATTCCTGCCTCCCCACACTCCATTCCCAGCAAGATTAACTCTTACAGCCACAAAAGACTCTCAACCTTACACTTGTGTCTGTAGTATTTGGTATTCTAGAAATCCGCAAACAACTCCTTCAGCTTACATATACAACATAATCATATATAAAGAAATGCAGCCACATTTAATGCATGAATAGCAGGATGATTATTATTAATAGGTAATTATATTCCACACCTTCTGCTGCTCTGAGCTTCAGTTTTCCTGCACTGTAGATTTAGCTCCGTGTAGCCCCTCCCCCTGCTGGCCAGGCAATTGTTCTTGGAAGCAGGGCAGGGAAGAGCAATAGATTCTGAGCCTAGGAACCAAGGAACAACTCCTGAGACAGCAAGGTAGAGTATATCAGGCTTGATTGTTACTGTCTTACTCATCAGTTCTCTATCACACCCATCCCACGGAACTTTGCAGTGCCAGTGCTAGATCAATCACTTTTTATTTTTAGTTAGAACCTTCTCCAGCACAATATTTCAGACAAGGTAGGGTACATTTACAATGGACAAAGGTTTGGGAAGGCTTAGCCTTCCCAAGCCTTAATTAAAATCCGCCTATGTGAATGAGCCTTCAAACCTTCTGGAGCTAGTTTGCTTTGAGACTCATATGCTTTAGATATACAAAGACATATTCATCTGCTGATTGTTGTAGTAGAGGCTGCCTGTCCTTTGTGACAACCTGCCGGTATTATGAACAGCCTGTTGGACATCCTAAAGGGTTTCTTTATTTCCAAATAACGAACCAGACATCAGACTGGATCAATCTTATGCATCTCTTCCGACTCTGCATCCTCTGATCTGAATTTGGGGAGAATGACCTCTTTCTTTAAATGAAAAGATGACACTACCTTTGGTAGAAAGGCTTTATCCGGTTTTAGAATGACTCTGTCATGTAAGAAAAGGATATGACCTGGACTACAGGAGAGCGCCTGTAATTCCCCCACTCTGGATGCAGAAGCTATGGCCACCAGAAAAACGGTCTTGAGCGTCAGATACCATAGTGATATGGCTTCTAGCCACTCAAATGGTTCCGAGGCTAAGGCCTTAAGGACTAAAGGAAGACTCCAGACTTCGGAAGCAGACTTCCCCGGTGGTCGCAATTTGAGGGCAGCCGTAAAAAATCTTTTAACCATAGGTTCCTCTGCCCATGCTCTATTTGATAAAGCTGATATCGCTGAAACATGGACCTTTAGTATTCTATATTGTAGACCCTTATCCAATCCTTCTTGCAAAAACCCCAAAATCTGAGATATTGAAATTTCTTCTGACTCCACCCGTAATTGTTTCCATTCCATGAATTTCTCCCAAATTCTGTAATAAGTTGCAGAAGTCGAAGGCTTTCTTGATCTTAAGAGTGTAGCAATCACACTTTCTGAAAACCCTAAGGACTCCAATCTCTTGCGCTCACTCTCCAGGCCTGAAGGGATAAGGCTCCTGGGTCTGGATGTAAGATCAGTCCCTGATTTAACAGGTCTTTCCTCCTGGGAAGAGGCCATGGTGGAGCCAATGCCAACTTTAACAAGAGCGGGTACCATGGCCTGCGCGGCCATCTTGGAGCTATCAAGATTAATTCTGCTCTCTCCTGAATAACCTTCTGAAGAATCTGAAGAATTAGTGGGAATGGAGGGAAGACATACATTAGCTGAAAGTTCTAGCTCTGTAGGAGAGCATCCGTTGCTTTCGCCTTGGGACAGAATCTCCTGGAGAAGAAAAGCGGACACTGTGTGTTGCTGTTTGTTGCCATCAAATCTACTTCTGGGAGACCCCATCTCTCCACCAGTATCTGAAATACATCCTGATGCAATGCCCACTCATGGACCGACAGGATATTCTGACTCAGGAAATCCGCTTTTTGATTCTCCACCCCTGGAAGATAAGCTGCTGTTAAAAGGGTTAGATTCTTCTCTGCCCATGTCACAATTGGTTGTACCTCCCCCAGCAGAGATCAGCTCTTTGTTCCCCCCCCTGCCTTCTGACATAGGACACTGCTGAGGTGTTGTCTATCAGCATCTTCACTGCTGAACCCTCTAGCACCTGGGCAAAGGAAAACAAGGCATTCCTCGCCACCCTGATTTCCAGTATGTTGGACGGTACTCCCTTCTGCTGTGAAGGCCACAGACCCTGGATCCATTCCTCTTCCAGATGTGCTCCCCAACCCAACGTGGATGCATCTGAGACTAGAATCTTCCATTGGGGTTGGGTTAAAGGAAGGCCTGTACAAAGATTCTCTATTGACATCCACAATTTGAGAGATTGTTTGGATTCTAGAGACAACAGAATCTGCTGACTCCAATCTCCCCTTGGTTTGTCCCAATGATCCAGAAAGAACCACTGCGCTGGTCTCATGTGCCACCTGGCCCATTTCGTGACAGGGATGGTTGCCGCCATGGAGCCTATCAGAGACATTAACTCCTTGGCTGAGGCATGAGTCCTCTCTATTATGCCTGCTGTTAGACAAGTTAAGTCTTGCGCTATCTGAAGTGGAAGCGACACTCTTCCCCCTCTGGTGTTGAACATTGCTCCTAGATACTGCAATGTCTGCAAGGGAACAAGCTGACTCTTTTCCCAGTTTATTAACCAGCCATGGGCTTGTAGACACTCCAAGACTCGTTCCCGATGAAGAATAAGAATCTCCTTGCTTCTTGCTGACATCAGAATATCGTCGAAATAGTGCCATATGGAAATCCCCTCCAGTCTTAAGGCCGCTATCAGGGTTACCAAAACCTTGGAAAAAACCCTAGGAGCAGTTGAAGGGCCGAAGGGTAGTCACCGGAACTGGAAGTGCTCTCCTGCCAGTGCGAAGCGCAGAAATGACTGACTGGAATATAAAGATAGGCGTCTTGAACATCTATAGACAGAAGCCAATCCCCCGGTAAAACTGCCTGAATGATGGATAAGGTGGACTCCATTTTGAATTTCTGATATTTTAGATGTTTGTTGACTTCCTGAAGGTTCAGAATCGGTCTCCAACCACCTGAACTCTTCTTTGCCAGAAACAGGATTGAATAAATGCCTTTCCTTAGTTCCCCTTGTGGAACTGGTATTACTGCTCCGACTTCTAGCAACCACTGGACATACTGATCCAAGGCCTCTCTTTTGCCCTTTGAGGCCGGGTAAGGCGATACTATGAATCTGTTCTTCCATGGGACAGAAGCAAATTCTAGATGATAGCCTCTTCTCAAGATATCTAGAACCCACTGGTCTGAGATGGTATTTTGCCAGACATGATTGAACTCCCCCAGCCTTGCTCCCACCTTCCCTTCCTCCAACGGATAGTCAGGAAGATTTCTTGGGATTTTGAGTCGGCCTGGACTTATATCCCCTAGGGAAGGCATACTGGCCCCTCTTCCAAGCAAAGGGCTTGAATGTTTCCTTATTCCCTCTAAAGGAATGGTGGGAGGAACCTGCCACCGCCGCCACTTGAGGGCCACCAAATCTGAAAGGATGAAAACTTGCTTTCTTTTTCTCCTGTGGCAAAAATTGGCTCTTTCCTCCTGAAGCCTTTGTTATGACTTCATCCAATTTAACTCCAAAAAGTCGAGAACCCTCAAAGGGAAGAGTACACAAACTCATCTTAGATGAGGTATCCGCAGACCATGACCTGAGCCATAGTGCTCGTCTTGCTGCCACAGAAATAGCCATTGAGCGGGCAGACAATCTCGTCAAATCTACTGCACCTTCTAAAATGAAACCTGCAGCTATTTTCAGCTCTGCTAGACTTGCTGAAATATCTTTAAAGGGGATGTTCACCTTTGTAACAAATTGACAAATCTAACAGTTCACATGAATAGAACAAACTTTTCCATAGAAATAGTTAACAGAAAAAGTACAGTTCAAGAGATATTCACCTCAGAAGTGTCCCTGTACTAATCCTTCAGTTCCACACAGACCCTGTGCTGGGAGGGGGTCACTGACCCCCAAAAACACTACAGTGTTCACTTCCTCTTCCTTATATGACATCACACATTGTACTGGCAGCTAACTTAACTCCTATTGGCTATGTCTGCTGTCAATCTGCCACTGCTTCCTGTGCTGGGGAATTTGAGCAGCATTCAGGTACTGAAGAGAAACTGTTACAAGTTTGTGAGAGGGACGGGGAGTGTGGGCTGTGTGCTGCAGAGACTTCAACTGTGCAGATGGGGGGATTGAGGTGCTTGGGACCTGGCATTTTATGGATAATGGATCTTTCCATAATTTGGATCTTCATACCTTAAGTCTACTAGAAAATCATGTAAACATTAAATAAACCCAATAGGCTGGTTTTGCTTCCAATAAGGATTAATTATATCTCAGTTGGGATCAAGTACAAGGTACTGTTTTATTATTGCAGAGAAAAGGGAAATCATTTTTATAAATTTGAATTATTGGATTATAATGGATACTATGGGAGATGACACTTGTACTATCCAGAAATATATTATTTGGGGGGTCCATGTATTATTTTGTGTATTTACCTCATAAAAAATCATTATTCAGCAGCTGACGTGACTTCCAGGACTATTTGTATGAGCTTGATGCTTTCCAAATGAGTTGAATTTTTGTGCATGAAGTGAAATATTTTTCTGGTATAGATCCCTATATCATGAAAAATAGAACTTTTTCATTTTTTGGTATTTAGAGCTCTAAATCTTGTTCCAGAAGTGGAACACTTAAACACTTAAAAAAGGTATCGTTTTCCTAGGTAAATTACCGCCCCCCTGGGAGAGCGCACAAAATGTTCAAAAAATCTACCTGCCCTCAACACTGCTCTGCCTGTCACTTAGGGTTGCCACCTCACCCTTTTAAAACCAAACACATATGAAATCCACAGCCTGCATGGCCAATTAGCAATTCATTTAGATGCATTATACATGGCTGCACAGAAATCAGTTCAGTCTGCAGCATCTAAATGAGTTGATAATTAGCCATGCAGGCTGTGGATTTCATATGTGTTTGGTTTTAAAAGGGTGAGGTGGCAGCCCTACTGTCCCTGGTAGATGTGTAAGTTACATACGTTTCTAAGCAAGTCAGTGGTGGTTTTGTTGCAATTTTGTAAATAACTGACATTATGCCTAATGCCAAAGGTATTAAAAGATAAAAATATAGAAACGCCAGTATTCATTCCCAGAAAAGTTTGCACCCCTTTGGCACTCCATTCAGTTTTATTCTAGGCAGAAGGAAAGTGCCAGAATTGGGATAACAATGTTGCTCCTTCCTTTTCTGCAGTATTTGTCTACTTGGCTGTGTGATTGTTACAAGGCAGGTTTGTTTATATGCTGCGTCTGTTAACCTCTGCCATTACAATTGAGTAATCAACCAATGATCATTCAAATTATGTGACTGGTTACAGTTCACAAGCACCCAATAAATTACTAGGAGGAGGGCAGTATCAACATCCAATAGGAAACAAGTAAGGGCAAAGCCTGGGCATGATGATGTCATCATATAGGAAGTTCTTGGTGTGTCAGGTTCAAAATAGGCCACTCCCATCACTTCAGAAAACTGGTCAGAGAGACAGGAGAAGGGCTGAGTTAATAGGTATAAAAATTAGCTTTTACAATGGCATTTTTTCTTTTTGTTATGGAAAATGGTTTTTCTAACACATTGAGAACATTGTTAGTGGTTTCATAAGATTTGTACATTGAAGGTGAACAACCCCTTTAACGTCTGCACTCTCATTCACAGCTTTGTCGATGGATTCAATCCAACAAGACATGGCTTTGGCTACAGACACTAAGGCAACAGCTGGCTTACATGCTGCTCCCGCCACTATAAAGGCCTTTCTGAGATCCGATTCCACTCTTCTGTCCATCGGATCCTTTAAGGCAGAACAATCATCAATTGGCAAGGTTGTCTTCTTGGCCAAGTGAATGACTGCAGGGTCTACTGAAGGAGGAATGGACCAATCCTTCACTTCTGACTCCTTAAACGGATACAGTTTAGCAAAACTGGTACCTGGCGAAATAAAAGAGACCTTTTTTGCTGCCTTCTGCCATTCTGCCTTAATTAAATCTGTCACTTCCCCAAACAGCGGGAAGGTCTGACGATTCTTGGATGGAGTAGGCAAAGCCTTGGGGGTCCTAGCTGAGATGCTTCTTCTTCTACTCCTAAAGTAAGTTTCAAGGCTTTAATAAGGGGAGAGACTAATGCAAAATCAAAAGATTCACGGGCAACCTCAGATTCCTCCTCTGAATCTGGAGGTAACTGCATTGACATACGCCGATCCCTCTTCCTCCGATGAATCATCATTATCTCTCCAAGTTTCCTGAACGGACCCCTGACCTTCCTCTAAGGTCTCTCGGTCCCCCATCTCTCTCGGTCAGAGGCTGACCTGCAGAGATCCTTCCAGCAGGTGTCGCAAAACTTTTTACCCACTAGGGGTGGCTTGAAGCATCCTACACATTCAGCAATAGAGACCCCTTGGTCTTGCGTTTTCTAATACGAGAATCCTCTGGCAAGCTAAGACCAAGAACAAGAGAGAAGAGAGAGAGAGAAGATAAGACAAAGCCTACCAAAATAATCAATACACAACTTAAGGAGGGACTTACCTAGCTTGAAAGGCCGAGGCACTTGAGGCTGAATGATCCATCACACCAGTTCCAACTAAACACAGCTAAAACAACATACAAGATTATTCTAACTTGAAAACCCTTCTAGCTTAGGAAAAAGAAAACACTCACCCTAAACAGGATGAGGCTTACCTGAAAACCCCCAGACAATCGACATCCTGCAGCAGGACCAAGAAGAGTAGCCAGCATAGTAAACCAGCCATGCCCTTAAGTGCACTCGGGTGCTAACCCCTCCTCCAAGATGGTCGATGCTGCTGCAGAGATCCCTATAGCACCGCCAGAGGAGGCAGCCAGCCAAAAAGGACCTAGGATGACCCTTCTAGCTACCGCCAATACTGGCGGAAAGGCACAGAGGCGCTACAGTAGAACTTCTATTGCGCGAATTCCTAAGCTCAGTGACCTGCGTCCTCCTTCTCCCCCCTCCTCTCATTCCCTTGCCGCTCCACGGCTGCGCACAGACGCTGATGTCACTCCTGTGCGCGCCTGATGGAAGACACGCTACCTAGCGCTCTCAAAAAGACGGAGATGGCTGGGGGAAAGAGTTAATCTGAGAGAAAGGCAAGGAGAGGAGGAGGAAAAGTAAGCCTGTCACTGCACGGGCCCCTAATCCTATCACCTCTGGGGGTCTCGCAGTTACTTCCCCGCAACAGAGTCGAGCCCCCAGACAATCCTAACCTCATAAGGGCAACTCAGGTCACAATCCCTAATGAGGAGAGAGGCATAATGCCAGCGGAACAGTACACTATTACCCAGATCAGGGTAGGATCACTTGTGACAGGGGCAACTTTACCAGCCACCCACCTGGCACGCCTCTGGGGATATTTAGAAGGAGACTATATAGTTCACTATTAGTCTAACCTTCTTCCAACTTTACCTCTCCAGGGCTTCCCAAGGAATGGAGGAAGGGACCCCCCTCTAGCCTTTTGTTCCCCTGAAGGTTTACCACCGACAGAAGGAACTCAAACCAGCCCTCCTGCTACAGACAGAAACAGAAAAGAAAAAGACAAGGAGGTGAGTCTCTGGGGTACCTTTTAAAAGTCTAGAGACGGAGGGACTATCTGGGCTAGGGGCAGGAATGGGAGGGGCCTCCCGGGGTGTATTGCTGATATGGAGTGACCAGGAAATCTCAGTTTTCGGGTAAAAAATCTGAAAAAATTGCGAAAAGCTGTTTTTTTTCCCTCAAAGCAAATTTTCAGGAAAATGTAATAATAAATAAGCATAAAAAACCCGAGCGGATTTGATCGGAGTTTGTAGCAGAAAATGTTGATAAAACTGGACTGATATGTAACACCCTAAATGTTATAAATTATAAACCGATCCCAAAGGCTTTTCCAAAATCCCTACAGTTGTAAAATGGGAATTAGATATAAGAAGAATTTTTACTACATGTGACTGGAAGAGGGCCATTCAGAGACCACATTGGTGTTTTATATTTCAATAATTTTTATTGGAATTTTTGTATAAACATACAGTCATTTAGTAACATGTTATCTCAGGGTAGAAATATCATAAATGCAAATTTTTAATATACAATAATATGACAATGGACCTTTAATGCAACATATTACAAATAAAGAATATTTAACATAAATCCGGTGTTTCCCTCTAAAATATGCATACTTTAATATCTTAGACAGATTTCAGGAATCAGAACTTTGTAGAATGAGGGCAAAGGCTAGTCTCCCTAATAGACCACAGAAAACACTTCCCTGTGTTATTCACATGATGTTAATTATATATGGCAACATTGTCCCTCATAAATAATAAATCTTAAAAAGAAAACGAAAGAGAAAAAAAAAATATATATATATATATATATATATATATATATATAAATATATATATAATTTGGTTGCAGTTGAGATAAAGAACAAAAATAAGAGTGGATAAATTTAGGATATGTTACTAAAATATAGAACATCTTGTTTATTACCTGATTCCAATATGATTATTGTACATTATTAATGACAAACTTATACAAATAAGATTAAACTAAACTGCACTAAACTAAACTAAACTGGGCTAAACTAATTTTGCTAAATTAGTTTCTGTATAGTACATTTTTGAGTTAAAGTATTCACTGCTATGTATACATCCTCTTGAATAATTGACAATGAACCATATGGTATCACAGCTAGGAGTTCAAGATTAGTTATACAATATGATAGATTAGATGATGGTATATAGGTTTTCAGCTATTTATTGGAGAATTTTCTAACTTTGTGGGGGAGCTCGTTTATCTCGGAGTCAAATCTTACGGAGTTTTGATTCTCTAAAAATAGTAGGCCACAAATATGCTTTTTTCCAAAATGTATGTACATTACCATTTTTAATTGCCCATGACCTTTCAGCTATTAAGTTTTCATCAACCTTTTTTAAAATATTCTCCAAACTTGGGACATAATGAGATTTCCAATTTTCAGCTATGGTTAATTTAGTAACAATACATACATGATTAAAAATGAATCTTTCACTTGGAGGAAAATCACATGTTTTTAAATGTAACAAGGCCATATCAGGAGTTATGGTAGTGAAAAAGACAGGTAATTTTTTAAAAAATTTCTCTATTTTACCCCATAGTTTTGCAATAGTTGGACAATACCAAAATATATGAACCAAGGATCCAATATTGTTACAATTTCTCCAGCACATGGGCGAGATGGTACTTTCAAATTTAGATATCTTTTCCGGAGTCAAATACCAATGCCACAGTAATTTTAAAAAATTTTCATAATGAGACACACAATGAGTAGATTTCCTAAGAAACCTGTAGGCTCGTTCCCAGTCTTCTTGATCAACATCTATATTCAAAAGTTCCTGCCATTTCTCTAATTGCCATCTTGGGGCCTCATCTTTCAATTCTAAAAAGGTTTTATAAAATATTGATATACCTTTTTGCTTCTTATTTTGGGGATCTAGAAGTTTTTTAATTTGAGGTAAGTGGAGAATATTATTTGGTTTATGATTGATTAAAAATTTGCTAATTCTAAGATATTTGGGCCTATCAGATTCTGGAATATTATATGTTGAAACTAATTCATGAAATGGTTTTAGTTTATCTACTGAAAGTAGATTCTCCACGTTTTTTATTCCTTTGTCTGTCCAATTTTCTAATGACAGGTTCTTCAATGCTTTCGATAAATTAATCAATGGCATTTCTGAATATATAGCAAGGGGATTTTTAGTACTGAGGTTAATTAGTTCCTTCCAGACTCTAATCATATTGGCTGTTATAGGATTAGGAATTGTAAGTGGAATTTTCCAATTCAATCTGGATTCCAAATATGAAAGTGCTTCTGTATCTGGGAGTTGTTCCAATTCTATTATTACCCATTGTTTACTAACGTCCTTGCACCAAATTGCTCTTGATTGTTCCAGAATAGAAGCTTTATAATAATTTTCTAAATTTGGTACTCCTAATCCCAAATTTGTTGAGTGGGTGGTTAGGATCTTATTCGAAAACCTCGAAGATCTATTCATTAAGATAAATTTATTAATCATTCTCTACGATGTTTTGAAAATTTTTTGGGGGATCTTGATAGGTATGTTTCTGAACAAATAGAGGAGTTGGGGTAAGATTAACATTTTAAATGCAGCTGTTCTTCCCAACCATGAAAATTCAAATTTAGCTAAATTTTCTAGATGGGTTTTTAAATTATTAATCCAAGGCTCGAAATTTTCTTTGTATAGTCTGTTGATCGAAGGAGTCAAATGTATGCCTAGGTATTTGATAGATTTGAGGTCCCAAGAGTATGAACAAGAGTTCTTTAAATGATTCATCAAATTAGTTGGTACATTACAAGGCAATATTACTGTTTTACTTTCATTTAGTTTATAATGAGACACTTTTGAGAATTTTTCTAATTCAAATTTAAGACTGGGTAATGATTCCACAGGCTTCCAAAGATACAATAGTATATCGTCAGCAAAAAGTCCAATTTTAGCCTCCGATGAACTCAATTGGATTCCGTGTATGTTCTCATTATCTCTAATATTCTGAGCCAGAGGCTCCAAGGTTAAAACATAAATCAATGGGGAAAATGGACATCCCTGCCGAGTTCCGTTTTGTATATCAAAGGAAAATGATAAAGTGTTTGAAGATAAAACCCTTGCAGACGGTTGTGTATATAAAGCCATAATAGATCTATGAATTTGTCCCACACATCCAAATTTCTGCAATACCGCTGACATATAAGTCCAATTGACCCTGTCGAACGCCTTCTCCGCATCTAAAGAGATGAAGAGAGTGGGCGTCCAACAGAGGCCAACGCTATGCAGAAGGGCCATAGCTTTCCTTGTTGCGTCGCTCGTTCCCCTTCCTTGAACAAATCCAACTTGGTCAGCTGATACCAATTGTGGAATCAATGGTGCTAGTCTATTTGCCAACACTCTTGCATAAAGTTTCAGATCTGTATTCAGAAGAGAGATTGGCCTATAACTCCCGGGGTTGGATTGATCTTTCCCTTCTTTGGGTATAGTGATTATGGTTGCCGCCAGATTCTCTTTAGGAAAGACACCAAGAGTTGCTACTTCGTTAAACATATTGACTAAATGTTTTGATAATATATGAAAATGTTTTTTATAATAATCATTAATAAATCCATCAACTCCTGGTGCCTTATCCTTTTTCAACAATCTAATAGCTGATTCCACTTCATGTTGGCAAAAGGGGACATTCAATTGTTCCTGTTCAAAATCCGACAGGCTAGGTAAATTAATTTTTTCTAAGTATTGATCTATTTCCTGCTGAGAAGGAGAATGAGTTTGGGAATCTTTGTTTAAGTTATAAAGTTTTTCATAATATGTTGCTAAGGCATCTACTATATCTTGTGGATGATGGACATTGATATTTGATAGGGGATGACTAATTTTAATTATTCTTTGGCTAATTCTTCTTCCTTTAATTTTTTGGGCCATGGATCTACCTGCTTTATTTTTATCTGAGTACCAATTTTCCTTTAATATACTCTGCCATTTGTTACATAGTTACATAGTTAAATTGGGTTGAAAAAAGACAAAGTCCATCAAGTTCAACCCCTCCAAATGAAAACCCAGCATCCATACATACACCCCTCTCTACTTTTAATTAAATTCTATATACCCATACTAACTATAGAGCTTAGTATCACAATAGCCTTTGATATTATGTCTGTCCAAAAAATCATCCAAGCCATTCTTAAAGGCATTAACTGAATCAGCCATCACAACATCACCCGGCAGTGCATTCCACAACCTCACTGTCCTGACTGTGAAGAACCCCCTACGTTGCTTCAAATGAAAGTTCTTTTCTTCTAGTCTAAAGGGGTGGCCTCTGGTACGGTGATCCACTTTATGGGTAAAAAGGTCCCCTGCCAATTGTCTATAATGTCCTCTAATGTACTTGTAAAGTGTAATCATGTCCCCTCGCAAGCACCTTTTTTCCAGAGAAAACAACCGCAATCTTGACAGTCTACCCTCATAATTTAAGTCTTCCATCCCTCTAACCAATTTAGTTGCACGTCTCTGCACTCTCTCCAGCTCATTTATATCCCTCTTAAGGACTGGAGTCCAAAACTGCACTGCATACTCCAGATGAGGCCTCACCAGGGACCTATAAAGAGGCAGAATTACGTTTTCATCCCTTGAGTTAATGCCCTTTTTTATGCAAGACAGAACTTTATTTGCTTTAGTAGCCACAGAATGACACTGCCCAGAATTAGACAACGTGTTATCTACAAAGACCCCTAGATCCTTCTCATTTAAGGAAACTCCCAACACACTGCCATTTAGTGTATAACTTGCATTTATATTATTTTTGCCAAAGTGCATAACCTTGCATTTATCAACATTGAACCTCATTTTCCAGTTTTCTGCCCAGTTTTCCAGTTTAGACAAATCACTCTGCAAAGTGGCAGCGTCCTGCATGGAACCTATAGTTCTGCACAATTTAGTATCATCTGCAAAAATAGAAACAGTACTTTCAATGCCCACCTCCAGGTCATTAATAAACAAGTTAAAAAGCAAGGGACCTAGTACAGAGCCCTGCGGTACTCCACTAACAACACTGGTCCAATTAGAAAATGTTCCATTTACCACCACTCTTTGTAGTCTATCTTTTAGCCAGTTCTCTATCCAGGTACAAATACTATGTTCCAGGCCAACATTTCTTAATTTAACCAGTAACCTTTTGTGTGGCACTGTATCAAATGCTTTAGCAAAATCTAAGTAAATCACATCCACTGCCATCCCAGAATCGAGGTGTCTACTTACATTCTCATAAAAAGAAATTAAGTTAGTCTGGCAAGATCTATTACGCATAAAACCATGCTGGCACAAACTCATAGTATTATGATTTGCTATGAAGTCCAGTATCTTATCCTTTATTAACCCTTCGAAAAGCTTTCCTACCACTGACGTCAGACTAACTGGCCTATAGTTTTGAGGCTGAGAACGGGATCCTTTTTTGAATAGAGGCACCACATTAGCAATTCACCAGTCTCTCGGCACTATGCCAGATCTCAATGAATCCTGAAAAATTAAGTAAAGAGGTTTGGCAATCACAGAGCTAAGCTCGCTGATTACCCTGGGATGAATACCATCTGGCCCTGGACCTTTGTTAATCTTAACATGTTCTAGTCTCTTTTGAATTTCATCATGTGTGAACCATGCATCATTAGTTGTATTACTAGAATTGGGACTGTTAAGAAGGAAACCTTCACTTACTGATTCCTCATTTGTGTAGACAGATGAAAAATATGAATTCAGAATCTGCGCTTTTAATTTGTTTTCATCAACCAGCTGACCCCCCTCTGATAGTAAGGGACCCACCCCTTCCTGCTTCATTTTTTTACTATTAACATATTTAAAAAATAATTTTGGATTTTTTTTACTGCTTGCTGCAATATCCTTTTCTATAGCAATTTTAGCTTGCCTTATAGCTTCTTTGCATGATTTATTGGCCTCCTTGTACCTTATAAATGATTCGGCTGTACCAGCTAACTTGAAAGTTTTAAAAGCACGTCTTTTCTTACCCACCTCAACACCAACGCTTCTATTGAACCAAAAAGGTTTTGCTTTGCAACGACGTTCCTTGCTTACAAGTGGAATATACTGACAAGTATATTTATTAAGCAGCATTTTAAAGACTTCCCATTTTTGTTCTGTGTTTAACCCTGAGAAAAGCATTTCCCACTTAATATGTTGCAGAGATGCCCTTATACTGTCAAAGTTTGCACGTCTGAAATTTAGTGTTTTAGTTACTCCTTTATAGAATTGCTTCTGCAACAGAATCTCAAAGGAGACCATGTTATGATCACTATTCCCTAAATGCTCACCCACACAAATGTTAGAGATGAGTTCAGTATTGTTAGTTATTACAAGGTCCAAAAGAGAGTTATTCCTAGTAGGTTCTTGAACGAGCTAGAATAAAAAGTTGTCATTCAGCATATTTACAAACCTACTAGCTTTTTCTGTCTTAGCAACCCCATTACCCCAGTCAATGTCTGGATAATTGAAGTCACCCATAGCAACAACTTGACCCAGCTGTGAAGCCGCTTGTATCTGCAAGAGTAGCTGAGCTTCATACTCGACACTTATACGAGGTGGTTTATAGCATACACCAATGATAATTCTTTTTGTTACCTTTTGCCCAGTCAAAATCTCTACCCAGGGTGATTCTACACCCTCACCAGTGCCAGCTATTGTTATTTCTTTAGCGCATGGTTTTAATTCAGGCTTTACATACAAACACACTCCTCCACCCTTTTAATCCCTCTGTCCCTCCTAAAAAGGGTGTAACCATTTAAATTCACAATCCAGTCACAGGTTTCATCCCACCAGGTCTCAGTGATACCAATTATATCATAATTTTTAGAGCATGCAATTAATTCCAGGTCTCCCATTTTACCTGACAAACTCCGTGCATTTGCCAGCATACAGCGGAGGTTACTACTTTTACTTTTGAAATTTGCATTATTTGTCATACTGAGAATACAGGGTTTCAGCTAATTCTTGTCTAATTAATTCTAAATTGGGGATTAATTCTTTTCTATTATCAATAAAGATAGATTTTTCTAAATTTTTAATGTCACTAAGTCATTTATCTGTCCTTTCTCTAAATTTCTTTTTCAGAATTGCACTTTGTTTCATAAAAACACCTCTTATATAGGCCTTATGCGCATTCCATAAGGTTATTCTGGAGACATCCGCTGTATCATTTATGGCAAAATATTCTTCTAAGTTACTTTTAATAATTGAAGATGTAGTTTCTGAGTTTAGGACTATCTTATTCATTTTCCAATTGAATTTTCTATTATTTGGAGTATCTTGTAATTTAATCTTGGCTATAATAGGGGCATGATCTGACCATATTCTGGTACTTATTTCTATTTGTAATATTAATGGTAATGAACGACTATCTGTTAAAATATGATCAATTCTAGTGAAAGAGTGATGGATAGGGGAGTAAAAAGTATATTGTCTATTACCAGGATGCAAACATCTCCATGTATCATACATCTCATTATTTATCAGGGTAGACTGGATGATTGCTGGGTTCCTTCTTTTCCCAGTGGTACAATCCATTAAAGGATCAGTAACTGCATTAAGGTCTCCTGATATTATAAGAGAGCCTTTAGACATTTTTGTTATTTTCTTTAATTTTTTATTTAAAAAATTAGCTTGATGGGTATTTGTAGAATAAATATTGGCAAATGTAAACTCTTGTGAATTGATTTTACCCACAGCAATTACCAGTCTACCATCTTCACTACTATATATTTCCAGCAGTTCAAATCCTAATGAGTCTCTAAAAGCTATTAAAACTCCACATTTTTTTTTATTTGGTAATACAGAATGATAAATCTTTGAAAATTGTAGCAGTTTCAGTTTAGATGCCCCTTTCCCATCTAGGTGGGTTTCCTGGATACAAATTACATCTATTTTTTCTTCTTTTATCAATTTATTCAGTAAGAACTTTTTTCTATGAGAATTGAGCCCCCTCACATTCAATGACAAAATATTAAAATCTTGAGACATTTTTTTCTCCAAAACCGCTAATCATAAACAATATACATACAAACCTCAATAATATAGCATTACTATCATATTCACCAATATTGAACTCTTTTCCAACATTTTTGTCAATTCTTCCAATAAAGAAAAAATCTTTCAAAGTTAGGCACATTAAGCATCGTATGAACATCATTGTAAAGATTAGAATACTCTTACACTTACTCGAGAACAATTTCAAGATCAGATTTGGGTTGAATTCACAACAAAATAAATATAATATTTGTTGTACCAACAGATTGTTGGTTCTCTTCTCGAAATTCAAAAATATAAACAAGAGAAAAAGAGGAAAAATAAAAAGGAAAAACAAACAAACAAAACAAAGAATATTCAGGTCCATCCAGTGGAATTGTGACCTTTCACCTCACAGATGGGGAAAGTTCCTCCCCGAGGGGAAAAGTCCTGTTGGGGAAAAAGTTTGTGGTAAAAGCACCATACCTTCATTCACCATCGCCTTTGGAAGCTTCTGAGGATTTATTTTCCTCTGATTGTTCCTTGGAGCAGTCCATAGGTTGCGGTCTGGGTTGTCTTCTGAGGTGTTCAAGTTTACCATTTTTAGATTGGAGAACAGGGATTCCCCATTTCCGCAGTAAGTCGTAACCCTCAGATACACTCTTCACAACATAGATGATTCCTTTATCAACAATTTTCATTTTAGTTGGAAACCCCCACGAATAAGATATGCCTTGGTTTCTGAGTGTTGTGGATACCGGGCTAAATTCCTTCCTTGCTTTCAATGTTATTTGGGAAAGATCATTATAAAAAGTTAGTTTCTGGAAGGGATCTGGTAACTTCTGTCTTCTGGTGACTGCCAGGAATCTCTCTTTGATATGGAAAAAATGGATTCTTAAGATAACATCCCTTGGTAGATGTTCAGCTATAAAATTAGGTTTAATCAGCCTGTGCACCCGATCCACAATCAATTCACTTTCAGTTGCATCCGGCAGGGCAGCTTTAATAACATCCTTGACATACCCCATTAGGGCTTCTGTCTTTACAGACTCTGGGATCCCTCTGATCTTGATGTTATTTCTTCTGTTGCGGTCCTCAGAGTCTGTTATCTTCTCCTTTAACCATTTTATCTCCTCCTTTACCTCTTGGTGAGCGTCCACCAGTTCGTTATATGCAGATGTAATGTCTGCAACCTTTTTCTCCAGCATGGAAACTCTCTGATCTGTCTCACCAAGGTACTGTGACATTTGTTCAGCCAGCTGCCTCATATCTGCTCTCATCTCCAATACCCCGCTTCTCATCTCAGTTACCCCGCTTTGAATCATCCCACTAAAGGACAACATGAATTTCTTAAAAAAATTCTGGGTAATGGGTTCATCTGTAGCTTGGAAATCAGCAAAGGGGTCAGGGATGTTCTGTGCTACGGGTGCTGGGGGATAAGCTTGAGAAGCTTGTCCTACCTGATATTCTCTGTTTTCCTGTCTGGCTGGCATGGGTTTAGGAGGTTTCATAGGACTGCGATCTCTATCTTTGTCCCCTGTGTCTTCCTCCTTATCCTCCTCACTGTCTTCATAAGTGTCTGTTTTCTTTCTCCTATGGTGTTGAATAGCCAGAGGAGTAAATCTGTTTCTTTGCTGTAATGGAGTGAGAAAAGGATTACCCTCCGGACTACCTGTATGTTGGGAGCAAAGTCCGTCTTGTCTTTGTTGTTGTTGCTGAGAAAGACGGTCGCCATCTTGATTAATGTCTTCAAAATATTCAGACAGTTTTCTAGGTGCAGGGGAAACATTCTTTCCCTTAGAATTCACCCTTTTCCAGTCCATTATAATCAGTAGATGTTCCGACTCAGGTATGCTCAAATAGAGGCTTCTCAGGCTGATTTAAGTTGCTTTTCCAGGTGCTTTAAGCGGAAGCTATAGCTTCAAGCAGCCATTCAGTTCCGCGATCAGGCCACTCCCCCACATTGGTGTTTTAAATGTATCTCTCACCATGAAAAATATTATAGGTCTGGATAATCGGATTATAAAAAATATACCCCAATACTTCCAAACTATGCTGGAGTGGTTGTGGAGATGTAGGGGTCACCACCTTTTGGCCTGCCTAACTCCGGGCAGAGGGTGTGGCCATGACATAATGGAGGCAGGGTCATGAAGCACCGGTGCGGCGACGTGACATCAGCGGCAGGGCTATGATATGTCGATCGGCAATTTCCCGATCATAGAGAATCCTGCCTGGTTTTCCTAATTTGGAAAACCAGGTAGGCAGTTTTGACCCAGACAACCCTTCAAAAGAACCGGACAGGTGCCAACCCTAAGGAGATGTCAGGTCTGGTCATTGGTGAGTGACCACCAGGCAGGAGCCTATATGTGGAGTAACTCTGGAAACACCCTTGAATGGTTGTAGCATTAGCAGAAGCCATGGTAAGGTGAAAAGAATAAATTTAATCAGCAAAATAAGAAAATAATCAACAGACAGAAAACCCGAGTTCCTGTGGTGAGGCTGACAGTGAAGAAGGACAAGTCCAGAAATAGGCAAAATGGTCAGGGCTGGCAGCAGTCGAGGGCCAAATTTTCGCTTTGTGCAGCTACATCAGACATTATTTCTTGGCGAATATGCATATTCATTAAAACGTGAAACTTCGTCTCAGCAAATGAATGCTGGTGTACTTTCACCAGCAAAAATCTGTTAGCATGAAAGTTTCTTAGCTAATTCTCTAGCATTACTTTCTTCCTTGTGAAACTTTATTAATATAATTACGCTTACGTCAATATAAATATAACATGTACATAAAGGTCATATGTATATATTTATTAGTGATGGTGAAATTGCTGGAAGTGGCCACTTTGGTGAAAAGGGTAACATATAGAAAAGTTCACACTGATACATTTGTGGATTAATTATCTTTCGCCTGGATGTAAATTCGTCCGGTGAAACGGCACAAAACTTTTCTTGCGCTTAGCTTTTTTTATAGCAAATTGATTTGCCTTCTTCACCTTTTCAATGTCCCTGCGGATTGTAATTTTACTGAATTCTCTCTAAAAAAGTGCTTTACTCTTAAGTAATTTTACCCCCATGGGAATTGCACTGGTTTTAGGGGCCTATTTATTAAAACTCCCCCAACCACGAATTGCCTTAATTTATCAACAAATCAGATCGGAAAAAGTCAGTGTGCGAAAAGTCTCAAAAAAATCGTGCGACAATTCGAATTGTGCAACTTTCTCAAATTCTGCAGTGTAAATTTGTAAGTAAATTTGTCTTTGGATGAAAGAAGCCAGGGTTATAACGTGTGTATGAGCACTTCCATGCATTGCAAGTGAAACAAGTCAATAACCATCACTTGCACTTCCACACAATTATATTTTTTCCACTAGCAGCTAAATGCTATCATTGTAGGCTGCAGAATTCTTTTCAAGACACTTGTTTACTGGAAATATTTTGCCTTAATAAACTTAAGGGCGAGAGTAACTATTTTAACTTTAATTCAATTGTTCATTATGTTTTCATTTTTCCATGTATGCCTTTAAATACCAACTTGCTGTTATACCTCTGTATTATTATTAGTATTAACTAATGTTCCTTTGGCTGGAAGTCTCACTTTTTATGTTTGCCTGTAGGTATTACAAACCTTTTATTAGCTAGCGCATGCACTATTTTGCACAAGCACTTTGTTGTAATTCAGAATTTTTCTAGCTTTTGGGATACCTTGAACCTGCTAGCCATTCTAGAATAGATAAACAAATTATAAAATGTGGGTAGAGGTCCACAGTTCCTCTAGTACTATTGTTTTTAGTAGCCTTACAATATGATCACTAAGGGGGTTATTTATCAAAGTCTGGATTTATCTCAATATTTTTTTCTACAAACTCAGATCAAATCCGTTCGGGTTTTTTTGCACTTATTTATTATTACATTTTCCCGAAAATTTGCTTTGTGGGGAAAAAAAATCAGATTTTCAAAATTTTTCATCCGATTTTCAAGATTTTTTCAGGTTTTTTCACCAGAAAACTCAGTTTTCTGCCAGAAACTCCGAAAACTTTGGGGTATTGCGCACATCAAATCATTGTGACTTCTCCCATTGACTTATATGCAACCTCGACAGGTCTGCAATGCCAGATTTTCAGATTGTAACTTTTCCATCCTCGGGGTTTAATACATTTTTTAAAAGTCAGATTTTATAAAAAAAACACACATTTTTCATGATTTTTGCATTTACAGTTTAGAAAATAACCCCCCAAATTTTGGAAAGCCCCCTTACCAACTTAGTTCCCAAAATGTTTAGTTTCCAAAAAAATTAGATTACATATCTGTACTGTGCAAAGCACAGAAAGCAATTTATTAGATCTTTTGTGTTTGTGCTGAAAAAAAATTTAAGGTTTTAAATTTTCTTTCATTCAATTTATCTATATCCCTAATATCAGCCCCAAGTTATCCTTGGGGACCACAAGTACACCATTATATTTTTTGTTGTTTGAACAAATATAAATGAGTGAAAATGTACTGATTTGTCAGTTAGTTGATATGGTAGCACTGTTACTTCTGTTTCTCAAAATGTTATTTTTATGCTGTAAAACCAGACATTTTGGTAAATTGTGTTCCATGTTCAGCAGCACATCCCGTCAACAGCCAATAACAAATATTTTTTGCAGCACTGTCTCTATATAAATAATCAACACAATTCTCAAAAAAAAATACATTTCATTCATAATGGCATGATTATTGCAACACTACAGACTGTCTTCCTTAGTTGTTTCTTTAAACAGCAAGAGTTTAGTGAGTTTGAGAAAGGAAGTCTAAAGCATTGCCAGGTTGTTTTGCAATAAATGCAGTTTTATTCGTAAAACAAATGGAGTGCTGCAAAAGTCCTTCGTTTTTTGCATTTCAAAGCAAATAAACATCACACAGCTTTCTTTGTTTGTTCCAGTTACTGTATATAGCAACGGTTGGGTAAACATATGGCGCACTTGATTTTATAGCACTCCTGAGAAATCAGAGGCAACTGCAAAATGGTTGGGTAGGAAACATTAGCAGGCTATCTCACTGACATGATATTACTATTATGAATAGGTTATCCATTACAGTTCATTTTTTCCCACATGGGTGGTCATGTTTTTTTCTATTAGTCATTAATAAAACTAAATCTGACCACCTCAAACCTGACAATGCCCAAAAAAAATCGCTGAGGGGGCAATTTTAATCACAATGATCAATCACAACAGAAACTAAAAAAAATAAATTAATCAGTTCCAGGGGGAGGCAATTTATCAAGTTTGTGCATGTTTTTGTTTTTTCAAAAAAATCTCAAATCTGTGTTTATTTATTAAAAAACTTACATTTCAAAATTTGGATCATGCAAAAATTACTCAGACACAGTGGGGTCAATGTATAAATGCTTGTGCCTTCTGGCTTAAGAATTCAGCTACTAAAGTCAAACTCTTGCATGGTTTCTTCCATCAAATACCGCAGTTTCATGTCAATCTTTTTTTTTTTCTTGAGCAAGCTTTTCAAAAAAATAATAAGCTTGGCACCTAACAACCTGTGAAATCTGCCCAATGAATACATTTTGAAGTAATCTCAAAACTCAAACTCCCATTGACTTCTACATGAGATCACCCTCTTTCAGATACTGGATTTTTATATTAGTATTTGCGTGTCTTTTACAGTTAATACATTCTAATAATTGGCGTTTTGGAAGCTCAAATTTGAATTTGTGATTTTTGCCACAAAAAAAAACTTGGTAAAAAAGTCAAATTCGAATGTTGATAAATCTACCCCCTAGTACCATTGAGTTGATAAAAGGTCTATAAATTTGCTCATCAGACAAATATGCTATGAATATGAACATATTGATATTTCACTGATTGATTGTGAATTGATTAAACGTGTATATAGTTTTTGTAGACAGGTATGCAGAGTATTAAATATGGTATGTTAAAATAACTTTGCTTATTAAATCTACTATTTGTAAAGGAGAATTGGAACAGTAAAAAAAGTATTTGCATTTGCTTATAAAAGTATAGTACATTTAAACATAGAGTACATATTCCCTATTAAATCAAGTACAATTCATTAAGAATTTTGTGTGACTTCCATTATACATGAGAGTTGTATCTCTGCATTCTATTAGGCTGTGCCCAAGACTGGAAGTGGATATGTGGGTAAGGATGAGAGACATTAGACCATTAACAACTTAAGTAATGTAATTGGAATATTGCATCCAAACATGAGCGGGAAGCTCTCTCAAAACAGCTTGATTACGGTCAGTGTTTCAGTCATTCCCGGAAACTGCATCTGGTTGCAATGAAATTCCCTTGGGGGGCCTAAAGACTCAATGCAATAAAGCTGTCTATAGGACTTCTGATAGCTGCTCTCCATGAAGGTGATAGGCTCAGCAAATCCAAAACATATCACCTGACCAGAGATTATTTTAGGAGGCGACAGTCTGTGATCCACTTTCAATACATCAAAAGCATAAGCGTTCAGGCATATTTTATTTTAAAAAATGTATGATGTCTGTTTTAGCTTAAAACTAAATTCAAGTCTTCTCTCCTTTTAAGATTAGCTCTGCTCATTAGAGCACTGCTAATACACAACAGTCTTTCCCAATAAGGTTTGGGATAACTGAAATGTATATAGATATATATATATATATATATATATATATATATATATATTATATTATATATATATATATATTATATTATATATATATATATATATTATATTATATATATATATATATAAAACAAGGGAAAGTTGTGCTCACCACTAGTTTTTAAAATCATTAGGCGGGGGTGCAATGAGGCTGTGACCACAAAATACATATAGACAAATACAAGATTCCTCTGCAATCAACCCATTATCAATATATTTAAGACAGAGACATTTTGTGCATACTGCTACTGAAAAATGCCTTACCCTTTAAACAAAACAGGGATTGTTTGTCCATATATTGCAATATATTTAAGTTGGCCAACTACGTCAAAGTCATCCCATATCTGGCCAGTCCTTTGCTCAATTTTCATCTGATTCATTAAGAATTCTATTGCTTCATTATACATTTTTTAAAAGGGACGAATATGTTTTACCTGCAACTTATTTGCTGCTTTCAAAGTAAAACTCCCAAACTTGGCTGCCCTTTTATTAGACACCAGTGGGATCACCTGACTATAGCTGGGAAGAGTGGGAGCTACATCATGGAGCTGGTCACTGCTCCTGTATAACTATAACAAACAAGGGAAAGTTGTGCTCACCACTAGTTTTTAAAATCATTAGGCGGGGTGCAATGAGGGTGTGACCACAAAATATAAGTAAGGTAAAACGTATTTGTCCCTTTTATAAAATGTATAATGAAACCATAGAATTCTTAATGAATCAGATGAAAATTGAGCATAGGACTGGCCAGATATGGGATGACTTTGACGTAGTTGGCCGGCTTAAATATATTGCAATATATGGACAAACAATCCCTGTTTTGTTTAAAGGGTAAGGCATTTTTTTAGTAGCAGTATGCACAAAATGTCTCTGTCTTAAATATATTGATAATGGGTTGATTGCAGAGGAATCTTGTATTTGTCTATATGTATTTTGTGGTCACACCCTCATTGCACCCCCGATAATGGGTTGAGTGCAGAGGAATCTTGTATTTGTCTATATGTATTTTGTGGTCACAGCCTCATTGCACCCCCGCCTAATGATTTTAAAAACTAGTGGTGAGCACAACTTTCCCTTGTTTGTTAAAGTTCTACAGGCGCAGTGACCAGCTCCATGTTGTAGCTCCCACCCTTCCCAGCTATAGTCAGGTGATCCCACTGGTGTCTAATAAAAGGGCAGCCAAGTTTGGGAGTTTTACTTTGAAAGCAGCTAGTAAGTTGCAGGTAAAACGTATTTGTGCCTTTTATAAAATGTATAATGAAACCATAGAATTCTTAATGAATCAGATGAAAATTAAGCGTAGGACTGGCCAGATATGGGATGACTTTGACGTAGTTGGCCTGTTTTGTTTAAAGGGTAAGGCATTTTTCAGTAGCAGTATGCACAAAATGTCTCTGTCTTAAATATATTGATAATGGGTTGAGTGCAGAGGAATCTTGTATTTGTCTATACTGTATATATATATATATACCAGCAAACACTCACACTCAAATCCAAATCAACGCTGGGTGCTGGGGGTCAAAAGGTAATAAAGGCCCAAACTTGATAACGGCTCAAGCACGGGCCAAAACATTGGATGCACAAGTTTGATTCTTCACTGATTCTTCACTAAAAAAAACTGGAGTGCGGGCCCTTCTTAAACCATTATATATATATATATATATATATATATATATATATATATATATATAGACAAATACAAGAGGTCCTCTGCACTCAACCCATTATGAATATATTTAAGACATTGAGACATTTTGTGCATACTCCTACTAAAAAATTCCTTACCCTTTAAACAAAACAGGGATTGTTTGTCGATATATTGCAATATATTTAAGCTGGCCAACTACGTCAAAGTCATCCCATATCTGGCCAGTCCTATGCTCAATTTTCATCTGATTCATTAAGAATTCTATTGCTTCAATATACATTTTTAAAAAGGGAGTAGGCAGTGACCAGCTTCATGTTGTAGCTCCCACCCTTCCCAGCTACAGTCAGGTGATCCCACTGGTGGCTAATAAAAGGGCAACCAAGTTTGGGAGTTTTCCTTTGAAAGCAGCAGTAGTATAGTTTAGTAGTATATTTTAGTAGTATATAGTCCATTTTATCTAAACCAAATTATTTTTAAATTATTCCTTTTTCTCTATAATAATAAAACAGTACCTTGTGCTTGATCCAAACTAGGATATAAACCAAGCAGAACCAGTCTATTGGGTTTATTTAATATTTACATGATTTTCTAGTAGACTTAAAACATGACGATCCAAATTACGCAAAGATCCCTTATCCGAAAACCCTAGTTCCTGAGCATTCAATATAAAAAGTTGCAATCTCGTAAATATAAAAACTAAATAAATAAATAAATCTATATCTATATCTATATCTATATCTATATCTATATCTATCTATATATATATATATATATATATATATATATAGTGTAATTTGCTTTAGTTGCTAGTTCTAAGATCAATAAGACTGTAGTAAAATTGACATTCGTTTAATGTAATATGTGCATTTCTACACAGCTATGGGATCTATTATCCAGAATGCTTCAGACCAGAGGCTTTCACAGTTAAGGGGTATTAAAAAATAAATAAATAATCCCAACAGTATTGTATTGTCACCAAAGTAATCAAGTAGAGGGTAATGTTTTACTTACATTGCTGAATTATCTGCTTAGCATAGGGTCTATAGGAGATTGTTGTCTTGTAATTCAGAGCTTTCTGGATATCATGTTTTCAGAGATCCCATACCCTTAACTTTGCTCTTTGGATATTGATTGGATAGACTGGCAAAGTGTGTGTCCACAGCCAACTGGACTGCTGTGATTTGATTATGGACCTTAAGTCCAAATGATTGTGCCAGCATGATTTGACCTACCACTTGATCAAAACTGGCAAAGATAAGCTTGTTTGGGGACCTCAAATGCACAGGATGTCATTGATACCATCTGTTTATACATAAAAACAGACAGCTGCTTTAACATCTACTGTATCATATCTTTAAAAACAATTTTTATGTCCCTATATATTCAATAGCTATTGAAAACTCTGCTTTGTCTACTGTTTTCCCAGTTTATTTAGATTTTCAGCCAATCTCTCTGCTTTTCTCTCTGCTACATCTTATCTTAATTGTACTTATATATAAAATACTGTATGCAATATAATTTATATAAACAAGCATCAATAAATACAGGTAAATGAAGGCTCCATTTATCATTGCCTTATATATGTCATATCACATGAGACTGATATTTAAAAATTGTATTAAGAGATTCTGTCATGATTTTTATTTCTAAATTACACTGTTTACACTTAAAAGTAGAGAGGGGTGTATGTATGGATGCTGGGTTTTCATTTGGAGGGGTTGAACTTGATGGACTTTGTCTTTTTTCAACCCAATTTAACTATGTAACTGCAAATAATTCACTCTACAATATAAAATTTCATTCCTGAACCAGCAAGTATATATTTTTTAAGTTGCAATATTGATGTGTAGGCAGCCATCTCAGGTCATTTTGCCTGGTCATGTGCTTTCAGAAAGAGCCAGCACTTTCGGATGCAACTGCTTTCTGGCAGGCGGTTGTTTCTCCTACTCAATGTAACTAAATGTGATTACTATTGAGTGCTATTCTTAGATCTACCCAGGGAGCTGTTATCTTGTGTTAGGGAGCTCTTATCTGGTTACCTTCCCATTGTTCTGTTGTTAGACGGCTGGGTGGGAAAGGGAGGGGGGTGATATCACTCCAATTTGCAGTGCAGCAGTAAAGAGTGACTCTAGTTTATCAGAGCACAAGTCACATGACTGGGGGCAGCTGGGAAACTGACAATATGTCTAGCACCATGTCAGATTTCAAAATTAAATATGAAAAAATCTGTTTGCTCTTTTGAGAAATGTAAAATTCTGCTGGATGAAAAAAAACAAGTTTTCCTATGACAGCATCCCTTCAAATCCTTAAAACCAAGGGTTTGTCAGGTGATGGATGGATCGTCAAGTGGCACAGGTACAGGTATTTTGAAAAATGTGTCAGTTCTTTAAACATTTCCCTGAGAAATGGAATCCTTTGGTAATCCCAGTTTGATGTTTGATAAATTAGCCTTTAAAATGTTCCTGTTGTGCATAACTGTATCTCTTGTGTATCTCTTGTCAATGCAATCCATGCACATGTGTTTCAGTGGTTACTGTGGTTCTGTAAGCATATGCAGTATATACAATATGCTAAAATATAATGGTAAGCCTGTCACAACAAACTGCATAAATTAGCCCTACATTGTATTGAAAAATACTTTCCTTGATATTATTTTCAGCAGCTAAATATGCAAAATTGGATTGCATAATATGGGATTTATGTTATGCTGGGTAATTGATTTTTAGGCAGACTTCAAAGACAGCTGTGTGTGGCTCTAGACATTCCAAAGCCATTCCATCGTTTTACTTTAAAATCAATAGGAAAGTACCAGGATAAAAGGCAAAATCACTTATTTTGATTTATCTAACGCATTGTTGAGTTGACAGCACAATTCTAATTTCACATCCATGTTTTCCTAGTATTAGTATATGCCTATGCTTGCAAAGGGAAAGAAGTATTGTTTGTTGAGTATATAAGGGAAACTAATAACTACAAGTTAAAAAAGGGCAACATTTTATGTACCTCAATACTTTGAGAAAGCTTCTATTTTTTTCTTTTTGGCGTTGGGGAAAAATTTTATTGATAGGTTGTAAAGAATAACATTTTCATCAGTTAACACTCTCTCTGAAGTATATTCATTTATTGGGCAGTTCTTATACAATAAGCAGGGCCACACATTTTAGTCTAGACATTTACCCCATACCAGTTTTTAATTTTCAATCAAATATTCATACATTGCCTAAGTAGTACATTGAAGTACATTTGCATTGCATGCTCTTTATGTTGTGCATATGAGAAGCCACAAAGGGTAGCCTATGATTAAGGGAAGGTGTTCCAGAAACGCGTAAGGCCTATGTATTTCCACAGTGCCCAGCAATAAAAAACCTGTTTCTTATCGGAGTGCCTTCCATCTGTTCGTGTATACATTTGTGGCAGTGGGGACACTGTGGACTGAGCACCCAACATCACAGGGAAGCAGCCAAGTGGTGGTGAGTTGAAGCGGTCCTAATTGGTGTTGTTGAGATTACTGAGAAGCCACAAAATCACATATAGATAGCAGGCCTGAGAAACCCTGAGAAAGTTAAGCTAGAGATGTACCATATTCAAGAGTAAACTCTTAAATCTAGAAATCAGCAGCAATTGGCTGACAATTTGCTATTTTTTTGCAGTGTAGAGATCCATAGGGTTAAGTTTCCCTAGGGTCTGAAAATCCCACATGGTTGGAAATACTGTGGCCAGCTAAGTTTTGGACCTAAATTAGATAATGGAGGCAGAACAAGTCTTTTGTCCCTGTGCAGTGAGCCCTGGTAGATTCCAGATTTGGCCAGAAGGTGTTACTGTTGAGCCATATCTTCATAAAGCTGAGCTGCCATATGCTCAGTCTAAGTCTACTTACTAGTTTCACTTCAAGAGGGAGTCTGGACACTGAGCAAAGATGTAAGGGCCTGAGGAATTTAGAGGCCTATAGAGGGTTTTGGGGCAAGTATAGTGGAGCTCGACCTGGATGGAGATAGTCTGGAGCTTGAGGCAACAGAGAACCCTTAAGGAGCTGTCTGTCGATGGATTCCAGTAACAAGGTTATCTGTGTGCTAGCACTTTGGATAGTGCTGGGAGATTGTCTTGCATATCTGAGATGCTGTGGATGCCTGTACCAGCTCTGTCTGAGCCCCTTGGTTAACTTTCTGCCTGAGGGAGGGTATTAACAGGCTCTAGCATGTGTCCCCTATGTGAGGACAGGTGTTGTCCATGGGAGCATCTACCTTTGTTCATCTAGAGAGGTATTTGGGCAGGTAGCACTACCTGCGGAAAGTTAAAAGCTCTTGGGGGAAAGGGTATGTGACTGTCTTTATCCATCCAGAGGAGAGTATGAAAAAATTGCATTTTGCCATTTTCCTTTGCTTATATAAAGTTTATCGGTTTCATTGCAACTGTGTGTTAATTTTTCCCAGTGGCATCACCCTTAGGTGTATTCCTGGATTCCACTAGGTGGAGGCACTGCCATTGATAGAAATTCCCTGTACCCTTTCATATAGCAAAGGTTGCCAGAATTGAATCTAGTTCTTTCTAATTTGTTTATTAATAGCATAGGGGAGGGTTTTTTCAGTAATGTATCAGTGTTTGCAGATGAAAAACCATGCAGCCCAATGGGATATAAAATGGTTCAAGACACTTATACCATTAATAGGATTATGTTTGGCAAATCTATAATGGAAAAGGACCTTGGAGTCCTTGTAGATAATAAACTTGGCTGTAGCAAGCAATGTCAGCCAGCAGCAAGAGCAAATAAGGTATTGTGTAGTATTAAAAGGGTTATTGATTCACAGGAGGAGGGGGTCATACTTCCACTATACAAAGGCCCCATCTAGAATATGCCATGCAGTTTTGGTGCTTTAGTTTTAGTGCTCATATTGGATATGAATGGACAAGTTGGGGTTATTCACGCTGGAGAAGAGGCACATAAGGGGTGATTTAGAAGGGGACCATATAATAAATTGTCTAATGCTTTATTCACTAGTGGGTCCTTCTACCGATTAGAAGAAAGTAGGTATCATCTTAAAATTTGCAAAAGGATTTTTTTACCGTAAGAGCTGTGAAGTTGTTGAACTGATGATGGCTTTGATGGCTTTTTAGCAATCGAGAAAATACAGGGTATGGAAATTAGCTGTTACAACAAATTAGATTAAGGGACTAGTCTTATTGGAATCTTGGGGTCAGGCAGGATTTTTTTACTCAACTTGGAACTGTTGCCTCAGTAACATTTATTGGATTATCGAATAAAAACCAGTATCAAACAGCCTGAAACTATCGAGAATCCTAAAGATATAAAACATGTTCCAATTCTTAAAGGAACCATCTGCTATTGACTTCTACATGATTTAGACAGGTTTTAGCTGGAGTATATTTGGATTCGATTTTTATCTGCTTCAGAGAGAAATAATTCCCGAATAATTGTAGTTTCTTTTTTTCCTCAGAAACAGTTGAGGTTTAATAAACAGGCCCCAAAAAGTCGATTTTTGAAACCATGACTAAACTCACAAACACTAAAACCACAAATGTAACTGATTTATTAAAAGATCCCTCTGATTTATTAAAAGTGTTTTGTTTGCAGAATTGACAGCCAAGAAAAGTCATATGCATACATATTTGTGGGATCTCTACTGGCTACAAAATTTTTGGAAAGTAAATTCCAAAATGGCTTTGCTTTAAAGGGGCTGAAACCAGAAAGTGTTGGTGGGTGAGTCTTATTATAACAGTAGGTTTGGCTTATAATTGTGGGAATGGCTTGTTTTTTAGCTTGCTCGATTGTGGGCAGAATACATAGCATTGTTCTGCTTTTGTTCACCCCAATTCAAGCTCTGGACAGGATAAATGATAATGTTCAAATAGGCCCAGCATGCACAGCAATTTAAAAGTGACTGTGGAGGGGGAATATATGTGCAGCAGACCCTGTGGTCCTAGCCCCATGTCCCCCAGACCCTACAGCAAACTTAGAGTCTGGTGCTCAGCGCTGGATTTCAATGTCGGGCGCCCCTAGGCCGAGCGGTCCGACCAGGCAGCCGCGCGGTCCTAGCGCCCACCTCACCTCCCCTTCCCAGCGCGCCGGCGCAGCTGCTGTAATTGTATGGGGACGCACACGTCCCCATAATGCGGCTGGGCGGCATGCTGCCCCTATTTTTTTGCCGCCCTAGGCCCGTGCCTATGCGGCCTTGCCGCAAATCCGGGCCTGCTGGTGCTTCTATAGTTAAACCAGTGACAAGAGCTTTAAACACAAGGGGGCAAATTTACTAAATCGCAAAGTGACTAATGCAAGAAAAAATTCGCTCTAGCGGTACTTCACTCACTAACACCTGCGAATTTGTGCTCTGGCAAATGGATGCAACTACACAAATTCACTAAGATGCTGATTTTACTGAAAGTTACCTTTTGCATCAGACTTGCCTTCGCCACCTCAGACCAGGCGAAGTGCAATAGAATAGATAGGACTCAAAAAATAGTTGAAAACTTTTCTAAGTCTCAAAAAATGCTGGCGTCTTTTCCTTTTTCAGGGTGATAGGCTGTTTTTGGGGTAACCGGCTTCGTCCCTACATTTCCTAACATATACATTGGGCTCATGTGTAGGACAATATAACAACTTTATTTTCTTTTATTAAGGTTTCCCAGGCTTGTGTAATGTAATGTATTTGCTGCAACATATACCTCCATTCAACTTTAACTTCCAGCCGTATGCAAATTAGGCAACCCTAGTGCAACTTCACTGTTTGGCGCAGTAACGCTAGCGCCAAACGCTGACAAATTTTCGGAGGTTAGTGAATTTGCCCCAAGATGTATTGCCAGGGCTACAGTATGAAAAACCCAGGAGAACTGAGGCCTCCTCTGCAGCACAGATTTAATACCCAGAAAACAATTGGACTCAATATGGGCCAGCTGAATGTTCATGACTGAGGTATTTGTTCAGTTCCCCTTAACCTGCCCATGGCATTGATAATAATTGTCTGTTTTTTCCTGGTATTAATGCATTACCTACAATCTAAAGCATCATAATGTTGTTTAGAAGCCAAACTGCTAGTGCTAACATTAATATTGCGGTGACTTGAATATGACACTTGTTTATTTTTTTAATTTTTAACCAAGTGTAGAGATGTTCTGTGCCTTTCATCCCTGATTTGTATCCGGTCTCTGCCTTTTCTTGTTACTTTCCTTATAATTTGTCATGATGAGGAGTTGCTTTGTTTTAGTGATTTATAACAGAGGTCAAGTCAGCGCTGCATTTAACACATCACTTTGTGCTCAAAGGCAAAGTAATGTGTCTCCTTGAAAATGGTGCTAATTTATCATCACTTGAAAATCAGGCTTGCTCATGTTAACAAATTTAACTACCACTTACAGTATGTATATTTGTCTCTTCAGGTCATTAATATAGAATGTGTTGACTGAGCAAGGAACAGCGCACACACATTCACATTAAAGAAATAATCCCACTGAAAACAAACATTCAACACAAACTTTTTATTGGAGGGGAATGCTAGGTGCTGCAAAAACGATACATTAAAATGATTCATCCTTTCAGTTCTTAGATTTTATTAAATTTCTCCAGTGTCTTAAATATACTGCTCATTTGTACCACATGGCTGTATAATAATTTGTGAGTTCCGTGGCAGGTTGATACATGATCAGTCTAATAATGATAATTAGATCAGTGGGGGAGTGACAGAGAACAATTCATGAGGAATGGTAAAGTTAGTATGGTGCTTGGTGCTCCTCTAGGAGTGAAGGAAAACATGAAAGTGATCAGAACTGGTGACAAATAGAAATGGCAGGCAAACAAATGTGAACATAAATAGTTTTATTTATATATATGGAGTTTACCATACCAGCATAAAAACAATTATACAAAGAACAGAGACAATTTCACAATGTTTTGGGGGCTGACTTTTTCAAGTTCCTGCAGGGGCCATATAATTTAGCTTATATATATATATATATATACATACACTGTAACATAGTAAGTAAAGTTGAAAGACCCACGTCCATCAAGTTCAACCTTTTAGTTTTTTTTAATCTGCCTAACTGCTAGTTGAGGAAGGCAAAAAAACCCATCTGAAGTCTCTCCAATTTGCCTCAGAGGGGGAAAAAAATCCTTCCTGACTATGGCAATCAGACTAGTCCCTGGATCAACTTGTACTATGAGCTATCTCCAGCATCGATTCTGGGGCTGCTGCCGCCCCCCTCCTTTCCGCACTTAAAAAATTAGCGTTGGAGCAGGTCTAAGGGGGCAGTGTCGCTAGTGCATTAAGCGCAATTGCACTCTCTGCTCTAGCGGAGTTGAATTTCCGGGTTAAAACCTGGAAGTTCTGCTCTTAAAGTTACAAGAGGCAGCTTATTGCCACCCCTTGTAACTGGCCACTTCATACCGCCTGAGGCAAGGATCTCACCTTGCCTCATGGCAGAAGCGGACCTGGCTATCTCCCATAACCCTGTATTCCCTCACTTGCTGAAAAGCCATCCAACCCCTTCTTAAAGCTATCTAATGTATCAGCCTGTACCACTGATTCAGTGAGAGAATTCCACATCTTCGCATCTCTCACTGTAAAAACCCCCTTCCGAATATTTCGATAGAACCTCCATACTTCTAATCGGAATGGGTGACCTTGTGTCAGCTGGAAAGACCTACTGGTAAATAAAGCAGAGAATGTCCCATTAACAACCACCCTCTGTACCCGATCCTGTAGCCAGTTTCCTATCCATGTGCAAATGACTTTATTAAGCCCAACAGACCTTAGTTTAGAAAGCAGTCGTTTGTGGGGCACAGTATCAAACGCTTTGGCAAAATCCAAATAGATCACATCTACTGCCCCCCCCACTGTCCAACATCTTACTTACCTCATCATAAAAAGCAATCAAATTTGTCTGTAGGTCATATAGACACACACAAACATAATTTATACAGTATATATAACCTCTACTGTACAATATAAGGATATTAGAAGCCTTTGAGTGGTTCCATGACCATTTTATACAGGTAATGGAACGCCAAGGTGACTAATAATGACATATTTTATAACAGTGGTATATATATAGATATATATATATATATATATATATACAAAGTAGACAAGGAAAAAGGCAGCACTCGTTTTTCCTTGTCTACTTTGTATATGTATGGGAAGCCCACGGAAGTTTCCCTAAAGGCGCTGCACCAACCACACTTGTTAAGCTGAGGATACGGTGAGTGCTGCTAAATACTTGTCTTATATATATATATATATATATATATATATACACACACACACACATATATATATATATATATATATATATATATACATATACACACACACATATATATATATATATATATATATATATATATATATATATATATACATATTTATGGAAAACAATTTAAAACCACACAATTACCAATCAAAACCACACCCTGCAAAATGGGTTTTGAATAGTCAGGAAATACCACCATATGGTGCAGAAGAAAAGCAGAAATCTTAGAGGCCCGATTATTATAGGTTGAATTTTATTGGTATTAAAAAGTACAAATGAAAAAACTCTGAATGATGTGCTAAAAACCTCAGAAACCTCTAAAAAGTTATTTTTCTTAGTGATGGGCAAATTTCTACTGTTTCACTTTGCCGATAAATTTGCAAATTTCCCACAAAATTTTTGAAACTGTGAAAAAATTCTTGAAAAATAGCAAAATTGGAACGGAATCAAAAGTTTTCACGAACAAATCAAGCAATTTGAACATTTGCATGGAAAAATTGAGCAATTAGAATGTTTTCACTATAAAATCAGGCAATTCTAACATTTTCACTGAAAAATCAAGCAATTCGACCGGTTTCACTAAAATCGAGCAATTCAAATGTTTTCACTACAAAATCGAGCAATTCGAACATTTCACGGAAAAATCGAGCAATTGGAATGTGTTTATGAAAAAAATCGGAAATTGACACCAGCGAATTTTCACCGGTGAATTGTTGCGAATTTATTCGGCGGCGCTAAAACATGGAAATTTGCCGCGAATTTGTGCCAGGCCAATTTATTCGCACATCAGTACAGACAATTACTATTTATAAGTGTAATTTATATTTGTCAAAGTTTTGTATTCTATTTTTTCATGGTTTTTACACTTCATTAATCTCTACCTTAAGAGAAATTAAAAACACAAATGGGTCTTTAAGGAGCGCTTGAAAGTTTGGAAAGAAGGAGAAAGCCTGACAGCTCGAGGCAGAGAGTTCCAGAAAAAGCAGAAGCCTGAGAGAAGTTTTGTAGATGGGAATGGGCGTGATGAGATGAGAGGAGAAGCGAGGCGAAGGTCAGAAGCAGAGCGAAGAATGCATGAAGAAGAGTATTTCGAGATCAGAGATGAAATATAAGGAGGGGCTTCATTGTTAAGGGCCTTGAATGTGAGTGTTAGTAATTTGAATTTGATTCTAGAGGAGATTGGGAGCCAGTGAAGGGACATACATATGGGAGCAGCTGATGTTGAGCAGTGAGATAGATGAATGAGTCTAGCAGCAGTATTTAGAACAGATTGGAGTTTTAAGGAGCGCTTGAACGTTTTGGAAAGAAGGAGAAAGGTGACTTGTTGGAATACCTGTGAGGAGAAGTTGCAGTAATTGAGGCGGGAGATGATAAGAGAATGAATGTGTTTTGGTTGATTCTGAACTGAGATATGGTCGTATTCAGATAATGTTGCGCAGTTGAATACGACAAGATTTTGCTGTGTTTGTATGTGTGGTGAAAAAGACAGATGCAAGTCAAGTATAACTCCTAGGCAGCGTGCCTCTGTGGTGTGCCTGTTTTTGAAAGATTCCGTTTCAGGTGGCGCTGTGACATTAAGGAGGAGACAGCAGAGAGACAGTCTGTAATATGGGAAAGGACAGAAGGAGAGAGGTCAGGAGTAGACAAGTAGAGTTGGGTGTAATCAGCATAAAGGTTATACTGAAGTCCATATGCCTGAATATGTTTTAAGTCTAGTGAAGAAGTATAGAGCGAGAGGGCCTAGAACAGAGCCTTGAGGAACTCCGACAGAGAGAGGGAAGTTAGAAGAAGTAGAGTTAGAGAAGGCAACTTTAAAGGAATGGTGAGACAGATAAGATGTAAACCATGAAAGAGCAGTGACACGAATGCCAGCTGAGTATAGAATGTCAAGGAGGAGTGTGTGGTCAACTGCGTCAAAGGCTGCTGAGAGATCTAGAAGGATTAGTACGGAATAGTGACCTTTAGACTTTGCCAGTAGAAGATCATTGGTTACTTTGGTGACCTTTAGAAAATACTAAATCAAACAAATATAAATCATAATCAAAACATTAAATACAACAAAACATCAAACATGTTATGTTTTATTGCTGTATAAATTACATTGATTAATGTATGAGAGTCCTGCAGTGGGTCAGATACCAGCGGGTACCATATCCAACCAGGTTTGATAGACTTGTTATCTTGGAAAGGATGCAAATGATAAACTCTTTTATTTGAATATCAGATGTGTTTCACCAGTGTTTGCTGGATGCGTTTCACCTGACAAGTACACAGCCACCAGTAGACAAGAAGTCTCTGCACTGATTTCAACTTATTATTTTAACCAGTAACTTGTACAGTAAGTCCAATGGTTTCGTCTAGAGAATGACAAGGCCTAAATCTGTAACTAATAATACTGTACCTAAATCAATAACTCACCACCAGTTAAAGCAACCGTTGTTAATAATAAATCCCTGGTTTTAAACATGTTCATTATTGAGCTTCAGGAGTGTATGAACTAACTAGACCCCTAAGACTCCTATATTAACAAACAGGACCCCTAAGTCTCTTATATTAACTAACTAGACCGCTGAGTCTAAAGGTGGCCATAGACATTACTATTAAAATCGTTCCTGGATAAGATCTTTCCAAGCAAGATCGTTTGTTTCATTACACACATGTAGAGCTGAATCGTCAAGTATACAGGTAAAAACAATAGAGTTCTACCTGTATCTGTCAATTCAGTCCTAACAATGGCCATGGCCAATGTCCGGTGCCTTCATATGCCCTTTATCGGTCGGCTTGTCTCCCACCATACACACACCGAATATCGAACCAAAATTAGTTTTGTACAATATTATCGGTGTGCCTATGGTCAACTTAAGCCTATTCTGAGCCAATTTTGTAATTTTATTCCTGGCAAAATACCACCAATCTTAATAAGGCTACTAAGCAAATCATTTGGTTTACTATATTGTTACTGTGCTATTGTTATCACCTTCAATCTTTACATTTCAAATAATAAGCTGAAACTTGTGATTTGTGTGTCTGTGCTTCTATGGGTTCCCCATGCTTTTCATAGAGTGGAAGGGGGACGTTTAATAAGTTTGACTGCCACTTTAAAAGCCCCCAATGAAATGATGTCTAGGTCTCTACACCTAGACAGTAAATCAGCTTTGCAAGTACAGTAGAACCCTTGCAGCTGTCAGGGCCCAAAGGCTCCGGTTGGGATATACAGACCAAGGAGGAAGTAGCAGGCACCAAACACAGTTTGTGGTATCCAAGGGGTTAAGAAGTTTAGCATAGTGAAGTCCAGGCAAGGGTCAGTTCAGGCAGCAAGGATTCAATAGTCAGTGAAACAGGCCGAGTTTAGGATCAAGAACCAAAAATTAGAAGCATAGCGCACCCAGGAACACACAAGGTAGAACCTATAATCGGGCATGGTTCAGGAGTCTTTGGCTCCTATTTAAAGGAGATTTTCTTGTGCCAAAACGGATGTGCTGATGCCACGGGTCACTTCCTGGTGTTGCACGTTAATGATGCACGTTTCATGATGATCATGCGGCAAAACATCATAGCGTGATGCGCCTGGCCCCTGGGTGCCGCCATCTTACCTGCGGTGCCAAAGAGGAAAGCAGCACCACCGGGCGTTCCTTACAGCACCACTGTATTTGTTGCAAGGATTCTCCCAAGCAAAAGCTCACACCTTCTTCGGTGCTGCAACTTTCATTGCCTGATATTTAGGATTGTTGGGTATATCACCTCTTGTGAAATTAAATGCTGCGATGCTCATGCAATTTTGATTTCAGCCAAATGGAGTAAATTACAAGAGGCTATTCAGCCCAGAGACTTCATTCTCTCAGTGTATGTGTCATTTTCTAGAAGGGATCTTCATTTTGGTTTTCTGTGGATCTCAGTATAAAATTTTGAAAACATCATTATGAATGCCAAGGTTAAATACAATTGCTTTTATCAGTAATCTTTTCTCTAAGAAATCATCTGAATCTCAGGAGCACCTCCACATCCTTATACAGATTCAGAGAGGCTGATTCAAAACTTGGGTGGGATTTAAATCATCAAAATCTTTTTTAGAGCAAGCATGTGCAATAAATATATGGTACCCACATGTATATCATGGAACTGCAAAATTCTATTACAAGCCAGACATGTACACTTTATTGGTCAACATGTACTTGAATACAGTCAAGATTTGTAGATAAATGGAAGAGCACATGTGTAAGGAAAATATCTAGAGGAAACGTTGCACATTTGTGTTTTATAAGGGAAGATGTTTGAAAAAAATAAAAGCAAATTTTATAGACAGCAGATGATTTAATTCCAGTCGTAATCCTGTCATAAGGGATTTGCTTTGCAACATTTGGGACTTACTGTTACACAATCACTCACAACTCTCTGATGTTCCATTTAATGAACATCTTTTTTACATATGTTTTTTTCCCCCAAAGTGAACTTTCCTTTTTCAATTTTGTGTTGGTATGTTTTATGGAAGACCATGGTAAGCTTCCCTATGCCTGTTACACATTTTTTGAATCAACAGTTAATGCAGTCATTCTCTCGGAATTTTGAAACTGTTAAATCCTATTACATCTGTAATATAACCACTTGCAGAATAAAATATCTTTGAATATGGAATGTGCTGTGAAGCTGGAAACTACACTGCCTTATTTAATCTTTTATCTGAATTTATTAATAAGAATATAAGTAAATAATGGAAAACCTTACATAAGGTGAATTTATAAAAGGAATCCTTAAAGGGGAACTGCCACCAATTTATAGTATTGCACAAACCCTTTGCCCTCTAGTAATTGTTATCTAGGCAGATTAATTGCTACAAAACAATCCAGTTTCTATCATTTTCAGAGTGGGTATGTTGCTTCCTTACACTGAACGTCATTGCCTGAATACAAATAATATCCAGTGATTTTGTATGGAAGGAGCACACCTATGGCCAATGCCTTTTTAATCCTTTTATTGCAGCAGAAAAAACAGCACAAGCTTTCGGAGGATCCCCACTTCCTCAGGTGCAATCCATACAAAGTCACTGGATACTATTTGGTTTCTGAAGCAGCCAGGAAGTGTATGCACCCTTGATAATCAAGTAAGTGTTGTGCTGAGGAATTTTGTATTGAACTGAATACAAATAACCCATTCTACCAGCACTTCAACTTCTCTTACAGCCTTAAATCAAGTGGTGGCCAAGGCCAAGAGGTGTAACTACATTGGAAGCAGACCCTGCAGTTGCAGGGACAACCCAGGAGGGTTCAGTAAGGTCCTAATTAATGATTAATTTCAATATCGTTTGGTAGAATAAGTCAACTTACCAATATTTTTGGAATGTAAATTGAATTTTCTGTGGGGCCCAGTAACATCTATTAATTTTACAGATAGCCCATGATTTATACAAGATTGCAGTAGACCCATTCTTTTATGTGCATTGTAGTTCATCCATGACCCTCCTTGCAGTTTGATTAGACTTCCTCTAATGTTATGTCACTGCTCACATAGGTGCACACCGATGTGTTTATAGTTGTTAAGGACGTGCACTCTCTTGGATTCAACTTAAAACAAAAAATTCTTTATTTCACATACCACTTGTGTAAGGTCCTAATGTTGACTAAAACTTGGACACTAGCAGTATGTGAAATGAAGAGTTTTTTGTTTTAAATTGAATACAAGAGAGTGCTGGTCCTTACCAACCATATGCATATGTAACCAACCATGCAACTCAACAGATGATTTGGAGATGAGTGACTTGGAGATGTGTGTGTGTTTTTATATATTTATTGAACTGTATGATGTATAGTTACTGTGAAAAGCTTAAACCTGGAAATGAAAAATGAAATTAAAATAAAATCTAGTCCCTGGTCTAAGAAAAGTAAGGTTGTAAGGCTGGAACTACACCATGCGAGGAGACGGATACGGTGAATATAAGGTAGGTAATAGAAATGTCGGACCTTGTCGCTGCGTGCATCCGACACTGTTATGTTTTGGATAGCCAAGGATGAGTAGAGTATAACAGTGCTTTATTAGCAGGCTCTCATGCAGGCATTACACAACAGTAACTTTCACTTGTAAGCTGTCAGGAAGTATGCACAGTATAAGTCTGGGCACAGTGACATCTACAGGCCATTTGTATAAACACCACATATTCTCCCTGTACTAGGAAAGCATTTGGGCAAATGTAATAAACAAGAACAATGCATCTTAAAGTAATAATATACATTCACATCACATAGTCCTGGGTCCATGCAGGTAGTTTTCTGATTCTCTTAGTACGCCTTATAGGTTCACTTTCTTGAGGTCCATTGCAGTTGGCATCAGGAGTAGGAAAATGTCCTTCATCAAATGGAGCTTCTCCAAAGTCATATTTAACAGGAGCAAGACGACTTGCATTCCATATGCGACCATCAGACAGTTGATATGAGTATGGTCCTGATGGCGTCTCACTTCAAGTGATGTAGTAAATTTAGATTGTCCTTGTTTCAGTATTCCTGGTTTCTTAATTCTGACTAAAGATACAGGTTGAAAGTGTACTTCTCTTGCACCACATTTTTTGTCAGTATAAGCTTTGCATTTGGCTTGTTGACGTTTCACAATGTCAGCAGTAGAATTTGTAGGCACAGTATTTTGTGGAAGTTTGATGTCTGCAACATGTAACTTAGTGCGCATCTGTCTGCCATATAATAATTCAGCTGGAGTTGATTGGGTTGTTGCATGGCACGTTCAGGACCACCATCAGAAATCACAGGGCCCCATATGGCAAAATTTCCTGGGCCCCCTGGGCTGCGCCCACTGCAAGCCCCACCTACAGGTCCGCCCTCCCGACCCCACAGGTCCACCACCCACTACACAGTAAAAAACAAAAAAGAATATTGGTGGTTAGGGTTCCCACATGTTAATAAAAAATAAAAAGATATTGGTGGTCAGGGCCCCCCATAAAAAAAGGGCACCCCCATTACAAAATATTGGTGGCTAGGACCCCACATGAGAAAAAAAAATTGGTGTCCAAAATTGGTGGCCAGGGCACCTTAAACGTCCATGCCTTCCCGAAGTCAGCAGCTCTCAGAAAGATGGGGGGCCCAGCTTACCCTCGGGCCCCCTACAACTCTACCCCCTGTCCCCCCCCCCTGATGGCTGCCCTGGGCGCGTTGCTCTGTAGTTATGTAGGAACTCTGTTGTAAATACTTTCCAAAATTTCCCAGTAAGATTTGCTGTCTGTAGTGCTTCTTTCAGACTTCTGTTGAATCGCTCGATTTCTCCATTTGCTTGTGGGTAATACACTGAAGATTTCCTATGCACAATATTCCTCTCTCTCAGAAAGAATTAAACTCAGATGAGACAAACTGTGGTGCGTTGTCTGATATTAACTCCTTTTGATTACCTTCTCTGCTGAAGACTGTAGACAGAAATGTTATCACTGTAGGTGGTGTTCTATGAGAAACAAATGCAATTTCTGTCCATTTACTGTAATAGTCCATCAAGGTTATAGCAAATCTACAGTCTATAGGAGCATCTGTAAAAGGACCGACAATATCAGTAGCAAGTTTTTCCCATGCTGAATCAGGAAATGGTACTGGTTTTACATCTGGTCTCAACTTAAGTTTGTGTACAAAGTTCTTTGCACAACCCAGTGAAGTGTTGCTTTGTGGTGAAATTTTAGACACTGGCTGTGTGGCAGGCACTGGTGCTGTAGTAATGAGACCATCAACTAATTGTAGGTTTAATGCAACAAAGAGATCCCTTCCAATTATAGCAGTACCCTTATTCACAATGTAAAAGTCACATTTTGCAATATTTGATTCAAATTGTACAGTCACTGGCAAGCAACCAAGCACAGGGATTGGATCCTTTAAGTAACTGACCAGTTTCAGGGCAGGTGCAACGAGCGGATCTTTTGCAAAGTATTTCAAGAAGATATCCTTTGGTAGTATAGAAACAGCTGAACCTGTATCAAGCATCGGGTTAATGGAGTGTCCCTTGTCAGCAGAAGCAGTACTGACACTGTGCATATAAACTTGTCTGGAATAAATGTACCAGCTTTATCCACACTTAATACTGTGACATTTGTAGTAGTGACTTCATGAACATCTTTACAGAACTACGGCAGATCTTAGAAAAATGTCCTACTTTTGTGCATTTGCGGCACCGTTTAGCTTTTGCAGTGTGTTGTGTTGAACCACAGCGAAAACAGTATTTTCTATTTGTATTTGCTACACGGTTTTGCAGTGTAGGTGAATCCCTTTCCTTAGCACTGTATTTTGCCTGTGACTGTGCATTATTAGGCCACAGTGTTGAATTCACAATCTGTACATTCCCAGCAGTTCCCTGACAGAGTTTTAGTCTCTGCCACTGCTATTTCAATTTGGCTAGCATCTGTAATAGCCTTTGCAAGGGTTAAATCCTGCTCTAGGAGTAGTCTCTCTCTAATGCGAGGTGAGTTTGTTTTTTCCACTATTTGGTCTCTTAGCATTTCATCTGTTAGATTCCCAAACTCACAGGTAACAACCAGCTCTCTCAAAGCTGCTATAAATTGTTCTGTGGATTCGCCATTACGTTGTCCACATTGGCAGAATTTATATCTTTCAGCAACCACATTTACTCTTGCACGAAAAAGTTCTTTATAGCAGTAGGGATGTAGCGAACTGTTCGCCGGCGAACTAGTTTGCGCGAACTTCGACTGTTCGCGTCCGCCGCAAGTTTGCGAACGTCGCGCGACGTTCGCCAATAGGCGTTCGCGTCAAAATCGTTCGACCATTCGATCGCTAAAATCGAACGATTTTCGTTCAAATCGAACGATCGAAGCCATTGGATTGAATGAAATCATTCGATCCAATGGCTTCGATCGTTCGATTCGAACGAAAATCGTTCGATCGAACGATTAAAATCCTTCGATCGTTCGAATCGAACGATTTTCGGATGTTCGAAGTTCGCGAACTGTTCGCATTTTTTGTCGGTGTTCGCGAACACATACACGGCGGTTCGCTACATCCCTATATAGCAGTAAGTGCAGTTTCATAAGTATCATCAGCTAATGGTAATGTATAGAATATATGTTGTCCCTCTGCTCCCAGGCAGTGAATAAGTAAAGCATGCTTTCTAGCAGCAGAAATCTCCCCTTGGTCAGCAGCAATAATGTAATTTTCAAACATACGTATCCCAGCAGTAAAAGGTATGGTAGGCTCATCAGGGTTTGGAAGAAAAGGTGCAGGCTGCTGCAGAGGTAGAAGAGCCATGTCGTCGTCAATTTATATGTTTTGGTTAGTAGAGGATAAGTAGAGTATAACAGTGCTTTATTAGCAGGTTCTCATGCAGGCATTACACAACAGTAACTTTCACTTTTAAGCTGTCAGGAAGTATGCACCGTATAAGTCTGGGCACAGTGACATCTACAGGCCATTTGTATAAACACCACAGACACGACTGTCGGATGAAGACGCAACAGGCAGCATTCGCATCCGTCAGTCAGGTCATGTTGGATGCATGCAGTGACAAGGTTCGACATTTCTATTTCTTACCTTATATCCACCGCATCCGTCTCCTTGCATGCGCTTCCTCTCAGCGGGTCGGATCTCAAGAAGACGCATTGTGTGGTTCAGCCCTAAATCTCTGTGAATCAGTCAGATGGTGCCATCATTACAGCACACTGCTGGGAAGTATTATCACCTGATAGCTGCTTCATATCAATTAGTTCAAAGCAAAAGGAAGAGTGTTCTGCACTTGAGAGCCACTTGGTTTTGGAGAGATCCTGTGCCCTGAGAAATAAGAAAATTAATTCTTGTGCTCTTAATAAATCAGTAAAGGGGGATGCTTACATGCTTTTTCTCTCCTGTCCCTCGCTAATGCAAAGCTGACTAAAGCTCCCAATAGACGCGACGATTCTTCTTGCCGAACGGCCGATTTTAGGGAAGCTCGACCAATCCTTCGAAATTATCGTGCGGTTAGTGGTATTCGAATGATCGTACATCTTACGATTTTTCAGCCGACATCTGTCGGGAAATTGATCGGCCAGGTCAAAAACCTTTGTCGGTCCCAGTGCAATCTATCTATGTTTGCAGGGCCAAGCAGGCAGCTCCCCTTTGTTTTCCTGGCAAATTGGTCTTTTTAGTTGATGGTAAAGATCGTTCTGAGAAGATCGTGGTCTCACGATCAGGATCTGATCTTTTAAAAATCTCAACATCTATGGCCAGCTTTACACAGTTAGGTTTGTATTTGAACCTGAGACATATAGAAAAACAGAAGGCAGAGTGGAAAGTTCTACAAAAATGGCTGATTGCATATTTTTTTTAGATTTCCCCCCCAACTTTCTTTTTCATATAACCCCTTGTGAGTTGAAAGAGACTTAAAGTGCTGTGCTTCGGGCAATGGACATGAGTAGTGTGCACACCAGAGCTTTGATAATGTTCTAATCATATTTGCTCCATCTTGGGTGGGCTGTTTGGGCTCTTGCCAAACAAAAGAACCATCCTATTTTAAAAATTCCTATATGTTTAGCTTGTGCTAATTTATGTCTCTTAGACAGCAGCACAGAATGCATCACACAGGCCAATATCATTTTATACATGTACATATACTGTGAGAGATCCTCAAACTAGGATCAACATAACTGCAAGAGATTTATATTAGCAGCAAAAATAATGGAATTTTTATTCTACCTTTATTTCATTCCTTCCTTTCCTCTTATAATTCTTCTTTATTTTTTTTTAACTTGCACAGGATAAGGGCTGTGCTGTTTTTATCCTCTGAGTCTCACAACCAGACCAGGGCAGGGAAGTGAAAACCTCTATTCTGCTGGGAAACATTCCCATTTTATTGTGACCTGAGGACTAACTGCGCAAAAGAAAAGGAGAGAAAGTAGAAATGATATATTTTGCTTTGTGTTTGCGTTTTCTTTTTTTTTCAGCAGTTTTTCATTATTCCATGGTACAACTGTGCACTATATTTTTTCCGTATTTTGGATCTTCATACCTTAAGTCTATTAAAAAAGCATTGAAATATTGAATAAACCCAATAGGCTGGTTATGCTTACAATAAGGATTAATTATATCTTAGTTTGGATCAAGTACAAGTTACTGTTTTATTATTACAGAGAAAAGGGAAATACATTTTTAAAATTTGGATTATTTGGATAAACTGGAGTCTAGGGGAGATGACCTTCCCCTTATTCAGAGCTTTCTGGATAACGGGTTTCCGGATACAAATCCTATTACCAATATAAGTACCAGATACAGATTTAGAATGCAAGAAGAAAAGCTGATTGACTCCTATGCATTTGGCATGAGAACAAACACAATAAAAATGCCCATTAACTTCAATGCATTTACTGCAAGAAAAAATGTGTTGAAAAACCCACCCATTGACTCCAATGAATTTAACAAAAATTCACCATTTCATAAAATTCTCAGCAGCTTCCTGATTTATTTTGGTGAAACAAAACAGTTTATCACTAAAGGAATCATTTACATCAAGTGCAATCACTGTCTGGGTTTATTTTTTCCATAATGCAGTAGTTTAATTTCCCCACAATTTTTGAACCCAAAAATATAGTTTGTACATTGCAGCAACCTGCCACCATGGGCTCTTAAAGAAGAACAGATCTGCAAACGATTAATAACAGAGGCCAATAACAGGGCAGGGCAGCAGGCCTGGACTGGGAGTCAAAATAGGCCCTGCCATTCAAAGTACATAGAGGCCCAAACAGCCACCTACCAGCCCACTCTATTGTAACTTTCTATGGAACCATACAGCAGCCCTTCTGGCATTTGCCAGAACCCACAGATTGCCATTTTGGGCCTGCAGGGCAGCACATGAACGGCTCACCATGGATCTCACCAGTTAGTTATCAATCAGGAAAATTGAAGCCTCTATGCCTTCTCTGTTTGATAATGGACGTTCACCCTGTCTCCTTGTGGAGTATTTGCATTCATGTGACATTATTATGTTATTATTAGTGATAGAACATGAAGGGGTTGTAATATACATATATATATATATATATATATATATATATATATATATATATATATATATATATATATATATATATATATATATATATATATATATATATCCCTTCTGAAGTGGTATAGATTGTCTGAAGACCATGCACCCAGGCACATTAATTGTTTTGTAGCGAGTGCTGGCATTTCGACGGACTAAATATATATATATATAGAGAGAGAGAGTCCAAAAAGGTAACACCTTCCCTGCACGTAACTGCCTAGGTGCTGGTAAGACAGAGTGTTATATTGTAACAAAAAAAACGCACTCACAGGTCTTCAAAAGAAAGCCGCAAAAGGCTGTGATAAATAAATCATAGCCTTTTGCGGCTTTCTTTTGAAGACCTGTGAGTGCGTTTTTTTTTGTTACAATATATATATATATATATATATATATATATATATATATATATATATATATATATATATTGTGCTCATAAATTTACATACCCTAGCAGAATTTATGACTTCTAAACCATTTTTATGAGAATATGAATGATAACACAAAAACATTTCTTTCACTCATGGTTAGTGGTTGGCTGAAGCCATTTATTGTCAAACAACTGTGTTTACTCTTTTTAAATCATAATCACTACACAAACTACCCAAATGACCCTGATCAAAAGTTTACATACCCCAGTTGTTAATACTGTGTATTGCCCCTTTAACATCAATGACAGCTTGAAGTCGTTTGTTGTAGTTGGATGAGGCTCTTTATCTTCTCAGACAGTAAAGCTGCCCATTCTTCCTGGCAAAAAGCATCCAGTTTCAAACTGATAAAAAAAATACATTTATATTTATTTCTGGAAGTTCAGATAGTGTTTATGCACTTTTTCTGCATATGCCCAACTGAATGAGCTCATGTCAAAAAGGGGGAATATTTCCCTGTAAGTTATTAAGGGACATTTAATTTTATGCGAATGAGAACAAAATTGCACCCATTAATGTGCCATACAGCTTATATTTTCTCCCTGCTGCAGTGCAAGGTCATTTAAATTGACTACTTGGCACCTGATTATAAAGAACACTGTGCATATTTTAATGCAGAACCACATTATATTTCTGGGCTTTGAGCATTTGTTTTAAAGGGGTTGTTCGCATTTAAAATAACATTTAGTGATATAGAGAGCGATATACTGAGACAATTTGCAATTGGTTTTCATTTTTTATTATTTGGCTTTATTCAGCAGCTTCCCAGTTTGCAATTCCAGCAATCTGGTTGTTATGGCCTAATTTACCATAGCAGCCATGCATTGATTTGAATAACAGACTGGAATATGAATGGGAGAGGGTCTCAGTAAAATTGTGAGTAATAAAAAGCAGCAATAACAATACATTTGTAGCCTTACAGAGCATTTGTTTTTGATGGGGTCAGTGACCCCCATTTCAGAGCTGAAAGAGTCAGAAGAAAAAGGAAATTATTAAAAAAAACGATAAAAAGTCCAATTGAAACATTGCTTGGTATTAGACATACTAAAAGTTAACATAAAGGTGAAACACCCCTTTAACCATAAATACCAGCACCGCTGACCGAATTTGTCTGTTGTTGGGTTCTAGGAGTTGTAACTATTTTGCTATACTGTTGTCCTGTTTCAGCATCTTGCCCCACAAGGCCGCTAGCTCCAACTCTTCTGCGCTGTAGGATCTCACAATGTGCCTTCTCTAAAGGCAGCCCTTATCAAGATATTTTATTAAATCACATTTAAGCCAGAGTCAAACTGTGGACCCTCTATTAACAAAAAGTGTGCCAGGATGGTTGCAGTCTATAACTCAGATACTATTAAGCAATTTCTCTCATATTATGAAATCACTTCTACTGCAGCCTCAGCTGAAATACCGCAAGCTATTTAAACAGATTATTAACCTCTGGAGGAAAACCTATAAGCCACCAAAGGAAAAAAGCTGGCTTTGGCTTGAGAAGGAGGTGACTCAATGCTAGAAGCTCAGTGTTCTACAGCTAAAACTTCCGACATATCAGCAGTACTCATCAGCCTTGAAAAGTTACTGGGACAGGACACGTGTAAATTAAGCAGGTGGTGGTAAAAGTGTACAAGATGTGGATTTGGGTGCAGCCCTGATGTGTTCCGCTGAGCAAGCAGGAACACATCATCACAGTCTCCACATGTGCATGTGATATCAGCCAGAAATGTATTTCAGCTAAACGTGTGCTGGGTACAGAGGCTGGGGAACCTTTATAGCTTGTGTAACTGCCTGTAAGGGTCTAACTTCATCTCCATACTCAGCCTTTAGAAACCTGCTATGATCTGATGCTTTGAGAATGCAGTCAGTTGTAATGTAACACTATTGCCCCCTACCTCAGAACCAAGGAACTGCACAGCACCGATAGACGTGACAGCCGGCCTGTCTTTTATTGCACTTGTGTTGATTTGGAGATTAGCTGACTGTCATGTTGGTTTTGCTGATTTTTGAACATCAGCAGCCTTCAAACCATTGATTAAACAGAGAAGAGCAAGTGTTCTATACAGAACCTTCCGTTCTCTTTGAATCATTTCTTTTGGCAGGAAAGTAACTTGTGTGACTGATGATGAATGTGTTCTACCATACAGTATATCATTTCATCAGAAGCCCTTGCAGTTCCAGGCAGGTCTAGAAAACCCCACCTTTTCCTTTCACGCATTACGACCTAAAGACTGAAGGCTGCAGCTGCTTCACTGCCTCTTTAGAGCCATAAAACACTTTCCTGGGTACAGGTTTGGGATCATTATCCGGAAACCCATTATCCAGAATGCTCAGAATTAGGGAAAGATCATCTCCCACTGACTCCATTGTAATCAAATAATTCTGATTTTTAAAAATGGTTTCCTTTTTCTCTGTAATAATAAAACAGTATCTTGTACTTGATGCCAGCGAAGATATAATTAATCCTTATTCGAGGCGAAACCATGGTATTAGGTTTATTTAATGTTCCAATTATTTTTTTGCAGGCATGGAGATTAGGGAAAGATCCCGTATCGAGCATTCTGGATAACAGGTCCCATGCCTGTACTTAGTTGCTGCTAGCAGGAAGGTCAGTTATTTCTACATTCTGTTTCTCTGGAAATGCTTAGAGAACAGGTTTTAAATGCTAGAATGTGACTGCTTACACTAGTTTAAAGGAACATAAAAAGACTGGTATAGACCAGATAGATTGGGAAATCCTATAGGGTTCCTAGCCATTCAATCTTTGATCGCATGTTTCATAGGTAGCTAGGTACAATGCAAATATGTATTTATGTTTTTTTCCTCCAATATGATTATTGATCAAATCCACTAGCATTTATCATGTGCAGGTATAGGATCTATTATCCATAATGCTTGGCTTTGCTGAACAAGAGATCTTTCCATAATTTGGATCACCAAGTCTGCTAAAAATCAATTACACAATACATAAACCCAATACGATTGTGTTGCCACCATTGTGGATTTGTGCAACTGAGTTACCATCAAGCGCAAGCTACTGTTTTATTAGTACAGAGAAAAAGGAAATTATTTTAAAAAGATTTTAATTATTTGCTTAGAATGGGCTATATGGCAAAAGGCTTTGCTGTAATTTGGAGCTTTCTGGATTCTGGCTTTCCAGATAACAGATCTTATATCTATAATTGATATAATTCAGTTAATTTGAACCAAGCTTCTCTGACTCAACATTTGGAGAATTTGAAATTCCACAAATCAGTAGAATTCATCTCATAATGATTGCTCATAAACTGTCATAAGGGAATCGTGATTATTGAGACCCACGGAGCTGCTTATAGTATATGCTACAATTACACGCTATTAAAAAAAATAAATAAGAAAAACAAAAAAAAACAACAACCCCCGGTTCAAGAAATGAGGATCGGCAGAACCTGGATACATGCACACTCAAAGTACCAAAAAATCAACCACCTATATGAAATACCCAATCACATACAGTATATATAAGACAAGCAAGTATTTTTACAATTTCCAGGATAATTTGGGGGTCCAGAGGGCAATACTTACCTCACTCATGGCTGCCCCCACCCACAAAGTATAAAAGCCAGCAAACAAAAACCAATGGCCCTTTGCAGAATAACTAATGCCAATATGTTTTACTGAGCATTTATAGATAAATAATTTCCCTTTAAATGAACCGATCAATCAGATTGGGTGTATCCGTAGCAACAAATTAATTCTGAAGACATACACTATAGTGACCCCTTGAGACTGGGTTTAAAGGAACAATAACTTTGAGCTGTTTTTTCCAAAGCACGCTCACATTTTCCATGACGATTTGGCTACTGGGAGGGAGCACTGTTTTGCACACAGTCATATAAACAAATATGTAGATAAATTAGGCCTCCTGTGCAGAAAACCCGTACCAGCATGTAGTGTATATATAATTTGGCATGGCATCTAATGGTTATTTGGGACACTATTTGAAGAAGACTTGGAAACCATTGCATTTCGAAAAACCCAATTGCAAATAAAAAGGTAATTTTTGCTTTGTATTTATTTACACAAAAGACAGCAGATTATCTTTTAAACACTGTGGTTATTTTTGTATGCATTCACATTTGCACAACTGACTAGCTCTATAGCTCTTTGCTTTGTGTCTCTGGAAGGCACGTCTCTATACTTCCCGTGTTTCATCAGATAATGAGAAACTACTGCCCTTGCACTGTTCATACTGGGGAGAATGACAAAAATATAAAGCAGGAGGAAGGCTCAGTGCAATGCTATATTTAAATTCACCCTACTGGGCACTTTCAATGGCTGTGAGCCCTTCCTTCAGACGAGCATATTGTGTTTTACTGGAACAAATGAAGGTGTGAGCTATTTAGTGCAGAGCTCTGATTTGGTCCATCTTGTTGCATCTCTTGTCCTGTACATACTATAATTTTAGGACTTTTTTTGTTACACACACAGCTGTTGAACCATTTTTAGCTTCCCTATGCAACCATGGTCTCTTGTTTTAACATGCAACCACCTGAATTGTGGATTTTTCCTATCTTTCTCTATAAAATAATACATTATCTTGACTAGAGCTTAATAGATTCTTACCAGCCCATAAAATTACACAGGGACTTACACAGCCTCAATGTCCAATCTGTGTGCTACCCAGTACAGCTATTTTATATTCCTGCCTAAGGCTCTTCTCTTGCTCTCTCTCATATACCGGGGACATACCTTATTATTTACGAGGTATCCTGATTTATCTACATGGAATTTGGCCTCTGTGCTGAGCACAACAGGTGATTAATCTTTACAGAAATGTGTAGAATATTACACCCTTCTTATTTTAGTTTCTGGTGCTTGATATAAATAATACCTGTGTCACATCTTGTACAATCTATGCACATATAGAATTAACCACATTCTTTTAATTAATTATCAGTCCCCTCTCCCCCATTTTTATCAGAGGATAAGCAGAAAATTTGACAAAAGCCAGTTTATTAATCCTATATAAATAACCCATGCTCCTATGTGTTTTTATATGTAGCTATTCATTAATACCTGAACCTATATTTAGGGCTATAGCACAAGTCGTGTTTCAGACACTGCAGTAGCCTGTTACCCACTTATTTCAATGTAATTCTCAACGAGATTCTGGCAGTGCAGATGGGCACAGTTCTGATATGTTGAAATGGTAGTATGAAGAAGGTTTGCAACGCTCTTCATTGCTTCTAGTACCTGCTCCTAGAAATGTGCATAATATAAGAACACTAGAGTTTGCTCTCATTATGGCATATTTCCTTTTTTAAAGCATGGTGTAGGCACAACTGAAAATAAAGTTTAATGCTCAAAAGATAATTTAGACATTACATTGAGTTCTAATTTACAATAATGACTCAGTTAGCAGGTTCAGAACCAAGCACTAAACTGTTCACAAAGGTTAAAAAACCTGCAAATACACAAGAAACAGCAACAAAGATGTGTGAAAAGCACTTAAATATGAAGTTCACTACTTTACATCTATTTTTTAAAGGGAAATTATAGTGAAAATATAATACAAGCCGCATCTCATTGAAATATTTTTTAAATAATCAAAAATTCTGTTGCATGCATAAAATAATCAAGTTCTCAGTAAATCGACTTCCTCACTATGCTCCAGCGCTCAATTGCTAGTGCACTAAATGGGGTACAAAAGCTTGTCCCTTAGTGCTCCCTTAGGGCGACTTTGGAGAGCCAATGTGATTTAAATTCTAGCTGGCGGGAAGGCATTTAGGGGAGATTAGTCGCCCAAAGAAGGGGCAATTTGTCGCTGCCCGACTAATCTCCCCAAGTAGCAGCGTGTGCCACCATCCTTACTGAGAACTTGCACCACAGGGAATACTGATCTCTGTACTAATGCCGGGCCATAGATCTGATTCTAGGTGCTGAGGGCACCAAGAGCCCTGTCCTTATTGCCAGTCTTAGTGCAAGCTACAGGGTCCCAATGTGGGCTGCCCCTTCTGCAGGCCTGCAGTAACTTACACAATGCAAGATGCAGTGTGCAAAATATAAAAAAAATAGCTGATTGTGGCCTTATTTTGCACTTTGCACACTGCATTGTAAATGACCTCTTTTGTCTTTAAGCAGGTCAGAGACAGATTTTGATTTACATTTAGCTCTTATTGGTTGGTATGTGCTCCTGTTGCCTAGACAATGTATTAGAGCTAACTGACTGATCAAAATAACCAACTCTAATACAAAGCTGCATGTTGAAATAGAGTTTTCACCTGCTCTCCTTTTCATGCAGTTTTTAGTGGTGTGTTAGAGGAAGCAGACCCCACAGGTGCAGGGGGGCCCAAGGAAGAGAGGGGCCCAGACTGCCGGGTCTGCTTCCTCTATTGTTAATAAGAACCCCCCCACACACACACCCGGGCCGCTCTCCTACCTGCAGCAGGGAAACAGAGACAAGTGGCAGAGAATGGGCGAAGTCTGAGTGGGCGGGGTCCAGATTGGAAATGGGTAGAGTCAGGGAAGGAAGTGGATGGAGGCTGAAGGATGGGGAGTGCGCTGGGCTCTTCTGAATATTTATTTGCAGGGGGCCTGGCGCACTCTAGTTATGCCACTGACTATATACACTAGAATAAAAGAGAGTTGAAGCCTGAATCATAATACTGATCACTGCACCAGGATTGGCTGGGAATAACATATGTCTTGTTCTCAATGAACTTCTGCAAAAATCTATAAGACAGGACCATCTGCACTTCTTGGCTGATATTGGCTTTGAGTCTCTTATTTTGTCCTACAGCAATCTGAAAACAATGAACTAAAATGGGACCCAGGATTTGTATGCTACTTTAATTTTCTTTCATGAAGAGCATTACATTCAGACTTGAGTAATGGGGCTTTCATACCAATACGCATTTTGGTTCTTTTTGGAAATAACGAAAGCTCTTTTTCCATTTCCAGCCAAGAGAGGTTTTCTTGTTACAAGCTTTGGCTCTTGCACCAGTTCTATATTAAATCTGAAGAGCAGCCAAGCAGGCACACATAGCTGTGATTTATGAGTTGAAACTGGGCCGACATGTAATGAAGTACATCCAGAAAGGAGTCTGTTTTGCTTACAGACGTGGCCTGTACCCTGTGTAGGTTATTAAGTTCTTCCTTGTGTCCTGTTGCCCCCTGCACTTATTATATAGATTTTTCCTTGGGTGTTGTACCCACTTTTTTTTTCATTTCACTAAAACTGTTAATTTAATTTTTTAGTTCTATCTGTATTCGTACATAACTTTCCCGACACGTTATAAACTGCCTTGCTGTAAGCTATTATTGTGTGTATGACAACTGTAACAGCTATCAGCAGATTTGTAGAGTTACCACTGACCTGCTAGTAATGAGACTATGGCTGGTTTACTAGTATAGAAAACTAGTGTAGAAAACTGATTAAAACACATGTGAAGATACTGATTTTCTTGGGAATGAGTTGAAAGCAGGCTAAGGTGTCCCAATCCTGATAACTGGGTTACTGTAATGACATCACAGATATCACCGATATGTATAAGTTGGTGCTGGGTGAACTTTGCAGTGTTACAGATGACCCCACTTTATTTCCAGCCATTGTTCTACATCCATGTATCATTACATATCTATTCAGCGCCATTCTGGTGAATATTTCTTAACTTCTAAACACCAGAAGCAGTTGCACAGATGGGTATCAAATCATGGACAAAACTCAATTTATCTTGGAAGAGTAATTGTACTTTGATATCATGTTACAATAAAGAGCTCCTTACAGCATGCAATATTTTATATGTATCTATAGATGTCTACACCCACACTGACCTCTATTCTGACTGCCATTACCTTTAATCACCTTCTGCCCATGATGGACCTGCTATGTCCTTCATTGTACAAAGATCATTTCTGAGTGGGTTAGGCACTCAACAAGCTACTAGTGCCATCAGCTAGGCAACTGGAGCCATTTTTGTACTACCTATACAGTATGTATAACTCGGTCCCACCCATCCACAGGAGAAACTTGTTTGGATCTATAGGCCCTAGCACAAAGAAAGCACACATTCCTAAGCCTTTACAGACTTGCATAAACCTCTTCCCTGCTGCTGGTTGTATCCATGCACTCCTCAGATATCCATTGTGGGGTACACATCACTGAAGAAACTCATATTACTTTCTGTTATTAAATTAGTGTACACTTTTCAAAAGTTAGAGATATGGGAGCCCTTGACATTATATGGGTAGCAATGACCCCAATTTAAGGGAAAAGTTATGTGCAATTTAACAAATGTAACATCATAGGGCCCTGGGCAGAAGTACAAGAAAACTAAAGGGCACAATATCACCCTGACCAACACCCTTCTTTTAAAGGCATGAGATCACCATTAATGGAATGGGTGTGGGGTTTTACGTATAGGGCCACTACCAGCAGTAGAGGTGATAGGGATGGATGCTAGTCAGGCCCGGACTGGCAATCTGTGAGTTCTGGCAAATGCCAGAGGGGCTGCTATAAGATTCCATAGAAAGTCAGTATTTAGTAGGCTGTTTGGGCCTTTGTGTGGGCTGATTGGGCCTCTGTGTACCTGAAATGGCAGGGCCTATTTTAATTCTCAGTCCGGACCTGATGCTAGTGATGTGCCCAACTGGCCCAACTCCCACGGGACAAGCAGGTTTAGCCATGGGTTTGGGCCGAGCTCTTCCTGCCTCCCTTCCCACTCCCAACTGAAGTGTACTTTTTTCGCTTCATGTGTTGTCTATTTATATTTATATAATGGAAGCAGGCCAACGGGCCAAGTCGGGTGCAGGTTAGAAGCAGCAGGTTAGTGTCAGGTGAAAGTCGACCCGCACATCACTAATGGATGCCAACATGCCTCCCACTACTCATGAATATATACAATACGCCGAACAGTGCTATGTGTAATTTATACATTTATCCACATTTGATGCTCCAGGGATGACGGAGGCCAAGGGAAAATGCTCAGCCCTAAAACAGGCCCTGTGCGTTGCCTTTTCTAGATCAGTTTATTAGCTGTCGTACAGGAAGTTGAAAATTGTATCTTACCTCTATAATCCTTTAATGAATTTCACGGCTCACCCTTTATGGATTAACATTAATTTATAGCTGTCATGAAAATTAATTCCTGGAAGTTGTTACAGTAACCCAATAATCAAAATGTACAGAACAGGCGCAGCAGGTGCAGCTTTTGAGTCTAAGAAGTGGTCATTGGTTGCGCATAGGAAAGTGTCAGGTATCATTCAAGTGCTTATATTGTTAAATATATACAGTACAGGTATGGGATCCGTTAACCTAGAAACCCATTATCCACAAAGCTCCAAATTACAGAAAGGCATTCTCCCACCGACTCCATTTTATCCAAATAAAAAAAACAAATACAAATTTGTAAAAACGGTACCTTGTACTTAAACCGAACTAAGATATCATTTGGAAGCAAAACCAATAAATTGGGTTTATTTAATGTTTACATGATTTTCTAGTAGACTTTGGGTATGAAGATGCAAATTATTGAAAGATCCATTATCTGGAAAACCCTAGGTCCCAAGCATTCTGGATAATAGGTCCTATACCTGTAGTACCCAAACTTTTGTGTGAGTTATATACTGTAGCCACTCACTTTCAGAGAGGATTAGAGGTTATCCATCTCTGCAATGAAATTTGTTTTTAATGAAATTGAACTTGATTGGACACACAGACTGGCTTATTAAAGGGCATCTTAATACAAACTGCCTATTGATTTTCTATTTACTTATTGTATTCAGCTTACCCTTGGGCTGCTAACTATTATTCTAACCAAAATCTCAAATATCTCAGAATCAGCTATAAATAGGAAATGAATGTTCATTTACTCCAATCTTGCTTTTGTATTACCACTATCCAGTCTAATCTAGTTATTCCCAAACTGTGAGGTTGGCATTCATTTGAGTAGGCCAAAGCTGTGGATGTAGTGGTAAGCTACATGGCAGACTTTGGTGCCTGCTATTTTCTGTTCAGAATATAATTTTAAAAGGGTGGTTCGCTTAAAAAGGGTTGTTCATCTTCTTAACACTTTTTCTGTTGAGTTGTTTTCAGATTGTTCACCAGAAATACATATTTTCATGTATTTTTTATTTTTCCATTTTTTTTTTATCATAACAATGAATAAATATTAAATAAATTTCCATTTTTTATTTTTAACTGTTTTTCCAAAATTGAAGTTTAAATTTTTATGTTTGTCTTTGGTGTTTCAGTCTGACAGCTCAGTGATCCAGGAGCAGATTCTGAACTGTTACAATTTGCTGTCTTTAATGGAACTCAGGGATTCTGTTTAGCAGGGCCAAAGATAAGAAATGTACTAACTAATGTATCCATTTAGAAGTTACTTTAGTAAGACACTTTAGAAAGACACTTTTTATTAGGAAAACAGTTACAAATAGAAAATGGAAGGTTTTTGGAAAAAGTCTTTATTTCTGGTGAATTATCTGAAATCCAACTGGAATGGAAAAAGTGTTGGACGGTGAACAACCCCTTTAAAGTTAACTCTTAGTATGTTATAGAATGGCTAATTCTATGCAACTTTTCAATTGGCCTTTTTTTTATAGTTTTTGAATTATTTGCCTTCTACTGACTCTTTCCAGCTTTCAAATGGGGGTCACTGACCCCATCTAAAAAACAAATGCTTTGTAAGGCTGCACAACTCTGCGGTTCCAAAAAGTCTGAAATCGAAAATCCAACATCTCAGACCTGCCAAGGTTGTATATAAGTCAATCTAGAGAGATCCCTATCCTATCCTGAGAAAAAGACCAAAAAAATGTAGCTATTCAGGAAAAACATCTGAAAAAAATGCATAATCCGGCTTTTCACTTTATTTTGTTGAATTTTTCCCTGATTTGATTAACTCATGCTTTTAAAATAATAAATAAGGTCAAATCGTGGATTCTAGTTTGGTCTGACTTTTTTTATTAAAGTAATCAGAAAAATTCATATTTTAGTAAATAACCCTCTGACTGTTATTGCTACTTTGTATTACTCATCTTTCTATTCAGACCTTCTCCTATTAATTTACCACTCTCTTATGCATAGTTGCTAGGGTAATTTGGACCATAGCAATCAGATTCCCAAAAACTGCAAACTGGAGAGCTGCTGAATAAAAAGCTAAATAACTCAAAGGGTAGGACTACGTGGACGTTTTCGGCGCGATCAGATGTGCTGCAACAAAACGCCGGCGTCAAATAGCATGCAACAGAAATAAGGTAAGTAAATGCATTGTCAGATGGTGTCGCAGCATTGATCCGACGAGACACAACTGTCAGATGCAGACGCTGCACGTGTCCTTGTAGTCCTACCGAAAAACTAAAAATAACAAAAATGAAAAACAATTGCAAATTGTCTCAGAATATAATTCTTTACATCATACTAAAAGTTAAGTCAAAGGCGCACAATCCCTATAGAATAGCACCATTTTAATGCATTTATGATGTTATTATCAGTGATGGGCGAATAAATTTGGCAGGCGCAAAATTGACACAGGTGTCAAAATTTGCGTTTCCCTAAATTTTTCACCATTTCACGAAATTTGGCTGTAAATGTGCTAATTTTTCAGCAAAATGGGATAAATTCGCCCATCGCCGGTTATTATGCAAAAAGGCCTGAGCATATGATGGGCTGCAAAAGAGGGTCCTGAATTCAAAGCCCAAAAGTCCTGTTAGTCACACTAAAGAGGACTGTCTCTCCATAGAAAGTGTTAGCTCTGTTTGTAAGCTTCAGGTGATTACTGTAGCCTCAGAGCTTTCAAATCTTTATTATTATTATTTAGTGACACCTACTTTGTCATTTTTTGCTTGAAAATACATCTTGTAAGACTGCAGTCCCAAACCCTGCAGCAGATTGTGATTATTGTTAATACCTATACAATCTGGATAATGAAAAGGGCTTCCCCAAACCTACTGTCCCAATTAATAAGTAATGTACACAGAAAGATCAGGCGGGCGGGGGACTGAATGTAATAACATAGCTCAGGATGAGAGATTTATGATGCAGTGTAATGTATGATTCAAACCTGCAAAGGTACCAATTACAAAGCTGCAGTGCAATCCCAATGCACCCAGAATCCCCCTCCCTCCTGCACATCTTGGCTTCAACTCTCTGTTGTATTACCCACTTGTAATCCAGCACTGACCTCTGTTCGTGCACCTCCCTGCCACTTTAGTCATGCCCTAAAGCACCCACGGCGCTGCCAGTATTGACAGAACTTGGAACCAGACTGCTAAAAACTTGTACTAGAAACATCCAAGGAAAAAAACATTTTAGTGTTGCTGGGGAGCATAGATTTTTGGCACTGCTTGGGACAAGCTATAAATCTGCAAGCAGCCCAGAGCTGACATTTGAATGAGATCCAGATATACAACTGTTAAATGTGAGACATGAAAACAGAAATCAATGTGTAGGCCAAGTACAATGCAACCAGTGACTCTCCTGCTAATGCTGAACTACTCCTTCCTGTATCCTTAACAAGCTGCCTGAGGCTTCTGGGAGTTGTACATTAGACAGGCAAGATTTAGAGAGCTATGGTGATCTTCAGTTTGGGCAGACAGAAATAGAATAATTGAATAGCAGAGAAGATGGGAAATGTAGTGGAGCATGAGAAAGAGAATTAGGTAGAAAACAAAGTCCTCTGATTAAAGTACAAATCCAATAAAATAAAAATGAATAATAATTAATAAACTTGTTCTTAGCAATGTCTTATATTTTCAGCTCTGATAAAAAACAATGGCGAATTGATGGGCCTAAGGTACCTACTAATTCATATTCAAATAAGAAACAAGGTGTTAAGGCGTTTGTTCACCTTTTGATTAACTAGACAGTTAGATTCTGAGACAATTTGCAGGTGGTTTTAATTTGTTATTATTTGTGTTGTTTTGCTTATTTAGCTTTTTTTTCAGCAGCTCCCCAGTTTGCAGTTTGAGCAGTCTAGTTGCGAGGGTCCACATTACCATAGTAACAAATACATTGATTTGAATAAGAGACTGGAATATGAATAGGAGAGGGTCGAAATAGAAAGATGCGTTAATAAAAAGTAACAATAACAGCAAATTTGTATCTTTGAAGAGTATTTGTTTTTATTTGGTGTCAGGGACTGGAAGCTCAAAAGAAAGAAGCAGAAAGCAAATAATAAAAAAAACTATTAAAAAATAAAAGACCAATTGAAAAGTTGCTTAGAGTTAGCCATTCTATAACAAGTTAAAAGTTAACTTAAAGGTGAACCTCCCCTCTAAAAGCAACACATTTCATTAGAGAAGTATATTTCTATTTAGTCTAGAATTCCTTCATGCTACCCTACTGTATATGCCACTGCCACCTGCTAAATGCAATGCTCAGTCTCAGTGCCATATCTGTCACACCTTGTATCTCATATTGGCTCATCATTTTAGATTGTTAGCTCTTTGGATCAGGACCCTCTTTACCTCTTGTATCAGTTAATATTTATATGAAATCCTTGAGCTTGATATATATACACCCTATTGTTCAGAGCTGTGAAATGTGCTGGCACTTTAATAAGCATGTGTTATAGTTATTATTATTATTATTATTATTATTATTATTATTATTAATCATATCAACAATATCAACAATAATAATAACAACAAAATACACAATGCATGAAATTAAGCTCCATGAGTCACAGATCTTTAGCTTGGCGGTACTTAGTGACACATCACCAAAACCAAATCAACTAGTTCAGAAATGTCATTGAACCAGATGATACTGTTATATTGAAAAAAAAAAACACACACACAGAAAGAGCTGCAGTTATGGCAATTAGACCCCATTCATTGTGGAGAGATGTTTTGCTTGTACTGTACTGTTATACTGTTATACTGTTCTGTCTTTTACTTTAATGTCATTCAGGCACAATTATAGATTGAGCCCTAAGGGCAGGACTCTGCGTACGCTTCCGGCGTCGCATCAACAATCGACATGATCCGACAATAGCATTACTTACCTTATTTCCATCGAATCCGACGTGACGCCTGCGTTTTTGTGCAGCGCGTCAGAATCGTCGGTGGAATCCTGCCCTGAGGACTTTGTAAACTGGCCACATCAAGGCCACAGTGATTATGACCTTTTATAGCTTTTGATATGTATTAAAAAACTGTTCATAAGGGACTAGAAAGTTCTTTCATTTTTAAAATAACTTAATAAGCTGAAAAACTTTTTACAAGCATAACCTGGGAGAGTTGTCTTAAGGGCTCTTACTCACTGGCGTTCTGACCTGCGCTCCCCTGCGTTCCGTTTTTTGGCGTTCAGCCGCAGGGGAGCGCAAGAATAGACGCATGTCATTATTTCAAATGGGGCTGTACTCACTCAGACGCGTGTAGGTGCCGAACGCAGGAAAAATGCAGCATGTTGCGTCTCAAACTGCGTTCGCCGCCTACACGCGTCTGAGTGAGTACAGCCCCATTTGAAATAATGACATGCGTCTATTCCTGCGCTCCCCTGCGGCTGAACGCCAAAAAACGGAACGCAGGGGAGCGCAGGTCAGAACGCCAGTGAGTAAGAGCCCTTAAAAAGAATACAGAGAATAGTAAAATCATTATCACTATGTAAAAACAGTAATAATACCAGGGTGCAGCTTGATAACTGAACCAAACAGTGGAGAATTTGCATTAGTATAGGGCCATCTTGTAGCATGTATTCTTCCTTCCGTTTTAATCGGATGCCAAGATCCAACTGATAGAAGCAGTCACAGAGCAATCAAGTGATCTGACAATTAATGGCCTGTAGAGCAGTTTGGCATGAAAGAAGCCACTACTCAAAAAGAACCATTAAAAAAAATGTTTTGTGGCTGTGTATATTTATCTTAATTTGAAATGAAACTCACCAAAGGTTACATATCAAAGGGTCCAAAGCCATCTGGTAACCTGCTGTGAGCTCTATTTCACCTTTAGATAAATAAAAGCAATATTTGTGATGTAATTCTAGAACAATTAAACACAAGGTCACTCCAAATGGAGATGGGACCTCCATACACAAATAAATCACTTTGCAAAGCGTACTGATTACACCAGAATTAGAAGTAAGCATTTGCTTATGAAAAACAAGCAGCATTTGAATCATCCAGAATAGGTGGACAGCTAATATTGTGTGTATACAGTGTTTATAAAAAGTATTAATTCCATTATAGTCCTAAACATTACTGTGCATTCCATTTTGTTTTTACAGTGATCAACATAAAGTAGACTCTTTCATGTCAAAGTAACAAATTCCCGCAAAGTTTGAATGAGATGGATTTCAATGAAAAAACACAAAATAATAGATTGCACCTGGGAATGATGAGAGCTACAACATGGAGTGGACCACTGCTCCTGTATTAACAGTAGCAAAAAAGGAAAATTGTTTAGTGGTGAGCTCAGCATTCCCTTTTTTATATACATACTGTATATATAATAGTTTTGAAAGTACCCAGCACTCTTACTCCTCAATCCACTCATGGGTGCTTGGTCAAATGTTGTCTATACTTTTCAAAATGGACCCGCACTCCAAATATTTCCAAATAAACGATTTATTATGACATCACTCGTGTATCCAACGTTTCGGCCCTCGTTGGGGCCTTTATCAAGGATCTTTATATATATTTAACTACTACAAGAAGGTCTGCACTCTCAGGACTTATAAAAATCATAATATTTATTATAAACGACTAACTTTTCGGCTAGGTCCCTGGCCTTTCTCAAAGTAACAAACTGAACATTAAACCGCCTTAAATATACACTGTGGCGGGAACAAACAGCTGGTAAAAGTCACATGATCAGTAATTCAAGTACTATTAGTACATTCACTTTAAATACTTAAATTATCTAAAATCCACATATAAACCAAAACTAGACAATATATATCCCCTAGTTCATTTCAATTACAGTTAAAAACAAGACATTTGTAACCACTGATGTTTAACTATTTAGTTACTTTAACATGAAACAAATCAAAAGATTATGTTACAATAATGTCCAAACTTTAGTATATTTGGCACTATGTATCAATCTACCAAACTATCATGGGCTATTGCATCCATAGTTAATTTAATTTAATCCTATTATAAAAGTTCTATTTCCCCATTATTTGGGAGCTCTCTATATGATAAGGTGTCAATGGTTAGACTATTACATATCCTTATTTTAACACACCTGTTCCTATTTTGCTCTCTAGAGAAAGGAACCTAATCTGCTAGTTTGTGGGTCTTAGACATATCCTCAGGCAAATTGTGTATAAGGAGACTGTGTTTTATACGTATTGGATCCATTAATAAAACCTATAGCACGCAACGTGATCTCATAGGGACAAGATATAGGTTTGGAACCCATAATTTATACAATAATATTCACGTGTGGATGGTGTGGGAAATGAACTAGGGGATATATATTGTCTAGTTTTGGTCTATATGTGGATTTTAGATAATTTAAGTATTTAAAGTGAATGTACTAATAGTACTTGAATTACTGATCACGTTTTTTTACCAGCTGTTTGTTCCCACCACCGTGTATATTTAAGGCGGTTTTATAGTTCAGTTTGTTACTTTGAGAAAGGCTAGGGACCTAGCCGAAACGTTAGTCATTTATAATAAATATTATGATTTTTATAAGTCTTGAGAGTGCGGACTTTCTTATAGTAGTTATGGATTATGGATAATTTATTGGCACTGCACCCAGGCAAATTCAAGCAACTTTATCGAGAGTGCTGGCAACCAATTGCAATCTGTGAGCTAAACTAACAACCAAAAATACTAAGTCCAGACTGTTTGTGCCTGGACACCAGAGCTAACTAATGCTACCATCTATGGGGAGAAAAGGGAACTGCAGTAATAAAAAGGATTTATCATCTTTCACTTGCTCAGTGTGTAACAGTTAGAGAAGTTAGATCTTGTCTTTATTGTCTGTGCTCACTATGTTATGTGTTGCTATTATATATAAATAGGAAACAAGAACCAATCTATTATGGTTGATAGGAAACAGTTTTGCAGGAATAGAAAGAAGGACAAATATGTGCATTACAAGATAAACTTTTAGTACTGTGGAATATGATGGCATTTAAAAAAAATATATGTTTTTAAGCAGGGCTCTCTTTTCCAATTTTATCAGATACCAGTTGTGTTTTGCCAGTGAGGTGTAAGGGTGGAATGACACTATTGCTTTTTGTTGGTTGGGTTCAGATCTACAGACAACATTGTGGAAATGTGGTTGCACTTGCACATGCTCAAAAATAATGGAATGATCTTAAAATTTGACCTTTAAACTCCAAGAAAGATTTGCCATCCAACACTAACACCATTGCTAAAAAGGGAACGTCGCATGCTGCGTTTTCATGATGCAATTGTAGCACATATTGATGCTTCATATTGATTCATTAAATGATAAGGAAACCCAAAGTACAAGTCTTATGTGTTAGAGCTTGTTAAAAAGAGAACATATGCATGTACCAATTTTCCCAGATATGCACATTGCACACTTCAGCCAGCAGCTCTGACCTCACATCCGGCTAGTCAATGCACTTGCCAATGTATAGTCCTACACCCATTACAGGAGCAATTTAAATCCTGCCATGTGCACCAAGTATATACAATTTCTCAATTTTAGGATGACACAACTGATCAATGACACCATGAACAGACCAACCATATAATTCTGGAGAATGACAACAGCTGAAGTAATATGGCAGCAACAATCCTCATATTATAAGTAAACATACCCTGAATTTATGCACCTTATAGACACCTTAAGTAAGGAGTCTGTGAACAAAGTAAATCTATTATTTGGGAAGGACTCAGTTAGACTATACCTTGCCCAACATGGGTTTATTATCAATTTTATTGTCCTTTAAAGATTCTTATTCCAAGAACTCCTCACTTATTTGCACCAAGCACCATTGCATCCATCTGGTTTATTCTAATGTATCATGCACAAGTGCACCTGTTGATGCAATAGGCTTCTTCTGAAGATGATGGTAATTCCTGGGTCCCCACTGCAGGCTGCATCAACAGGTTCAGCAGACTTGCACCTAAGGAATCCCGCAAAGACATCAGCATACTGCTTAAAGCCGCAAATAGCAAAATCCCCACACTGACTGCAGTTGTACTTGCTTCTCATATACAAATGCAGTAAGAACAAATATGCAGGAATTCTGGAATTAAATGTTGCATTATGGGTGAAATAAATGTAGAATTGCATCTGAAATTGCAGTTTGCACATGCTGCATGTGGTCATAAATGACCCCTAAAGTCTTATAGTTGTTTCCATACACTTTACTTTATTCTAAAGGGAAACTAGGTATATTTCACTTTTAGTATAAGTGTAATTTTGCTGATGGATAAGGCCTCATTTACCAAGGGTTAGTTGCAAGTGCAGAAACTCAAAGGGCCACAAAACGGCAGCACTTAGAGCCCCCACACAGCTCATATGTGCATAGCACTTGCTCAGTATGATCTGCAGTGCAAGGCAAGATCATACCTTCCAATTTTTCTGTAGTCCGCAGTCCTGGGTTTCTTGCTGAAATGTCCCGAGTTTCTCTTTGATCTCCTGCAATGACTCCAGACAGAGATACAAAGCTTCTGAAACTTAATTAAAATAAAAGGCTTCTTAGCAGACAGCCCAGAACACTGAGTACCTGCACATAGGTATATTTGTAACAATTTCATATTTAAAGCGGGTCTCTTAGGAGAACTGAGACTCACATCTTAAAAGACAATTTCACCTTCATTAGCAAAACAGTTATGGACATGGTAATGAGGGGGTGTAGCCATAAATTGGCATGGGCAAAAAATGTTGCTGCGTTATGCATGGCTGATGTTTTTCTCCCTCTGTACATTTTTCCTATGTTGGGAGGTATGGGCAACAGTACAATACGTACAAGCTATATATGATACTGGCACCTTGGTTTACAAAATCTAATGCTAATTGTATGGATTATAAGGTTTATAGGAATTTTATTATGATAGTTGAAAAAGTTTAGTAACTACTTCGGTTTATGACCTCAATTATTTCTTGATTGACACAGGGATTGGCATACCCCTCCGGCAGATTGGTTTAATAGCTTCTATGCGTGTTTTCACAATTGCTTTCTTTGCTGTAAAAAGAGTGATACACTCAAACACTCTGCTGAGAAACATTGGAACTGAAAGTAGTTTTTCTATGCTATTCAGCATGCAATTACTACCCAGCAACTGTGTAAATTGAGGTTTGCAAAATAAAGGGGCAGTGAATATGCTTATTCAACATAAGTGCATTAAATAGTTTTCACCTTTTTTTAATCATGAAATATCTATGGTTTTACTGCATAATGGTTTTTGTCCACTGGTAATCTAATTGAATCTAACCAAACATTGGAGCAGCTTGAGTTTCCCTGTATCCTCAGTTAAGCTTAAAGGGATACTATCATGGTTTTTAATGATACTGTCATTTTTTTTTTTTTAAATGAATCAGTTAATAGTGCTGCTCCAGCAGAATTCTGCACTGAAATCAATTTCTCAAAAGAGCAAACAGATTTTTTTATATTTAATTTTGAAATCTGACATGCGGCTACACATATTGTCAATTTCCCAGCTGCCCCAAGTCATGTGACTTGTGCTCTGATAAACTTCAATCACTCTTTACTGCTGTACTGCAAGCTGGAGTGATATCACCCCCTCCCTTTCCCCCCCCAGCAGCCAAACAAAAGAACAATGGGAAGGTAACCAGATAGCAGCTCCCTAACACAAGATAACAACTGCCTGGTAGATCTAAGAACAACACTCAATAGTAAAAACCCATGTCCCACTGAGACACATTCAGTTACATTGAGAAGGAAAAACAGCAGCCTGCCACAAAGCATTTCTCTCCTAAAGTGCAGGCACAAGTCACATGTCCAGGGGCCACTGGGAAATTTACAAAATGTCTAGCCCCATGTCAGATTCAAAATTGAATATAAAAAAATCTGTTTGCTCTTTTGAGAAATGGATTTCAGTGCAGACGTCTGCTGGAGCAGCACTATTAACTGATTAATTTTGGGAAAAAAACATGTTTTCTGATGACAGGATCCCTTTAAGATAAAACAAAAAAAAATATGATTCATGATAGCTGATATAGGAGGAGGAGTAAAGTGGGGCAGATCTCCTGCGCCCTCAGAATTAAAAGGTAACTGGTTAGAGAACCACTTAATGGGGTTGTTCACCTTTGAGATAACTTTTAGTATGATGTAGAGAGTGAGATTCTGAGATAATTTGCAATTTGTTTTAATTTTTTATTATTGAAGGTTTTTGAGTTATTTAGCTGTTTATTCAGCGGCTCTTCAATTTTCATTTTAAGAAATCTGGTAACTAGGGCCCAAATTACCCTAGCAACCATGCATTGATTTGAATAAGAGACTGGAATATGAAGAGGATAGAGTCTGAATAGAAGGCAGTAATACAGAACATTTGTTTATATAGAAGGGGGCAGTGAAGACCATTCGAAAGCTGCAAAGAATCAGAACAAAAAGACAAATAACTATAAAACATTAATAAATAAATAATGAAACCCAATTGAAAAGTTGCTTAGAATTGGCCATTCTATAACATAATAAAAGTTACTGCAAAGGTGAACCACCCCTTTAAGGACCGTTCTGGCGAATGAACATAACTACGCAAATTCACTAAGATACGGATTTTATTGAACGTTACCTCTTGCGCCAGACTTGCCTTCGCCACGTCAGACCAGGTGAAGTGCAATAGATTAGATAGGACTTCCTCAAAAAAAAGTTGAACATTTTTCTAAGTCCGAAAAAACGTTTTTCAGGGTGGTAGGCTGCAAAAGTGTGTAAAGTTTTTTTTGGGGGTAACTGGCTTCCCCTTTACATTTAACATATGGCACATAAACTATACACTGGGCACATGTGTAGGGCATTATAATAGGGATGCACCAAATCCAGGATTCGGTTCGGGATTCGGCCAGGATTCGGCCTTTTTCAGCAGGATTCGGATTCGGCCGAATCCTTCTGCCCAGCTGAACCGAATCCGAATCCTAATTTGCATATGCAAATTAGGGGCGGAGGGAAATTGCATGACTTTTTGTCAGAAAACAAGGAAGTAAAAAATGTTTTCCCCTTGAATCCAAAAAAGTGGATTCGGTGCATCCCTACATTATAACAACTCTATTATCTTTTATTAAGGTTTCCCAGGCTTGTGTGATATAATGTATTTGCTGCAACATATACATCCATTGAACTTCAACTTCCCGCCGTATCCAAATTAGGCAACGCTAACGCAACTTCACTTCGCTTGGCGCAGTAACGCTACTGCAATTTCACCAGCGTTCAGCGTTGTCCTGGCGAATCTACACCTGGCAAAGTGTTGTGCTGTGAGCAAAGCCGTCGCTGGCGAATTTTCGGAGGTTACTGAATTTGCCTCATAGTTTGTATGTGAAGCTTATTATGTGTGAGATTCCTGTAATGATAAAGAAGCCCATGGCAGCAAGAAAAAAGGCACTAGTTCCATAAAGAGAGTATAGGAGAAAGCATGTGGCCAGGGTTCTTTTATAAAGAAGAAAAACATATATACTTTGTTTCCATGAGTTATTAGATCAACATCCAAAGTGCCATGTTGTATGCTACTGATGATGTTCTCCCTGGTCTCCGCAGCTCTTCAGTTCTTATCTAGTAAGTAGACATGTCACTAGCCCATTCCCTGCCTTCTGTCTTTGCACAATTCTGCATTAGCCAGTCAGGCTACAATGTTGTCCCGAAATGAATGATAACAAAGGTGCATTGCTTATCATGTGCTTGAACCACCACTATCTGCAAAACTGTAACTTTTTTCTTGAACAAGGCCTACCAAATTCAAAGGTTCCCCATAGTCAAGCATATAGTAACCCTTTCCCCAGCATTGCAATATGTGCATACGTATGGCTATATGTCACTCAGGTTTGCTGAATATTACATTCAACTGAATTCTTAATTAGTTTACAGACGGTTGTCACCAAGTACTTACAGTTACACAAACAGTATACTGCTACTGAGTACGGCGCTTAATCAAAGAAGGGTGTCAGGGCTGGGATTAATAATTCCTCCCTGGTCTACCATGCAAGTTAGTGATGAGCGAATTTATTCCCTAGCCCTGGATTCACAGCGAAATTCCGAACTTTGCCATGTGCAAATTTTTTTCTCGAAACTGCGGAGATAATTCACGGAAGATTCCCCATGAAAAAACGCCCAAAAGAAAAAACGCCCATTGACTTTAATGCATAAGGACAAAAAAAGTCACAAAAATGAAAAAACGCCCATTGACTTTAATGCATTAGGAAAAAAAGTCGCCATAAGAAAAATAGCCCATTGACTTTAATGCATTTGGAGCAAGAACAATTGTGGCGCGCCTAAAAATTTGTTGTGTGCAAAAACGCCCATTGACTTTAATGCGTTTCACGAAATTTTGCTGTTTCTTTGGTGAAACTAGATAGATTTCAGCTAGGGCTTTCTGGAACCGAGTGTAAGAATGATCAATTCATATTGTGGTTTTCATAATCCAGTCATAGGGAACAGATAGAGAGAGTGGTTTGAGAGTTTAATTGTGCCACCAAGGGCTGACGGAAAGGGTGGGGATTAAAAAGAAAAAAAAAAAAGGTGCAGTTGTGCATATAAAAGAGTTGATCCTGATGCAGGAGACTGGTGGGTATGGCTGTATAGTTATGGGACCTGTTATCCAGAATGCTCAGAACCTGGGGTTCTTTTGATCTCCATACTTTTACAGTCTACTAAAAGCATTTTTTTGAAAGATTAAATTAATCCAATAGGATTATTTTGCAATCAATAATGATTAATTATATCTTAGTTAGAAGTTAGTACAAGGTACTGTTTTATTGTTACGAAGAAAAGGGGAATCATTTTAAAAAACATTTTGTTTGAAAAGGGGTCTATGGGTGATGGCCTTCCCATAATTCTGAACTATCTGGGTGACGGCTCTTTTCAAGGGGGCCCAATAGAGAAAGGAAGTTTTTACATATAGGTGGGTTAATGCTGCTACAAACTTTAAGTATAAAGGATAAATTTTGGCTGCCGGGTGTTGGGATGATTGATTTTGACTAGGGATCCACTTTTTTGGATTCGGCCGAACCCACGAATCCTTCGTGAAAGATTCGGCCCAATACCGAACCGAATCCGAACCCTAATTTGCACATGCAAATTAGGGGTGGGAAGGGGAAAACATTTTTACTTCCTTGTTTTCTGGCAAAAAGTCATGCAATTTCCCTCCCGACCCCTAATTTGCATATGCAAATTAGGATTCGGTTCGGCTGGGCAGAAGGATTCGGCCGAATCCGAATCTTGCTGAAAAAGGCTGAATTCTGGCCGAATCCCAAACCGAATCCTGGATTCGGTGCATCCCTATTATAATGCCCTACACATGTGCCCAGTGTATAGTTTATGTGCCATATGTTAAATGTAAATCCTACTTTAAGATAAATATATTTATATGAGCGAGTTTTTGTGGTGATCAGTGGGTATCAGGTTGGTTGCTGATTAACAGGGCCAGAGGGAAACAATGTGGGTTGCAGTCCTGAAAGCAAGTTATTAGTGTGTAGGTTTGAAGGTCGGATCTACCGGAATAGTGATGGGCGAATTTGCGCCGTTTCGCTTCGCCAAAATTCGCGAAACGGCCCGTTTATGACGCCGGCGTCTGTTTTTTGACACCGCGGCCGTTTTTTCGGAAAAATTTTTTTGACTCCGGCGAATTTTTTCCGCGAATTTTCGCGGGAGTTTCGCAAATTTATTCGCTGGTGGCGAATCGCGCAAATTCGCGCCTGGCGAATAAATTCGCCCATCACTATACCTGAATAAACCTGTGATGGTCTTTACCCTAATCACTTATGAAAGAGGGGCAGAGTCAAATAGATTATGATGCTACAGGGGTCTTTATAGTGAGAGGTCTCACTTTGCCAGACTGGCACTATGAAGTTTTTGGTGGTAGTTAATCCTACAGAAGAGAGTAGACAGAAAGTTAGACGTCAGTTCTGCTACAGGGGATTGATAGGGGACATTCAGCAGGGGGAACTGCTGAAAGATAAGTAGATAACAGATGAGTATGACCATATAAAAACAATCGGCCAAGGCCGAGTGTTTTTATACAATTCATGAAACTCCGAGGTAACTTATAATATCCTCATATTTTACAACTGGGGGTACTTTATTAATTATAATACACTAATTTAGTGAGTCATATGACAGAAATTACATCACTACTCACCGTTTATAACTGATGACATCACTACTCACCGTTTATAAGGATATAATTTACTATATATAAAGTACACGTGGCAATGCAAATCTTTACAGTGGGCTATGAAAAAATGGCACATATTAATGTGCAGCTTGCTAAATGGATATAGATTATTTGTTCAGTTTTAAGCACATTTCAAGTAGTCATTCCTCTGACATCTAATCATTTATGTAAGCAACAAAAATCTGGCAAGGTGTCTGTGTATTATTATAAATCAGGTGTCTGGCTGTGTTCTGCAGTGTGTGGATATGAATTAAAGATGCCCCCAGCCTTTCTAGCCATTGACAGTTGCCTTTTGGAATGTCTGTGAGGAAGAGGAAGTTATTAACAAGCACAGATAGAACTGAGAGGTCCACATATATCTCTAATAAGGAGCATCAGAGTGCATAGAGTCAGCATGAAATTGGCTGAGGGTGTAATGGGCCCTCCCTTTTTTAAGACCACTCAGAGTTCACTTGGGAACTTTCATGCTGCTCATTAAGTCTGTTTATTGTTCAGGGCTAATTAAAATGTTACACTCTTCTGCTTTTTACATCCTCACCCCAGCTAATGAATCTGCAGACGACAGTCCACAGGGTGCTCAGTGCAGGGATATAAAAAGGATGTGGAATCACTATGCAAAGTGGCAAGTAGCTATTACACTTGGCACAGTACAGCATTCCTAGTGCACAGCTCCCCACCTTCTTAACTCCCCCAGCATTCCATTTAATTGTATAATGTGCCCCACTGGGGACATACCACAAACAGTAACAATATATCTGATGTTAATTGGTATTTTATCAGTCTATAGTTATCTGTTCAACTCACAATCAGGTAACCATGAAAAGCTATCCTCAAATAGTGCCTACCAATTCATGCCGTGCAGCTTTGTACTTTACCTGGCAATCCAGATGCAACCAGCCACTGTGATCTAGGCAAAGCTGATGAGAAGAAATACAAATCAAATAAGGAGAAACATTTTCATTTGACTAAGATAAAGGTATAATTGTATATATATATATATATATATATATATATATATATATATATATATATATATATATATATATATATATATATATATAGGTCCAACCAGATCGCACTCCATATTTAAAACATAGCTTTTATTAGCTTGTTAAAATGTATCACAAAATGGCATTATTCACAACATAGTAGCAGCGTCATTTGTATCAAGACACTTATCTGTTAAAAGTCCAGCATAAACGCTATATCCATCCACACTCACGCGACGTTTCGGGACACATCCGTTCCCTTTCTCAAGCGTATGTATCGTGTAGTAGCGTGTAGGACTCCATTGCACACATTTTCTGCTTCCTCGTTAGGCGGGGCATATGTGGTAAGTAACTGTGATGATGCTTCCTCACCTGGAGGCCGGATCTGCACGTCAGTCACCACATATCTCCACCCTCCCGTTACTATGCAGAGTCCATAGTTACCAAAGAAAAGAAATATATCAATAACAGCAAATTACATGGGCATTTTTCACTATATCTGATGATTGCAGTTGTTTGAGCAGATTATGCCAAAATAAAAGGCAAAAGTTAACAGATGAATGATGATCTGGTTGGACCAATATAACTAAGAAGCGGAATTACTCACTGCTATTGGGATCAGCACCCTTGACTCTGATATACATTGGGATTAGTGCATCATAAACGTTGGAATTATATTTATTTGAGTAGTGATAGCACAATCCACTAAAATGGAAACTAGCGACAGCATGCATGGGACTTTTTCATATTCTGATAATGATATGGCCAGAATATTTGGCATTTTTGGTGGTTCAAGGGAATTCTTGGCTACACCATCAGCCACCGTGTGCCGGCGCAAATTTGAATCTCTGAGTAAAAAACAGGTGGAGTTGCAATTACACGGACTCACCCTTACAGAGTACTTGCATGTCCAACGTATTCCCAGAGGCCTACGGGTTAATTTACAACCGACACTCTTCGCACAAAATGAGGAGTTTAAACAGAAATTTGCTGGGATAATTAATAAATGTTCACGCGATTTAATGGCACTTAACATTGAATTCATTGAACGCGAACTTACGAATGTTAAGCAAGAACTTGCTGAATTGCAGGACACCATCTCTGATGTCATGAGTACAGATGAACTATCCGAGTTTAGATTGAAAATGGACACCTTAATAGAGAAGTACAAGTCTGAAGTGATTACACGCAAAAAGCAGAAATTCGATAGAGATACGCTTGACTATGAAAAAGGTCATGTGTATAATTGGACACAATCTAATCGAGGACGAGATGGAAGTAGAAATGCTTTCCAACAATTAAGAGAGGGGCAATCACGTTCCACTGAACGCGCTAGAGAGAGAGAATTTAATTTTTTATCCACAGGAAACGAAAGACCAGACGAGGTGGAAAAAGGAGGAAACAGAAATATGAGGACACAGAAGGAACGAAAAATACAACCAAGGAGAGAAGCACGCAACAAATAGTATACAACCTTTCACTGTGGAGCTGACACCAATACAGATGAAAGTTCTATCATATGGACTTAATTACTGCCCAACATCTAAACTTGACTCTTTTCAATTACAGGTTGACCTATATCGTTTTTTTCGTTTGCTTAGACTAAAAGTACATTTTTCACAGAATCAGGAAACAATAAATGTAAACCCAGTCCCTGTTACAGGGTTTGATACTAACAGACTGGGTTTACGTAATAAAAGTAAATTTGTTCCCCCAACATCTTATTCCACTGTGGAAACATATATAAACAAAGTGAAAACTGATGTAGAATCATTTTTAAAATTGCCACTCAGCTTGAGTAATTACAATATGAGTCGTGATGAAATAGACGCTTTATCACAACTGTCCTCTATGTCACACATAACAATTAAACCTTCTGATAAAGGATAATCAGATAAATATATATCCGAAATCAATAGACAACTTTCAGACAAAACAGTGTATATTGAATTAAAGGGTGACCCTACCACCTCCTTTAAAAAAGAACTGGATGGTGCTTTAAATAATGCCACTCAGCTGGGGATAATTACAGAGAAATCTAGGACATATATGATGGTGGACTATCCTATTATTCCACTCATATATGTCTTACCAAAAATTCATAAGGCTCCAATAAATCCGCCAGGCAGGCCAATAGTGGCAGGCATAGGTTCCTTGACGAGTAATGTAGCCGAGACTTTGGATAAAATATTGGGTCCCCTGGTACAAACAACTAGATCTTATGTAAGGGACACTAACGATTTTTTAGAAAAACTTTCCCAAATACCTATGATAGAGGGGGTGTGTTGGCTTGCCACCTTTGATGTGGCAAGTCTATATACATCGATTCCTCATATGGATGGCTTATAGGCAACCAAAATTCTGTTGAATCGATCAGATTTGTACAGTGATGCAGAAATAGAATTCTTCATGGAGATGTTGAGCTTCATACTACATAGAAACTATTTTCAATTTCGGGACAAATATTATTTGCAGGTGCGGGGGACGGCCATGGGGTCCAGGGTCGCCCCGTCATATGCCAACTCCTTTATGAGTTGGTTTGAGGAGGAGCATGTCTATCAAAATGTACTCTTCACTAGGCATTGTTGTGCCTGGTGGAGGTACATCGATGACGTGTTCCTCCTATGGCGGGGTGACCTGGACTCCTTGGCCGCCTTCCGTGAGGCAATTAACGAGGCCCATAATGATATTAAATTCACGATGACAGCTGATCTCCAAGTAGTTACTTTCTTAGATGTATTGGTTACAAGAACCGAGATAGGGTTTGATACTCGTATCTATACAAAACCCACGGATCGAAATCAACTTCTTTCTTATGACAGCTTCCATCCCCCCTCAGTTAAGAGATCGATTCCTATCAGCCAGTTTACCAGAGTGAGTAGAATTACAAATAATCCAGTGGTCCTGGAACAAGACTTAGAAATAATGTCTAGGAAACTTACAGATAGGGGATACCCGAATCAGTTAATACAAAAAAAATCAACAGGCTGCTAAGGAAGGGACTCTTGGATGTACATCAAGAGATCGGCGTACTACAGGTAACAGATTAGCCTATGTATCTCAGTATAATTCTGCCAGTTCCAAATTTAAATGCATATTAGATAAACATTGGCACTTATTAAAAGATGCATATCCTTCAATTCCAGAGTTTCAACAAGGCCCTATGATGTCCTATCGCAGAGGAGCAACCATAGGGAGTAGATTAGTGAATGCAGACATACGGAAACCACCTAATAAGGCAATGTTTTGGGGTCCCAAGAAAGAGGGCATGTATAGATGTAAGGGTTGTGCCCAGTGTCGATTTGTATTGGTAGGTCCTGATTTTGACCATCCACATAGGGATCAGAAGTATCAAATTAGGGGTTATAATACGTGTGATACCAATTTTGTTGTATACATGCTGGTGTGCCCATGTGGGTTGGTCTATGTTGGAGAAACCACCCAGAAGGTGAAGGATAGGTTTTCTCAACATAGATCAACTATACACGTGGGCAATAGATCATTGCCAGTCTCTAGACATTGTTTAGAACAAGGACATACATCAGAGGAGCTGAAATTCAGAGTTATCCAACACGTCCCACCTCTGAAAAGAGGAGGAGATCGTGTTCTAGCATTAAAAAGAGCAGAAGTTAAATGGATTGACAGGCTAGGGACTCTCAGTCCAAGGGGTCTAAATCGTGATTTTGACTTGCATTTATTTTTGTAAAGTACTCATTTAGGGTGAGGAGTAATATTTCGGGCAACTAATATTATTTTGTGTATATTTTTTCTTTATAAGTATTTTTGTATTTTTTTTAAAAAAAAAAAAGTTTTCTTTTTTTCTTTTTTGCCATTCATCTGTTAACTTTTGCTTTTTATTTTGGCATAATCTGCTCAAACAACTGCAATCATCAGATATAGTGAAAAATGCCCATGTAATTTGCTGTTATTGATATATTTCTTTTCTTTGGTAACTATGGACTCTGCATAGTAACGGGAGGGTGGAGATATGTGGTGACTGACGTGCAGATCCGGCCTCCAGGTGAGGAAGCATCATCACAGTTACTTACCACATATGCCCCGCCTAACGAGGAAGCAGAAAATGTGTGCAATGGAGTCCTACACGCTACTACACGATACATACGCTTGAGAAAGGGAACGGATGTGTCCCGAAACGTCGCGTGAGTGTGGATGGATATAGCGTTTATGCTGGACTTTTAACAGATAAGTGTCTTGATACAAATGACGCTGCTACTATGTTGTGAATAATGCCATTTTGTGATACATTTTAACAAGCTAATAAAAGCTATGTTTTAAATATGGAGTGTGATCTGGTTGGACCAATATAACTAAGAAGCGGAATTACTCACTGCTATTGGGATCAGCACCCTTGACTCTGATATACATTGGGATTAGTGCATCATAAACGTTGGAATTGTATATATATATATATATATATATATATATATATATATGAATGAGGGCCAAAAATTGACATTTTACCAGTGCAATAACCCAACTTGTTCTGATTAACGGAGCAGTTCACCTTCAAACAATTAATTGGTTTCAGATAGATCACCAGAAATAACGACTTTTCCCAATTACCTTCTATTTTCAATGTGTCACTGTTTTTTTAATATTGAAGTGTAAAGTGTCATTTTTCACCTTCTAGCTCTGGATGGGGGGGTTGCTGACCCTGTAAACTGTTCTAAATTGATACATTTAGTTGATCCATTTGTTACCTTTGTCCCTGCTGAGCAGAATCACTAGGTTGCATTAAAGGCAGCTGTTAGAATTGATACAATAGTTGCTAATACTCCAGAGATGGTTCTGAGAAATGTATCAACTAAATGTTGCTAAATTATAACAGTTTAGAGTGTGCACCTGAATTGCTGCCAGACTCAAACACCAGGGACAGTGACATTCAACTTTAAACTTAGATTCCAGAAAAACAGTAAAAAATAAATAATGGAAAGTAATTGAAAAAAGTCTTTATTTCTGGGGAACAATCTGAAAACAACTGAACTGAAAAAAGTGTTTGGAAGGTGAACACCCCCTTTAAGATAATAAAGACAAAAACCTTCTGCACTGCTGCAAATGTTGAGAAACCTTTAGTACAGACAAGTCCAAAGTGCGGCCCGAGGGCTAATTTCGGCTCGTATTCAAATTTACACCGGCCCTCAGCCTCCGTCATGAAATTAATAATAATGAGGCCCCCCAGCACAGTGCGATCAGGAATCCCATATCGGTAATATTATGTTAATGGTTGTGAATGGTCGGCCCCCACATATTTTCACCTCACCAAATCTGGCCCTCGTTGCAAAAAGTTTGGGCACCCCTGCTTTAGTAGATAAGCCCCAGCAATAGAATGCCAATACAAATAATGGGGGTAATACAAAAATATTTGTAATTTTTAATAACTGAGTACACGGTATTCATACATAATATGTATAGACCCAAAACCAGTCTATAAAGCACCTTTTCTACAGAAGAGCAGTTCCAGTAAAGTAACTCCACACATACACCACCAGTATACCAAAGATAAAAACACAGGTCAATAAGCAGCCACACAACAGTAGCAACACTGCAATATTTGAACAAGCAGCAACCAAGTCAGCAACAAAGCATACAAGCAACCAAAAGCTCTGCGGTTCCATCATAGGTTATTTCAATATATGCTACAAAAATCAACTGTTGGGATTCAAAGATTTTTTTCTGGGACCCACAAATTCCTCCTTGTATTCTGTCAATCTTACCTGGGTACAATAGCTAAATTTACAAAATCACATTTCCAAGCTATATTTGCCTGACCCTCGGATTGCCAGTATGGTACTGGGAAAAATAATGTAGCTGCTTGTGCCAGATGATCCCTCTGTATTTCAAAGCAAACTTTGCGAGTAATAAATTGCCTGTCTCAATGTAATATTCTTCGTTGGGCTTTTATTCAACCTTAATTGCGCATTGCAAACCTGCTCTGCAGTTCGTTAAATATTGTGTTGTAAAAATTGTAAAATTTTCTACATCCACTGTGAACGTTTGCAAAAGCATTTTGGTTGCAAACTTGTGAGGAAGTCGTTAGGCCAAAAATGGCATAAACATGGTCGCTAATGGGCACGAGCATCTTTGTGAAAAATGTTTGCAATAATAAAGCATATTAAATTCCCCCCTCTTTCTCTAAATATCGCACTTCCAAAAGACAAGACTTCCTCAGTGCTTAGATGAATATTTTAAAGGCCCTTTTTGTAATGTCACTCGAAAGAGATGGGGTCGGGTATTAAGTTAAACGTAACATGAGATTACAGTTTATCAAGTGTCAGCCATTTACAGGAGTGCTAGCCTAACATAAGAGATGCTCTGCCTTGCTTGCAGAAAAATAACATACGTTGAATTCTTACTAGGCTTCTCTGTGCTTACAGCTGTAAAGTAAGAATATAATCTGAGCCAAATGAAAGTAATTTTAAAAGAATAGTCTTCTTGGTATTTCTGCTACTACTGCTACTACTCTTCATTATATTTGCTGCTAAATTACTTGATTGCCCTGTCTACACACATACAGTACATTTTGTGACCCTTCTATTCTCTGTCAATAGACAGTAGAAACATTCAGCTCCACAGCGGAGTAGGACATATTTGTCCCAATCTCAAAAAAGATATTTAGCCAACCATCATCTCCTTAATTGAACTTCCTTTCTATTTTGTCTTTCTCTTTTCACACTATCAGATATTCAATCCATTAAAGCAAGTACTCCAGGCTTCATTTGCCATATCTTCTGCCTTTCCATAATAGTTAATTTCGTGCACCGTATGTTTTATAAACCACCTTACTTTCTAGCCTTGATCAGTGATGAATATTTCCCAAACACTCTGTAGGTTTAGACATGATTTCTTGTTTACTGCAAAATGTAGTAATCCAGGTCGACTTTTGCTTTTTTGCAACAGTCTAGGCGCAATAATGCCTGAGCATATTTAGAGTGGAGAAAGTGACCCGAAGGGTAACCAAATAGGAGACAAATACAATTATTTAAGGGTAAGGGTTTGCTTGTACATGCCCTAAGATCTCCCTTACCATAATATTGCTAATCTTCAAATCAAGCCCTTTTAAACTGTTATTAAAACAAGTTGTCACATTTGTCATTCCCACACCACTAAATGCCTTGTTCTTGGTTGTTACATTTTATTATACATGGTAATACTATAATATTGATTGGGGGAGATACTGGAGATTTTAGGTTTAGATATTGCTTTGTCCCCTGTTTTGTCTGTATATGATAAATTTTCTTTTTTGCTCTTGTCTACAAATATATCATTTAAAATTCACTAATTCCTTGTTCAATGAAATTTGAATTGACTATTTAAAAGCCGATTCCTTATTCTTTTTACAATATTGTTTCCAAATTGCCTTTGTCACTTCTGTTTGCTAATTATTTCTTTTTTTTCTATCCATAACACTTTTCTTGGCTCTTTCCCCCCTTTGTCTTCCTCCATGTTAACATGTTGACATTTCTTCCTTTTTCACGTTTCACTCACTCTCTTCCCCTCCCCAGCAGCCTCATTCCCTTGGCCAGACTCAGCTCTGACAGCTTTAAGCTGCTTTGTGCACTGAGCGTCTGGCTCTGTTAATATGATTTATAAGGACAGTATAACACTAGGCACATTGCAGTCTGTCACTGCAGTCTCTCTGATTAAAATTCTGATCCCACCCCGACTGCAGCAAGCCACAAATGGAATATTCTACATAATTTTGGAAAATGCTTGTTTTTATCACCATTTTCTCAAGCGTCCGGTGACCAGAGATACTGACTCGCTGGCTGTGCATTAGCTTCTACTAGGTCAGATTTACCATGTTCACAGCCCATTTTATTGCTTGACTTTTATCCATTTTAATGTTTTAGGGCTTTGCAACACATTGCTTGGCAAAATCGGGACAGTAATGCTAGACTATGTAGAAATAACCAACATTAGGCGTAAGTGAAGTCTAACAGAGGATTTCAACACACTTAGAAATAATTACTATTGAAGCAGAGGTCTAAAAATATATTTATTTATTTTCAGTCATGTGGCTAAGGATTGGCTTCAAAACACTATAAATGTTTTATATCTAAAAAAAAAAGACTTTCTTTCAGCTTGGTGAAAAATCTGTGGATTATCATGCTCAACACGAGAATATTTGGCAAGAGAATAAATATATGAAAGCTTTCTACTGTCTTCCCCTAAGCTTGCCATAATATATGTCAGAGGTTTAATAGGATCCATTGCTATTATAGGTAATAGGCTATTATCACATGGGGTAATATAGTTACACACCTGAACTATCAACACCAAAAACATTTTGCAAAGCAGAGAAAATAGATTTGCTCTTAAATATATATTACAACAACAAGCTTTCAAAAATGGGTACTTTACAAGACAATGAATCAATTAATTTATAACTATGTTAAGAATCAGATGTACCCATTGCTGCCTCCATAAAACATGGCCTTTTCTAGAATATATTAACAAATATAGCCCAGTTGCTTTCCAGTGATCCTGGTCAGGAGACAGTCTACCCTTAAGCCACACAGGTCAGACATTGAGATGAGAGAAGGCAAATCAATGAGAATATTTATCTTGGTTGAGGATATGTGCACAACAAAGTTTTTGCCCTCCCATTGTTTAAACAACATCCAAAATGAAAATTAAGCAGATCAAAGAAAGGAAAACATTCTATCATCAGATTCAAAGTAGATTTACTCACTGTATTCCCAGCTGTCGTCACATACCCATAGCCCTGCAAATGAAGGCATACCCAATAATTTACATTGTTTCTTGTAGTAACACAAACTGAAATGGTAGCTAAATATTTTTCTCTCAAAAAGAAAAGGCAAACAATAAATCAAAAATGTTTAGATTATGCTAAAAGGGCAATATTATTCAAACATATTTGCTGCAGTGACATTTACTTGGTCAGGTTGAGACATTAAAGGAGAACGAAAGCCAAATTACACTTGGGGGTGCCAACAGTTAGGCACCCCCCAAGTGATTATATGTACTTAACTAACACCCCGGGCCGGTGCTCCTATCATAAGAAATCAGCACCGACTCATTTATGAACGCAACCACAGTTGCGGTTATACAAGGAGATGACTGCATCACTGGCCCAATAATATGCGTCAAACTTTTATAATACATATCTGGCAGTTCCCAACCATATACTGGACAGTCAGGTTGTTGCTTTGGCACCTTACAAGGGTCAACAAGCTGCCGCCTGAAGTGGCACCAACATCAGCCCATTGAAAAGATAATTAGTTAAATCTTAACAGTGATCTTGTATAGATATTTTTATATGTTTATACCTCTAATAAGGCCACTTTGAACAAAAATATCAGTTTGTCAGTGAATTAAATATTTTTTTTGGATGTAGCTTGTATGCCTCTCTAATTTTTTACACCCTATAAATAACTCTTTTTTAGTGTATGCATGCCAAAACTGTAACCCGTTAAAATGATATTTAGATAGTTAGGACCAGGGGTACATCCCTCAAACTAGCTGCTATTACATTATTCCCTGCAGGGTTGTTTGGCATAGACAAATCTCTATGATGAGTTTTTGCTTTTCATTCAAAATAGCATGTCTAAGCATATCCATTCCCACCAAATGTTTTTCTAGTGAGTCCTAACATAAGGCTTACTGGTTTATACTTCCCTGGGTACAATCTTGGTACCTCTAGAAATGCTGATCCTTTCTGTATTATTGCACTGACCCTGATTAAATAGGTCCATAACATATCACCAAAAGTGGTTTCCAAATGATTAACCCCATTAAGTTGCCAAAGCAATCTTGTTCTTGCTTAGTCAGTAATGCAAGATAGTTTTTTGCAGTTTTTTGTGAAAGTAATGCTGAGTAGTGCTTGTTCTGTTACATTCTTAGTATCACTTAGTTTGGATTTGCTAAAAGTCTAATTCTTGTTTCATCCTCTGTGTGTGTGTGGGGGGGGTGTTTTGGCAAATGTTGTCTCCTTCAATGCAGAAAAATGGTTGCTTTGCTACTGCACCACCAATAATGCAGCACCAACCCAAAAATATATTCTTCTTCTGTGACTGGCTGTCCTGGCAGTGGCGAAACCCCTTGTGGGTCCCTAGGATACAACCTATAGAACTTTGTGAAAAGTCTGCCATTTATGTGCCCTAATTCTAAATATATGATCATCATATGTTTAGATGCAGGAAAAGGGAAGCAATAGGAAGCTATAGAACTACAGGGAGTAATATCTATTACTTACACCATTGTTTGAAGCATTCATTTTATTTTTCATAGGTCTCTGACAATTTCCATTCATCCCAGATTACTCCGCACATACAGATGAGTTAGACCTTTACATGCAACTTTCTTTTATATTCTGTGATTAAAGTCAAAAAGAATAGTTAACATAAGATTAAATAAGAAAAGGGCAGGATACTGAATAGATTGATGAATGAATCTGTACCAAGGGACCACAACTTAAATACCAGTGCTATTAATTCCACTAAACCCAAATATTAATGCAATATAAATATAGGCTTGGCAGAACCTAGTGCAGTTGTATTGTCACTTATTAATAATACACAAAGAGCTTCCCACAGATGATAATAACACATTGTGGCTCAATCTAACGGCACAAATATGTCTGTGTTATATTTCTTTACTGATATTAAGTTGTTTTACGACCAACAATTTAAAATCTTTGATAGTTCTATTAGGTTTATCCGCTGTTTGGTAAATTTATCTGTGTCATATACTGTTATGTATCTTTTCATGCACTGGTTTTGCTGCCTCACATGGTGTTTATGCATGTACTATAATGTATTTGGAATTATTTGAATTTACAGCAGCCTCCTTGCATTAGATAAATTAATCCCATGATGTTGGCTAGAGATTTCTAGCATGTTGTTATTGTGTTTATCTCCATTATTTTTTTCAGACATCCTACAATGTATTATATTTAAAGTGCAAATGTCCCAGCATTTTCAGTTTAGCCTACTACAGCGAATTATAGAATTGAGCTGAACTAAAGCAAAGGCTGAATTTTAGGGGCCTATTTTCTAACAATCAAATTGTGATTTTTTTTCACTAATTTCCCTATATTTCTAAAAAGCTCTAAACATTTAAAATGTGTTAAGTGAAAAAAACCTTTGATGTAAAAGTTGTTGAGGTGCTATAGAAGTCAGTGGCAGGTGCACAGATCTTATTGGACCACTTTAAATCAAATTAGACCTTTTTTTTCACTTAGAATTGTCATAAAAACTCGATTTTTTAGAGGTATTTCAAGTATGCATATTTTTTATCGCATCTTTTTTTATCTCACTTTTTTTTCTCGATCTTTTAATAAATTCAATGATCGATTGTGGTTCTAAAACCACTAAATTTCAACCTACAATAATTAAGCTTCCACCTGGTTTTATAGGTTTGTGAAACCACAATTAAACTTATGGGGCAAATTCACTAAGCACCGAAGCGCCGTGAATTCGCTAGCGTTGGGCATTTTCGTTACTTCGCAATTTCACTAAAACTTCTATTTTTTTGGATTTTCGCCCGTAAACCATGAAATCTTCAAAACCCCGCGCAAATCGGGATAACTTTGGGACTTCTTCCACTGACTTAAAAACAACCTCAGCTGGTCTGAGGCCGGATTTTCGAGATTCTGATTTTTTTCCATCCTTGGGGTATAATAAATAGGGATGCACCGAATCCAGGATTCGGTTCGGGATTCGGCCAGGATTCGGCCTTATTCAGCAGGATTCGGATTCGGCCGAATCCTTCTGCCTGGCCGAACCGAATCCGAATCCTAATTTGCATATGCAAATTAGGGGCAGGGAGGGAAATTGCGTGACTTTTTGTCAGAAAACATGGAAGTAAAAAATGGTTTCCCCTTCCCACCCCTAATTTGCATATGCAAATTAGGGTTCGGATTCGGTTCGGTATTCGGCCGAATCCTTTGTGAAGGATTCGGGGGTTCGGCCGAATCCAAAAAAGTGGATTCGGTGCATCCCTAATAATAAATCCTGAAAAAAATTGGATTTTATAGTCAACTCAAATTTTTTAAATTTCTGGCATTCGGACTTTAATAAATAACCCCCTAAGTGTACTTGCACATGTAGGTATCAATAGTGAAATAACTAGCAGAGTAGACCCCACAGATATGAGAGCCACAGGAGGGGATGTGGTAAGGACACATAAGACCCCATTCTTACCCCCCTGTCGCAGGATATCCCTGTTGATTTCCTCACAACACAGGCGTCCAAAGTTATTCCACTGGATATCCTTGTTGTAATACTGTAAAGAAAAACACATTATTTCTATCCTATCTGTAAATTTGCCTACACAGTTTTATAATACAGTTTGTAATAACACAGGAGAGACCTTTAGCAAGCTCCTAATTTATAGAGAGAATTTTTTAAGACTGAAATTAGAAACATTATTCCTCTGCTCAGGGATACAAATTAGCTCTAGGGGGCATATTTAGCAAGGGTCGAATTTGAAAAACTCGAACTTTTTTTTGGCTGAATAAGTCAGTTTTTGATTGAATAGGTGTCAGGATCAGCCCAGGACTTGAACTCTGGTGGTGCTGTTCTGGCAATTTGCAGCATTTGCCTCATGAGCCACTGGGGGCTCTCAGGACTGGTCCTGAACTATTGTGTCTATTGTTTCTGGTAATCTGCCTGTTTTCCACCCACCTTATTTACCCTCATGTGTTTCCCATTTCCTAATCACCTTCCCTTTATAAACCCCGCCCTGAGCTTTGCTTTGTCATTGATTGTATTCTGTTTGTTCCTGACCTGCGAATCTGAATCTGAATCTGAATCTGAATCTGAATCTGAATCTGAATCTGAATCTGAATCTGAACCTTGTATGTCTTGTTCCTGAAAACCTTGTTTCCTGAGTGAGTACCTTTGTTCCTGTGTTCCCCATTTTTCCCTC